>CM032449.1:91873184-91888184 GCA_019049505.1 Pachyrhynchus sulphureomaculatus | reverse complement strand
ATATATATATACATGTATAATGCACTGTCTCTCTGTCTGTCTATTAAGGTGCTTATGTCGTGGGAACTACTTATCTGATTTGCATGTTTTTTTTTTAATTCATACATTTGTTCTCTGGCCAGGTTATCTATAATCTTCTATAATATATATAAAATGCAACTTCTGTCTGCATGTCTGCCTGTTTATCCGTTAGTGCGCTTATCACTCGAGAATCACTTATCCGATTTACGTGTTTCTTTTTAATTCATACATTTGAACTCTGGCCAGATTATCTATAATCTTCCATAATATATATATATATATATATATATATATATATATATATATATATATATATATATATATATATATACATATATATATATATATATATATATATATATATATATATATATAAAATGCAACATTTCTCTGTCTGTCCGTTAGTGCGCTTATTACACGGGAACCACTTTTCCTATAGTTTGTTTTTTAATTCATACATTTGTTCTCTGGCCAGGTTATCTATAATCTTCTAAAATATATATAAAATGCAACGTCTCCTGTCTGTTTGTTAGTGCGCTTGTCACTCGAGAACCACTTATCCGATTTACGTGCCTTTTTTTTTTTAAACAAACATATGTTCCCTGGCCAGGTTATGGGATATATTTTATTACGTGAGGTAACATAAGGAATAAGCAGTAACGATAATAGTGAATCAAGTCGGATAAAAGTTTACCGCTAGAGCGTTCTCTTGCAATATACTGCCTAAACCATTAAATATGGAACAATATCATTTAGGGAAGAATATAATATAGATAAAATGCAACGTCTCTCTGTCTACCACTCTGTTCGTTAGTGCGCTTATCACTCGAAAACCACTTATTCGATTTACATTTTTTTTATTCTTACATATGTTTTCTGGCTGGCCAGGTTATATAATAATAATAATAATCTATATAATATATATAAAACGCAACGTCTCTCTGTCTGTCTGTCTGTCCGTTAGTGCGCTTAGCACTTAAGAGCCACTTATCCGATTTACGTGTTTTTTTTAAATACATATGTTCCTTGGCCAGGTTATAGTTATTACGTTAGGTAACATAAGGAATAAGCATTGACGATAATAGTGAATCAAGTCCACGCGAGCGGTGCCGCGGGCATGACTAGTGTTAGTATAAAATATAGTGATATCTCAAAAACATTAATAATAGTCAATTAAAATGGATATTTTCTTACCTCTAGCAAAGCCAACTCTAAATCATTGGTTTCAAGAATAGTGTAGTATTTCAGGTTAGTGCACCATTGAATTAAATCATGGGGGCTTAATACATAATAGTGATGCAGCGATGTAAACAAATTCATGGCCTAAAATTAAAAATCGCCTTAGATATATTTTCGAACTTCTAAAGTTCTAAAGAAACACCTTAGATCTAAGTATGTATGGCTAGTCTAGTTGTGTGATGTTTTTTTTTTCTTTTGTATCCATTTTATTATTTATAATACTCCTGATGAAGCCGAAAAAGATGGGCCAGATTACCAATTGAAAATTGCTAGAAAATTTGTTTATTAAAGTGTTCAGAATCTAAATATTTTAAAACAATAATATTACAAAATGGTTAATTAAAGATTCATAATATCGCTAATGTAAACTTAAATTAGAAGCATAATCGTCGAATATTGGACGGCAATCTAAATATTTAGGCTGAAAGGTATTTGCCATTAGTGTGTTTAATAAGTTAATTGTTTAAATTTAAATTTGAGGTACCTTCTGGCTAAAGAAATCTGCCAAATTTTTCTATAAATTTCAAACCTCATTTAACACATTATACGCAACTAGATGGAAAAGTCAAGTAATTTCCCATCTTTAAGAGGCCTTGAACACTTAGATGATATGTATCTGAACCAATCAATTTAGCTAAAAAGACAATGTGGTTCCTCTCCGATGGGCTCTGTGGTAGATATTAAGTTGCAAAAGCTTCTTATTGGATTATCTTGTAATTTCTGAGAAATCACTTTGTAGAACTTCACCTCTACAATCATGAGCTGGTCAGATGTAATAGTATTAATTTGGACGATGCAAGGTAATACATAAAAAAACTATCACATCCGATTCAGCTGCGTCAATTAACTCCCTCTTTTTTATGGTTACAAATATCATGAATAACTCTTGGCAAATTTAACGTCTCGTTTCTTATTAAACTGGAAAATAAAACAACGAAAATATGCAAGTAAAGAAAATGAATATATTAAAAATCTTTTTAATATATTTCATAACACAAAATATTTTGACGGCCTTGAAATGGGAAATTAAACACCTTGTGATTTTATATCAACAATTAATCTACCTATAACCATGAGCGAATTTTATAGATTTAAAAAAAGGAATAATTATATACTGCGTAAGTTTAGTTAAAAAAAAAATTAGAAATTATGAAGTTGCATTTCACATTATAAATATGACCATTTTTATGATAATGCTATCAGCAATACATTTCAAAATATGTGCCTTATATTTTTTAATTAACAACCTTTCTGGTAATCTTCACCTGACCTAAACTAAATTAGGCATTTTTTGGATGCATGCGTCTAGAATTCAAGGTATTCAACAAAGTAATGAATAATATTATCAAAATATTTCAGTAAAATAGCCAAAACGAGTCAATGGAATACATAATCTAACAGTACGCCGAATGCATTAAATTCATAATAACATCCAAATATGCTAAGATTTCACTCTAAACAAATACTTTATCAAGGATAAATTAACAGACATATAAACCACAAATAATTTGGAACAACTTTTTCATCTCAACGAGTGCCACTCCTTAGTAGCACTGAAACTAACATCAGACCCAACAAATATTTGACTAATTCTGACATATTTGGTAAACAAGGAAATACAAATGTTTTTAAAGCTAATCTTCATAGGCTATTATCTAAATCAAACCTAACAAGCTTAATCAATAGGCAGACATGTAAAACTAATTTTAATAGACTTAGTACTTATTTCCAATCACAAATAAAGTATATCACATAATAACTATATAATACGAATCCAAGCTATACTAGAGAAAATCTGTGAATATGATAACCATGACCCACCAACCTTATAATAATTTCTAGGATGATTGTCAAGAATATCTTAAAGATTCTGTGGAAACGAACATGGTGAATCTAATGATATACAGTTGAAAGCTGACAATTCATGGCACGATGGAAATTTTTGTAAATCAATACAGGATTTAAGTTCTAAATTGGCTACTTAAATAATATTATTTAATTAATTTAATTATGGTAATTTCTCTTACATTTGTCAGCGCCGCACCGTATACATGCAATTGGAAATTTTTCACAGTTTCAATCACTTTTATTCTTTTTACTCACATTTGGTCAATGTGGTTCCATGTTTGGCTGACGGGCTCAAGCCAAGTCAGCACAAACGCTATTACCATTGTGTATTAAGGAATGACATGACAATGTTACATGTTTTCAAAATCACTGACTTTTGAATGTTTTTGTGTATGTTTCTGTTGAGTCCTAATTGTACTAAGTATGGTGTGAATGTTGATGGTATAAGGCCTGTGGCTGGTATGACGAGGGGGACAATGATGACTTTTTCTCGTTTCCATAGCCTTTTTATTTCTGTGGCAAGGTCTGTGTATTTGGATATTTTTTCTGTGTATTTCGTTTGGATGTGTGTGTCATTGAGGACAGCTATTTCAATTAGATAGGTGACTTTTTCTTTTTTATATTGAAAAGTAATATCGGAACTATTGGCGGGGACTGTTTTATCTGGATGGATACTGTAATCTTTATTTTCAAGTATAGATGTTGGTGTGTATTTGTAGTAGGGATCTGTGTTTTCTATGAGTTTGTATGTTGTGGCTAGTGCTTAATGAACAACTCTTGCCGCTGAATCATGTTTGGCTGTGTATTCCGTTCCGGCTAACATTTTACATCTGCTTGTTATGTGTTCGATCGTTTCTTTATGCTGGTTGTATTTCCTGCATCTGTCTTCTGTAATAGTTGGGTCTTTGATGATATGCTCTTGGTAGAGTCTGGTTAATATGACTTTATCCTGGATGGCAAGTAAGAAGCCTTCTGTTTCAGGGAATCCTGTAACCAGGTGTATGATTGTTTTTTATTTACGTGTTATTGTTCTATGTGGTAGCTGTGTTTTTCCGTGGAGTGTTTTTCTGACCACGTTTTTCATATTTTCTTGTTGTAATTGGGTGTGACTGTGTGTGTCTGTTGCGGGGTCTGCCCGGGATAAGTAGAGAAATATGTAGATTTTGTCTGCTTTCACTGTTGCTTTGTGGAGGCTGGCTTGATTGGTGTCAAAGAAGTGCTTGTATTTGTTTTGTGTGTAGTGATCTTATATCTATAATTCCTCGTCTTCCTGCCTTCCTCTCGATGGTAAGTCTTTCTTTGTATGCGCTGGGGTGAAATTCCTTGTATTTGTTGAATTGAGAACGTATAAGGATGTGAATGTTTTCTATGTCTGTGTGTGACCATTTAATGATACCAAATGAATTTGGAATAATTCGCCCAGCGCTGTGTTTCCCACCGAGTACAATTTACAGCGGTTCAGGAACAACGTGAATCGCTTTTTCCGCACACGCGCCGCTCTTGGAGCGTTTTAGGGACTTCCCTGCAGCATGTGTGCTAGACTCATAAAAAAACAAAAAAAAAATGAATATGTGAGTATAGGTACAGCGAACGTGTTGATGGCTTTAGTGAGATTTTTGGAGTTGAGTTTAGTTTGTATAAGTTTCGTGAGTCTGTTTTTGAATTCGGTTCTGAGCTCTGTTTTGATGTGAGTGTGATTGAGTTTGGTGCTTTGATGGAAGCCTAGATATTTATATGTGTCTTTGTCGAACATGTTATCGAGTGTTTTATTGTTGATGGTTTCTGTCTCATGGTGGCTTTTCCATTGGCCTTTGTTGATGTGGAGCCCTTTACATTTACTTGTACCAAATTCCATATTGATATCTCAGGTGAATGTTTCTGTGATTTTCAGGATTTATTTCAGCTGTGTTTCTGTGGCAGCGTAAAGTTCTATGTCATCCATATATAGGAGGTGGTTAATTTTATGTTGGTTCACTTTTTGGTGTCTGATCCAGAAACAATGGTCTGTTCTGTTTAGTGTATTTGAGAGTGGATTGAGACAAACCATAGAGCACTGTGCCAGTCTTTCTGAAATATATCCCGTCTGATGTACAGCTCTTCTGTCTGGATGCGTTCGGTTTGTGTTTTTCATAATTTGCGCGAGATATTGCCTGAGGTTTGGGTTGATTCTGTAGATTTTTAGGGCTCTGATTAACCAGCTGTGGGGTATGGAGTCGAAGGCTTTTTTATAGTCTATGTAACCGGTGTGAAGGTTTCTGTGTTCTTTTCTGGTTTGTTCCATGATCACGCTATCTATGATTAGTTGCTCTTTGCATCCTTGGTTATTTTTCCTGCACCCCTTCTGCCCTTCTGTGAGAATATTGTTTTCTATTAGGTGTTGTTCTATTTTCTTGGAAATTGTGGCTGTAATGATCTTGTATAGGGTTGGAAGATTGGTAATAGGTCGGTAGTTTGACGGGTTTGTGGTGTCTGTGTGAGAATAGTGGGGAATGTCTGTGGTTGTAGATTGGCTTTGATGATTTGGTGTGTGAGTGCTTCGTGTGTGATGGTAAACTGTTTGTACCAGAAGTTTTGTACATTGTATATTACAGGGCATTTCCAGTTGTGTGTGTGTTTGATTGTTTTTGTAATTTCTTGTGTAGTTAAAGTGGAATTTTTTTGTTCTGTTACATGTTTATGTTTGTCTTCTTCGGCTTTGTTCCAGGGGGTGTTAATATTGTGTATTTTGGGTTCTGACCAGATATTTTTCCAATAATCTGTGAGTTCTTGTTTATTTGGTGGCTCAGTCACTGCTGTCTGTTCGTTGTACATAGTTTTTCGGTAGAACTGTTTTTCGCTTCCTCGGAAGAGGTTGTTGGTGTCTTTCTTCTCGTTTGATTCTTTGTATCTACGGAGTCTTTCGGCATATATGGATAGTTTTTATTTCGAAGTATCAAGGATTTCTGGCAGTGTTCGGTTGGAAGATTTGGATTTGATCTTGTCTACACCCTGTGTGACACGTTTGGACGCGTTCTCGTGTATAAACTGGGTAAGGTGTCCTAGATCTCTTTTGATGTTGTTGATTTGGTTTTCTATTCTTATTTGCCATTTGAAATTTGGTTTTGTGCTGTTGGGGTTTCTTTGTCGTTGCGGGAGTTTTTGATTATTTTGTGTTAGAGTGGTGATTGCTGCTGCGTATAATATTGTGTGAATGTCTTCGATTGTGCTTAAGTCTGTTATGTACTGGGGTATTATGTGTTTACAATAGAACTACTTAATTACTTTGTTAACTGTCACTAAATATATAACATTTAT
This sequence comes from Pachyrhynchus sulphureomaculatus, assembly GCA_019049505.1. NCBI lineage: Eukaryota > Metazoa > Arthropoda > Insecta > Coleoptera > Curculionidae > Pachyrhynchus > Pachyrhynchus sulphureomaculatus. The sequence continues at coordinate 91,881,782 of CM032449.1, read as the reverse complement.
ATATTTAGTATATAATATATTTAGTGACAGTTAACAAAGGAATTAAGTAGTTTTATTGTTAAAATGTACTGTCACAAAGTAACGGACCAATCAATCAACTCTATTATGTGTTTGTTTATTGTGTTGAGGAGTGGATGCGTGCTCTGTTTGAAGATTAAACGAGGGATGGGATTTTTTGTTGTAGGGTCGGTGCCTGACCATCAAGCTAAATGTGACTCCATTTCTGCTTTAAGTGTTTGTACGAGAGGTGATTTGTGGTAATGTTGTGTAGATGGTATTGAGGGTGGTGAGTCATTCATTTTGTTGTCTGTGATATGGTGTTTTGCGGTGCTTGCTATTTGCCTTGTTATATTATTTTAAGTTATGCTCCTGCTGGGTGGTGGGTCTTGTTTGGTGTATTTATGGGTTCGGCTGGATGGTTGTGCGTGTGAAGTTGGTCAGGTTAGGATATATGTTCTATTATTTTTATTGTTTGGTTGGTCTGTGTTCAGTTCAGCAGCTGCTGTATCTCTGATGGTTTGCAATTCGAAAGGTGTGAGGTCATTGTTCTTGGTAATAACTCTTTCTTGGTCTATTACTTTTTGTTCTGCAACAAGTAATTGCAGATGTGGATACTGGGCAAAGAAAAGTCTGTGCAGTTCCAATCTGTAGCCCGATGTTATTGTTTCGAGTTTGACGGTGGTGTAGTAACAGCGCATCATGTTGTCCTTCCAAAACATGCGTCGCTTGGTTTGGCTTTGGTGGTTGTGTTTGTCCCACATCTGTGTCGGTTGTATTTGGGATTGGTTTCGGTGAGTCCAGGTGGCGAGTAATTTTTTTCTTAATGATTTTTTTGTCAGGTTTTGTGATTTTATTATAGCAACGCATAACGTGTTCATTGATTTCTGTGGTGCAACTCATGCGTTGCTTTGATTTTCCCGCCTTGGTGGGTGTCGGCTTACTCGCCGGCATAACACTTTTGGAAAATCCATTTTCTTTTGCCCGGCTTTCATCGTTTTGGTCTAGCTGCCATTTCCCTCAACGTCCTCGGCCGTTACGTCGCTCGCCTGATGCTTCTTTTATTGGTTTACTGTTGTTTGGGGTGTTTTCAGTGTTCTGTAGTGTCAGAAGCTCAAAGTGTCCCGACATTGGGTTGCCTGTTAGTAGAAGGTAAATAGTTTCGGTGTGTTTTCCTGTGCTTATTATTGTTAGTCTGCCCTAAAAGTTATTTTTGTATCTCGTGTTCTTCGTTGTTTTGAGAAGATATGAAAGTTGCTATTTTGGGTTTCCAAAAGGACGAGTATCTCTAGGTTCGTTCCATAGGTGCCATTTTTCCTCACATAATTATAACAGTTATTGAAGTCTTTCATATCGTTATCTTTAATTAATGAAAACGTGTGAAGTTCCGACCAGTTTTGTTGTATATATCTTAGAGGTTGCTCTAAGATATATATGGAATTTCTTATGATGGTTTTGGTGGCCATATAAGTATAAGCTAACTGCTCTGAAAAGGCAATTTCCATCACTCACAATGTTGGATCTGGTAACACTATCGAGGATGGTGCTGTGGCAGTTGTTTGGTTCGCCTGTGGTTTTCGTTGTTGTGGTGGGGTTGTAGCTGTTTGTACTTGCTGTTATTATTGTTATAAGTATTATTACTACTATGCAGATTTTTAATAGAAAGTCCTTTGCCAAACATGATTACTCAGTGAAAAATTTTTAATAGTGATAGCCTAGCTATACCTAAAGAAAAACAAGCGATTATCAAAGTAAAGCGTGCAGAGGTAAAAAAGAATACTAGCTAGTTATCAAATGTACAGCAAACTACATTAGTTTCAGTTGCAGCTAAAATTATGGGAAATGAATAGAAAGTCTGTTATATGTACTACAATATTATTTTTCACTGTAACAAAAGCGACTAGTGAATGGAAAATATTTTGTTGTTCTTTAATTTTTTCTCTTTAAAAATAATATACCACTAAACATGCATTTATATGCTGCAATATATGTTGTAATATGGTCTGAAAATGAGTGACCTTAAAACGTTTTATAGACTATCAACTTTTTCTACGTTGCAACAAATATGTTGTATGTATCTAGCGTATTATTTGTTTGATTGCTATTATGTTGATTACAGTAAATCAAAATCGTTTAAAAACTGAGATATATTCTCTAAGATTTTAGAAAACAAATTATTTTCAATGGCATTTAGGACAGTGTTTTCATAGCAGTCGTAGAAAATATTATACTCTGTCGAAAACGTTGAAAATAGCACTGTTCACATAAAAAATAATAGTTTCGCAGTAGATGATTATCAAAAAGCATGCCAGTGTGGACAGTGTATAAATTTCTATGATTACAACAAATATATAGTACATATATCTATCTATACATTTTAATATATAACGTAGGCTTAGTTATTACATTATATATATATATATATATATATATATATATATATATATATATATATATATATATATATATATATATATATATGTATGTATATATATATATATATATATATATATATATATATATATATATATATATATAGGGGTGATTCTCTGTCAAAAAGCCACCGAAATTTTTTGTTTTGGGATAAAATTTTTCTAATGGTCTCAAAATTTTCGTTAAAATGTATATTTTCTGATGTATGCTACTTTGTATAAACAAAATGGAGGCCGGAGTGGAAATGTCCCAATAAAACGTTTTTTTGGCGATTATTTCGATTATTTTGTCTTATTTTACTGGTATTCTATGTTTTTGAGGTCGCTGATAACGATAGTGATAATAAAAGAGACGAGGAGACATCGTTGAGAGACACTGGTCAATTTTCGCCATTTTTAGCCGTTTTTAGCCATTTTTTCGTCATTTTAAACCACATTCTATCAAAAATAGTTTTTTTTTACTCTAAACTATATTTTATGTTGCTCATTACCTAAAATCCACTTTATTTGACTATAGTTGGCAGAAAAATTGCCAACTTTAGCCAATTTAGACCATTTTATACCATTTTTACGCGTTTTTTTTTTTTTTTCAGCAATTTTTGATCAAACTCTAATACTTTATTTACACATTGTGATAAAAATTATTATTATTTAAAAATAACTTTAATTGATCATAAATTGCTGAGAAATTGGCCAATTCGGTTATTTTTTGGATATTTTTAGGGGCCGTTTTGATATTTTTTAATCACTCTTTAATAATAGCCATTTTTCGACTGTACATTGGCCATAGGTAGCTGCAGGATTGCCCAATTTCGGCCAATTCGGGCTATTTTTCGCCATTTCTGGCCATACATGATAGAAAGGAAGGAAGAATAGCCTAACTTACCATAACCAACACGGTAATTAAAAAGCTTAATCTGCAATAGCTTAATCTAGCATAGACTTCATGATAGACAAGAGACTTAACCTAACATAACCTAATGCGAGAACATTACATCAGGAACGCTACAGTGATCATAACCAAAACTATTAGAAAATTTGTATCACCATAATAGGTGGAAAATGTCAATTCCACTATTTTTGATAATTCTTGGAAATTATAAGCGACTTTCTAAAAATTCAAAAAACTACGACAACTTATTGAACTTCATATTTATAATATAAGTTTAGAATGATGATGAATATATGTTTTTTTTTATGGATCTAGCACACGTGCTGTAGGTAAATTCCTAAAGTGTGAGAGGCTACAGGAGCTACAGGAGCGACCTGTGTGCGGAAAAAGCGATTCACGTTCGTTTTGAATCGCTGTAAATTGTACTCGGTGGGAAAAGGCACAGTCCTGGGCAAATTATTCCGAAGGGATGAGGTTCTCCATATAAAAGATTGCTTGAAAAGGATTGTACGAGGAGTAACAAGCTGGGCCTCATCTGGATGTGAAGTATTAGCACAACGTGTATTTCTAGCATGCACCGCTCTGGAGGGAATTAAGCAGGCTACATACATCGAACACTTTCTATGAAAATATTTGTAGAATAGACTCAAGTCGCCAACCGTTCTTCGACGTGCCAATGAATTAAGGCCAGTTCAGGGTCTCCAATCAGGCGAACAGCTCTTTTCTGAATAGAATTCAGCAGATGCAGTGTACGTTTGAGAGCAGAGCCCCGAACATGGTAGCAATATTTCATAGTTGGTCGAATTAGAGTTTTGTACAGAATTAACAGTTGTGGAGTGTAAAACTGTAAGATTTCCATCGATAAAAATGGACCAATCGATTTTTTTATGGGGTGATTTGAAACCCAAAGTTTACCGAAGTCGACCTGAAACTGTAGAAGATTTACTCACCAGAATATGTACATATGACTTTAGTGAAAAATCGCTAGATTTCGAGATATTGACTTATTATGATTTTTAATTTCGTGAAAATTTACATCATAGATCAGTTTATCAAGTGCCACCACTACAAATTTCCGTATTCTAAGATAGCCCTGTTGTTGATCACAATTCAAAATACAACTAATTATGCTAAGCCATTTTAAAAACTACACTAAATTAGCATTAGCAATACCAAGTGATTTTTTACTACATCTGATCTTTAATCCGCACGATAAATATTACTGATAACAGACACAGAGATTAAATTTCGCAGGCGCTGCTACATTCCCGTTTAAAGTTAAGTAACCTATGTCACTTTTCACATGCTTTTCGTCAACTCTTTTATAAAGAAAGTAGACAACCAGATACATATTAAATATGAGTTTCTATATATAAAAAAGTATAGTATGCGACACGTGCCTACAGCTAATTTTACCAAACTATTATACTCATGTTAACAATCTCTTTTTCAACACTTATTACACAACACGCCATTTTTTACTACTCCTAATAAAGGTTTTCACAAATATACTTCTAAATACCATTAGAAAATATTTCCTATCTTGGACACGTAGAAATGCCACTTTATATACCCTGGTTATGCTTTTCTACCAATAAGATTAGACAACTAGGCATACATTAAATATTGAACTATATGTATATTTGTTGTCATCGTACAAATTTATGATCTGCAAGACGTATATGCACTATTCAGAATGATATATTTTATCCTATCCATGGCACGAATGCTATCTACGGCATGAATTACCAGGTGTTTTTTTGAGACAGACTATAATATAATGACCGCCATAGAGCTTTTAAATGCGGTCCTAAATATCATCTAAAATAGTTTATTTCCTGCAAACCTAAACTATAATATGATAGTTTTTACAACGATTTTTTCTGTTATTTTTAGTGAAGATAATGTTAGTACCATCAAAAAAGTTCAGAATTGATTGATTAATGTATTTTTTTTCGGAAAAAGGTTAGTAACGAACGAAAACTATTTTCTTCACCTGTTTTACAGATTACGGAGTGCTTTTTATGTGCTTTTATTGCTAAAATTAAGATTAAGAGTGTAATAATAAATTTTTTGTAGAATAAATAGTAACAACAATATATAATAAACAGCCATAATTTAAACCTTATTATCAGAATATTAAAATTAAACTATAATCAGGAAAATACCTTGGAGTTTCTGTTGGTACCAAATACTTTTACTATTTGAGTGTGGTTGTTCTTTTACATTTTAAATGACGAATTTAATTTTTTTTTTGTTATAAGGCACAAAGTAATACATTTGGCATTTACAAGGTTAAAAATAGAGTTCTCCATAAAAAGAAGTGTAACCTCTAAATAGTATATAGTAATCATAACATAATATTTAAAGAGTAAACATATGGCCATAAGTATACTTGTGCTTGAACTGTACTACACAAACACAAACAAAACATGAGTTTAATTTTATAAATACAAATATACTAACAAGAGGGCCAAACTATCAGTAATAAATAAATAAAGATATGACTAAAAGAAGGAAAGAAAAAGAGGCACTAAATGATAAAAGGGTCAAATCTACGATAATTCAATTAACCTATACTAAAATTTTAAATCTAATCCCAGCCCTATATAAGCGGTATATCCACACATAAACTTCATCTTGTACAAAGTATAAACACACATACTAATAAAAGAAAAAATCGAATATAAAACACCATTTCATTTACCTTTTCAAATATGTTTATCATTGTCAAAGCCAGTTTAACAATTTTTGTTTTGGGGAAATTTAACTTAGTTAAAGACTCCTTAACAATCGCTGATAAATACGCAACAGTTATTACAGATAAATCTTCCTTCTGAGGTAAACTAAAATACAAACAAATAATACTTGTTTTAAAGTTTATTTTATTGGCAGTGGCTTAACTTACTCAATATTGATAAGATGCATTTTGGAGAAAAATCGAGAAGATATTTTATGTGTCGGTAGCAATGTTCCTACAATGAGGATGTTTTGAACTCTAACAAATTCGGCCTTCTGGTAATAAAAACCCTTTTGCTCAATTAGCTAAAAAATATATAAATTTGTTAATAATTTGTTAATAAATACCAAAAGTATTATGGTAATAAGGGTGTACATATATATATATATATATATATATATATATATATATATATATATATATATATATATATATATATATATGTAGTAGTGGTTTTTCGGGTATCCCGTGTTAGCTTGAAGTCCCTTGATGGACGGTTTCGCTGACGTTTCGATGGAATCTCATCCATCTTTTTCAAAGCGTTGATCACTGGTCGGTGTCTTGGCCAAGACACCATATATGTATATTTATATATATATATATATATATATATATATATATATAAATATATATATATATATATATATATATATATATATATATATATATATATATACATATATATATATATATATATATATATATATATATATATATATATATATATATATATATATATATATATATATATATGTATATATATACGAGGCTGGTTTGAAAAGTCCGTGCAAAAATAAAAACTACTTATGTGTTTGGGGTAAACCTTTTTTATTTTTCGACATAGTCTCCTTTTAGGCTTATACACTTCGTCCAACGATGTTCTAGTTTGCTGATCCCTTCCGAATAATAGGATTTGTCCAAGTCTGCAAAATATCCATTAGTGTCTGCAATCACCTCCTCGTTTGAATAAAATCTTTGTCCCGCCAGCCATTTTTTCAAATTGGGGAACAAATAGTAGTCCGAGGGAGCCAAGTCTGGAGAATAGGGAGGATGTGAAACGAGTTGGAATCCTATTTCCATTAATTTTGCGACCACAACTGCTGAGGTGTGTGCTGGTGCGTTGTCGTGATGGAAAAGGACTTTCTTGTGGGCCAATCGCGGGCGTTTTTCTTGCAGCTCGGTTTTCAAACGGTCCAATAACGATGAATAATATTCACCTGTAATAGTTTTACCCTTTTCCAGATAGTCGATGAGGATTATCCCTTGCGAATCCCAAAAGACAGTCGCCATAACCTTTCCGGCCGAAGGAACGGTCTTTGCCTTTTTTGGTGCAGATTCCCCCTTGGTACCCCATTGTTTAGATTATTGTTTGGTCTCAGGAATATAGTAATGTATCCATGTTTTATCCACAGTGACGAAACGACGCTTAAAGTCCTCCGGATTCTTCTGGAACAGCTGCAAACCATCCTTGCAACACTTCACACGATTCCGTTTTTGGTCAAGCGTGAGCAATCGCGGCACCCATCTTGCGGATAGCTTTCTCATGTCCAAATGTTTATGCAAAATATTATGTACCCGTTCAGTCGAGATGCCCACAGCACTAGCAATCTCACGCACCTTAACTCTTCTGTCATTCATCACCATATCATGGATTTGATCAATGATTTCTGGAGTCGTAACCTCCACAGGCCGTCCAGAATGTTCGGCGTCACTTGTGCCCATATGGCCAGTCCGAAAATTTTGAAACCACTTACAAACTGTTCTAATCGAAGGTGCAGAGTCACCATAATGTTTATCAAGCTTCTCTTTAGTCTCCTGAGGCGTTTTGCCTTTCATAAAGTAATGTTTAATCACCACACGAAATTCTTTTTCGTCCATTTCTTGAAAATCACTCGACTTCCTTGATTCACACGAATGCCAAACACAAAGAAATAGACCAATATGGCTGAAACTTGGTGTGCGTTCATTCAAGAGATGCTACTAACTAAACATGACCTTGATACGCGCCGGTGGTGCCATCTCTCGGACTTTGCACCAGCCTCGTATATATATATATATATATATATATATATATATATATATATATATATATATATATATATATATATATATATATATATATATATATATATATATATATTATATATTTATATATATATACATTGTTTATAAAAAAAACAAACGAATGAGAATTGGTACTCTTCAACTGTTTAAGCAGTGTCAGTCGTTTTCGCTCTAGGATGTCAATATATCATACAATAAGCCATCTTATGATTCAAAGATCTCTTTTTTGGAAAGCTCTCTCAGTCATCGATTTTACTTTATTATTAAAGTCCCAGTGGAACAAGGGATTTTTTTGAGAAGTTCCCCTTCGGTCATAGAGTTTTTCCTATAATGTTCTGTAAATCAGTCTGCTCCCGCACGTAATAAGCCCCTCGTTTTTTTTTAAACTGAACTGCTGTAATTTTGTCCACAACCGTTGAATAAAAATAAAGTATACTACAAAAAAACATAAATTGTTTATATTTTTCGCTAAC
>CM032449.1:91800684-91868184 GCA_019049505.1 Pachyrhynchus sulphureomaculatus | reverse complement strand
CACTCCTGGTGAAAATAATGTATTGTTTCCACCATTGGTAGATCCAGGAAAAGTTCTTATTCCCCCGCTTCACATTAAGCTTGGACTTATGAAGCAATTCACGAGAGCATTAGATAAAAACGGCCCATATTTCAAATATTTGCATAAAAAATTTCCGAAATTTTCTGAAGCTAAAATTAAGGCAGCCGTATTTGACGGGCCACAAATAAGAAAATTGTTTCAAGATTCATTATTTGTTACTAAAATGAATAAAGTTGAAAAAGCTGCTTGGCTTAGTTTTAAAGAAGTCGCAACAAACTTTTTGGGAAATAATAAAAGTCCTAAGTACAAAGAAATAGTCGAGAAAATGGTAAAAAATTTTCAAACATTAAGTTGCTTAATGAATCTAAAATTACATTTCCTGGACTTCCACATCGATGATTTCCCAGATAATCTTGGTGACTACAGTGAGGAGCAAGGGGAACGTTTTCACCAAGATCTGAAAATCATAGAAAATCGGTATCAAGGACGATGGGATGACCATATGCTAGCGGACTATTGCTGGTCGCTAAAAAGGGAAACAAGTCCTCAAAAGCGTTTGGGCAGAAAGCCTTTGAATAGGTCATTCGCGGAAAAAAGAACAAGATACAGCCAAAAAAAGGAAAGTTAGGCGCGGGTCTACCTTCGCAATTCTAGGGCTTAAGGGTCTACTATTTGAGAGTATATGGTTTAAAAAAGTCCTGGTTTTGAGTTTATTGGGTCTCATTTTTAAAGTTACAGGTCTATTTTTTGAGGTTACAGGGTGTGGGAGTCTAAGGTTTCAGGGTTTAGGGTTTAAGAGTATCAGGTTTGAGGATTCCCCAACTGTATACCAAATTTGGTAGGAATCGGTTGGTTTTCAAAAATTTTGTCCGCCATCTTGGATCCGCCATTTTGAATTTTGCAAATCCGACCTCAGATGCATGATCAGCAACCCAAAAAACCCCCGTGTACCAAATTTGGTAAGAATCGGTTGAATTTTAATTTGAATTCGTTTTTGCATTCGAGAAGCACTATATCTGTCTGATTTATTGAGGTTAGAAAGAAAACAGAACTGTATGGCTTAATCCAACCGATGAATATTAGCTTAGCGTGTCCGAATACATATTAATACATCTTTGGATTCATGAAAAAAGCTTGAATCAATTTTTTAGGAGTATATTTTTCTTAATTTTTACAAATTTTTACCTATTTTTTGAGGTTAGAAAAAAAATTGAGATGTGATGGCGATATTCTGACGTCAGATTCGTGATCAGCGGGCAAAAATACTACGGATCTGATATATCGCATCAAAAGTATACCCCACTTTTTTTTTTGTGGGTCTGTGTTGTTACATAATCCTGAGTAACCCTAACCATATATGTAATAGGTGTTTTGGTTAATAATGCCGATTTTTCTAAGAGATAGCGTTACTAATACACTTATTGGTATAGACTAGTGACATCTACGGCGTTTTGGAAGGTAAACATACGCGATCAAAAGCCAGTTCGTTATTAATTGTCATTGTGCGAAAAACATAGTGCTTCATAGCTTTGAATATGTCGTGTTTCATACCATAAAAAGACGTTTTGCAGGGAAGTTTAATAACCTTCTTTCATTTGAAGAAAACGGCTGCTGAAAGTTATCGATTGTTGGTTGAAGCTTATGGTGAACATGCTTCAACCCAAAAAACTTGGGTAGAACCAGGCCAGCCTCCAAGATCACAACCAGTGCGCAATATACAGGGAAAGAAAGATTTGCTGTGTATTTGGTGGGATAGTAGAGGAGCCGTGCATTACGAACTGCTGAAACCTGGTGAAACGATTTCTGGCGATCGATACCGACAACAATTGATAAAGTTGAACCGAACCCGCCGTATTCACCGGACTAAGCCCCTTCACTTTTTTCGGTAGATGCAGAACGGACTTTCAGAACAACACTTACATTTCTACGAAGAAGTGAAAATTTGGGTTGATGGATGGTTGGCCTCAAAAGATGGATCTGGTGCGGAATCCATTCTTTGACAGAAAAATGGGAAAAAGTCATAGCTAACGATGGCCAATACTTTGATTATTAAGTTAATTCATTTTGTGATGGAAATAAGTGCTTAAATGTTGCGAAAATCGACATTATCGCAACATTTATTAACCAAAACACCTATTATATATATATATATATATATATATATATATATATATATATATATATATATATATATATATATATATATATATATATATATATATATATATATATATATATATATATATATATATATATATATATATATATATATATATATAAATATATATATATATATATATATATATATATATATATATATATATATATATATATATATTTATATTATGTATATATATATATACATATATATATACATATATATATATATATATATATATATATATATATATATATATATATATATATATATATATATATATGGGCCTAATATACTTGCTGTAGGGAAATAACTAAAGCGCTAATAGAATGACGCGTCTGCGAAAAAAAAAGCGTTGGACTTTAATCGCTGTAAATTGTATTCGGTTGGAAACATAGTCCTGGGCAAGTCATTCCAAAGAAATGAGGCTCTCTATATAAAAGGGTAGTACCAGGAGTAACAAGACGAACCTCATATGGACGTGTGTTTGTAGCACGCACCGTTCTGGGAGGAATTAAGTCGAGTATATTCATCGAGCAGTTTTCATAAAAATTCTTGTGGAAGAGACTCAAGACGCCAACCGTTCAGTTTGTTAATGTAAATGAGAAGGTGAATAGGAGACAGTTTAAAGTCCTGGGGTACACCAGCGTTGATAATAAAGGTATTAAAAAGAAATTCGTCGTCTGCCACTCGTCAAGAACGCTCTTTGAGGAAACACGGGAATCATAAACAAAACTTTTTAGACGTACCACCAAAGCGTAGCTTAGCCAACAGTCCGTCATGCCAAACACGGTCGAGTGTCTTGGATGTGTCGAGTGCAGCAGTTCGAGGTTCTTTAAAGTGTTTAGTTGCGTTGTTTCAAACATGTGTTATATAAGTTAAATGATCTACTATGTGTGTAATGTGCAGCCTACAGCAGTTGCAACTTGATTTGCGTCCGTGAAGGGTTGGTGGTGTGGGGTGAAATGTCTATTATATAGTCAAGATTATTTAATTAAGATATATGTGGATATCAAACACGCTGTTTAGAGATGTTTCAAATCTTTTGGTTTCTCTTTTTGCCAAAACTGTCAGTATGGAAAATATTTTTTAAAAAATATTTGTGTGTGTGTTAAAAAGGGAACATATAATCTTACTCTACAATCACATCTCATTTATACTGAGATTGAAAATGGCGAAAAATACGAAGCAAAAGCATAACTTTGAGACTTTTTGATTCAAACAGTTCTTAGAACGACGTATAACAATATATATATATATATATATATATATATATATATATATATATATATATATATATATATATATATACACTCAGTTATAAAAAAATAAATGTCACTGGAAGCAAGGGCCCAGTCATTATATACCCATAGGTTACAGGAATTTTATGTTATTTTCTTTTCTAACTTGTATGTATATGTGCAAATGAAAACCTTAAACTACAAACTTTATAATTGTTCCAAAATGTCTATACTCATCTTTAAGCAGTTTATACTTTAGTTCGAAAATACTACTCAAACTAATTTTAAGCAACAAATTAATTTAATAAAAAAAGTCTTTGTTAAACTGATAAAGGCAAAACTAGAATTGAGAGAGAGAGATTAAAAGAGAGAGCGGTAGGGAAAGACATATATAGTAGTTTCAACTTATGTTGGCCATATTCAATGCTTATATTGTTCCACGCTGCCTCGATCTTAATCCCTAATTCTACTTTGTGGTAATTTTCAATATATCCTTGAGCAATGCTTCACAGATTTGCTATTGCATTCAGATCAAAACTTTGATCGAGTTATCATATAAAATTAATATTGGGTATTGCCAACCATTCCTGTACGATACTTGAAGTATGTACAAGAGAATTGCCATGTATAAAAAGATAGTTTTTCCTAAAAATCTGTTCAACAGACGAGATGATAGTGTTTGATGTAATGTCTCTATGTTGGGGGTCAGCCAAAGTGTCCGCAATCTGCCAGATAACGCCTGTTTCTATATAAGCCATCTAGGCCCATACATGGGCGGAACACCTGACCACTTTTAGCGCGTTCGCACACAAATAGTGGATCAAATCTATCAGTATCTGGACGAAACACTGACTGCTCCCGATTTAGTGACCTAGTTCTTCTTTCCTTTATATTCAGCAGTAGTTCTGTGGAATTGGCCATTCACCTAAGGACTTCAGCATTTGTTACTCTATCCACCCATGATATTCATAGAATCTTTCTACAAATATACATTTCGAAAGCTTCGAGTCGTTTCACTCGAAGTTCTAGACTAAGTTCGGATCTAATGAAAAGATTTTTCATGTTCATGAAGGTTCCTGCTCAATCCTCGATCTAATTCTATTTATGGATTATATTGGCTATTAACTAGTGTGCCCAGGTATTTAAAAGGCAAAACCTGCTGAATTCTCTGTCCATTAATAATAAGGTTCGCATAAACGTGTGGTTTTGAGAAAACAAGCAGCTTGGTCTTTGTTATATTTATATGTAGTCCAAATTGATCACTCCGACGAACTATGCTCTGCAGATCAGGTAAATTGTCAGACACAATAACGGTGTCGTCTGCATATATTAGGTTGTTAATTATGATGCCATTCGCTTTAATTTCCATAGTAAGCTGGATAAGAGCTTCTTTAAAAAGAGCCTCCGAATAAAGGTTGAGGAGAACCGGAGATAAAATACAACCCTATCGCAGTCCTTCTTTAATAAAAGCATCCTTCGATAGACTTTGTTCGAGTTTCACTTTAGATTTCTGATGCCAATACAAACCGGACGTGATGTTGATCTCTTGGCGGTCGATACCTGAGGCGCGTAGGATTTCTATCATTTTAGCGTGTTTGACACAATCAAAGGCCTTATTGAAACCAAACTGAGTATCGTCCATCTGAAAATCACACTTTCTATATATATGTGTATGAGTTATCCGGAGGAAGATCTTTAGTACATGCGACATAAGACTGATCATACGGTAATCGTCATAATGGCAAGAATTAGACTTTTTTGGAATGGTGATAAATGTGGATGGTATCTGGCCTGAATTATAAATGGTGTGACACAACGGTGTTAAAATGTCAAAACCTGCTCCCTCTTGTTCTGCTATGATCTTGATTAATTCGACGTGAATATTATCTGGACCAGTTACTTTTCCGCTCTTCTGGGCCCGTATTGTATGGATAATTGGCCCTTGGCAAAATTATCCATACAACAGGAGGCCCAGTTTCCTTTATTTCATCAGCTGCGGATGGTAATTTGTTTAGTCTATCGTTTTTAAAAGGTTCTTTGATATAATCCTTGCATCTATTAAGCTTGGCTTCATTTCCTATAATAACTTCATTTTGGCATCTCCTTAAACTGTTGTTAGTTGTTTCTAATTTCAGTTTGTTAACATTTTACTTTCTTGTGAAAATTAATACTATCGTGCTTTGCTTGTAGTTCCTATACTTGTGACGAATTATCTTGTTAAGTTCCCTGTATTGGTCCGGGAGCATTTTACATGTCCTCCTATTCATAAGAGCTGGTATTCATATATTATCCATCCCTCCTTCCTTTTATTAGTCTTCACACCAAATGCATGCTCTTGAATGTCCGTGAGTGTGTCCTTTATTTCAGACCAAGTTTCTTCTATAGATGATATGCGTTAGCCATTAAGATATTGTGGAAGTAAATAGTCAGAAAGAGTTTCGTTTTTTTTTCTGACCAGAGTGCAGTTACCTTTCTGCTGTTTCAGCTTCGCTCCCTGCTGCTGTACAAAGCTCTACCGCTTTGAAAGCCACTTCCAACATCAGAGCTTGATTTTGATGAAACTGCTGCCTTTCTTTAGTTTACTTCCATACTATCCCTGTAAACTGGGCTGCCACGTCCACCTGTTATGCCGTATCCATATCCATTGTTTCCGCCATCATAGCCGTTGTGGTACTTCACTCGTAATCTTGGGCAAGGAACCCTATACAAGACTATTACATTAGTATTAGAATCCCCGATCAGGAGGCCCCTGAAATCGGTGGTGAGCAGAGATTGATTCAATATCCTTGATAGGACTAACCGAAGTGTTCTTACCCGTTACCTCATATACAGTTATGTCAAAAAAGTAATTAAAAAATAAAACAATTTTAATAAATTTCTCTACTGTAAAAATTCAGGGCATAATGTATGATGCGATACATAAAAAACAACCCATCTAACTTTCTTTCCCACCTTTTCAATCTTCAATATTTGTGATTAAAAATAATTGAAATTAATTACGAAATAACTCAATTTTCAAATTTTTCAACTTTACGAAACTAAAAAGAACGCATAATATGGTATAGACTAAGCAACCCCTATGACTCTTTCCCTTTCTAACTCTTTTTATGTGGCATTACCAATATTAAAGTATTTTCAGATCTTTCGAGTCCAAAAATGGTAAAAATAATGCTTAAGACGACACATAAGAAGCCATCCTTCTAACACCCTTCCCTAACAGTCTGATACCTGATGTTTGATTATAGATAATAAGGCTTAAAATTTTCCCAAAATTGCTGATATGGAAGATAATTTTAAAAACCTATATGTGTGTATGATAAAAATTGAAGTAATTTTGTATTTCTACATATATCTTTTTAAATCCTAGTTGTATAAGTATTTCACATGTTCAAAATGGTTTAAACTGGATTTTTGTAAGTGAATATGAATGGTTCTAAAGAAATAGAAGTGGATTTTGCTCAAATGGTTTTTGAGCTGAGACGAAATATTTCTCACATCCTTTAATAAAGTAAAAAATATGGGTTATTTTTTGAAGCAAATATAAATTGAGTATATAATTGTGTTAATTGGAAGAAGGTGTAGGTAGAATTTTCAAACTTTTATGTATGTTATATACCCTTAAAGTAAACAAGAATGAATGTACATATTTAGCAATTAAGTTTAAGGGATGTTAATTAAAGTTATATATTATATATGGTAAAGTAATTAAAATCACTTTTTTTATTTTTTCATAAAATATACTGTATTATATTATTATATATATTTGAAAGTGAAAAAAAATTTCCTATTGAAATTGTTACTATTAATATTATATGCAACTTTCTCTTTTTATTGGTTATGTATAATTAGTTAATATGTATAGGGGGAAGGTGTGTTAGTTTTTTTTTTTTCGAGTAAGTAAATGGTCCTGTGGAATGATGGATCAGACATGTACTCTAATTTCTTTTTGTCTCACCGTCTCTTATATATCTCATTGTCTTTATAGTTTTTAAGTAACATGTTCCTTTCTTATTTTAAAATCAACTACCCAAAATTGTTTTTATATCCCCTTTCGCTTTAGAGCTAGATACCCTAAGTATGAAAAACGTCGATTTGTCTGTCGATCTGTAAGTCTGCAAGACTGTTTGTCTGTAGGCGGACAACTCTCGAACAAAATGAGAAATCGGTTTTAAATTTAGTTCACTGACAATACTTGAAGTAGGACTGGGATCTATATTTATTAAGTGTTATCGTTCAGATTCAGATAGCGAAGGGATGGGGGTCGATTAATTTAATATTTTTTCAATATCAATATAAAAAAACGCTCTTAATTTTTTGCATTATTAAGTAAATAGCTACACATATAAGCAGTTAAAGGGGTGTAAGATGGTATTAGAGAGGTTGCTTCATATACTTTTGGAGGAGAAGAATCAGAAAATTCATTTATTTCCTTGTTTTTTATTTTCACAAATATATTATATAGAGGAAATGACAGATTTAACTTGTAATTATCTCACAAGCTAGTACTCTGCTAATTTCTAATATTATCATCATTAACTTATTCCATCCATAGTCGGACGTAAGCCTCCTCAATTTGGCTACATTGAGCTCAGTTGTTTGCCTTTTGCATTCAATCGTGTCCCGCTAATCTTTTTATGTCATCCGTCCATCTTCTCCGTAGTTTACCTATGCATCTTTTATGTTCTCTAGGCCTCTATTCAACCATTGGGCGTGTCCATCTAGTATCATTCATACTTGCTATATTTCTAGTATTTTCTAATATACACCTTCTGAGGCTTTTAGGGTTCCCGGATCGTAAAAAACATAGTTCCCAATTTCTGTCGTTTTGTCTGTCTGTCTGTTATATATCAACAAATTGACATAATGTGTTATATATATATATATATATATATATATATATATATATATATATATATATATATATATATATATACCTATTTAATACTATATGTAGGGATGATTTTTACGAGATATTGCTTCGTGGGAACGAGATGAGAGGTGGTGGCGGGGAATAAATTTTATTATAATATATTATATATATATATATATATATATATATATATATATATATATATATATATGTATATATATATATATATATATATATATATATATATATATATATATATATATATATATATATATATCCTTTCATACGTCCTTTTCACAGTTGTTTAAATCAAGGAGCCTGAAAATTATGTTTTTGCTTTGTACTTCTCGTGCTTTCCAATCTTAATATATGGTTTACTTTACTAATAAGAAATTTTTTATAATGTTCACTGATGGTGATATGTAACGGCTATTAAAGAATTATGTTTCGACATCCAAATTTCATAATTTTATATGACTGATATTCTTTTATTTTACTTACATTTTACTAGACTTGGATTAAAATTGTAAGCTAGTAAGGGGAAAAATTGGGAAAAGTTGATAGAGAAAATGAAGAAATTAAGATATGCTAGATTTTTGCCTAACACCAAAGAATAAGTGAATGAAGAAGTAAATTGTATAAATTCTGCCTGGTAACATTTCTAGAAAATCTTATTTCTAAAAATACAAAATGTTCACAGGAACATCAGCTTCGTACCATTAGATAAGCCAAGCGAAAGATAAAAGAATCATATCGAACTAGCGCCATACGGATACTATACAATAATGGGAAAGGAGTCAATGTAAAATAGTACTTAATTTTGTGGCAATTCTATAACTGTTACTTATTTTTGTCTTACCAGGTAAAATTTTTCTATCGCCAATCCACTATTTTAAAGTAAATCTAAAGTAAAAAGAGTTCCATTTAAATTAAAATTTTAGTCTATTCGACTTAGGTTTATAACGTTTGGAGACATGACAACATTTTTTAACCTACACACCAAAGTCGTACTAAAAATACATAGTTTTAAGCCCATAGTATTATGTCTGAAATTTTCACCAGATAAACGAATTTAAAATTATTAATTCGATACTACCAGATAAATAAAATTAAATTGACAAGATAAAAGTTTAGCCTTGCTTTTCTTGATATATTTTACCTCTTCTAGATAATCAAAGGATTTTGCATTGAGAAAGTCAAAACGGGACGTAAAACTTTGTTTTACTTCCGAAAAATACTACAATCTCCCACAATATTTCGTTTTATATGTTAAGATGAGTAAAATAAAAAAAAAAAAAATTTAAAAACACAATCAGAGTCAAGCATAGTCGTAACAAAATGTGAACTATTAAATCAATTACATTTCTCACACCGCTAAACGAATTCTTCCTGAGGTTAATTTTACTTTACCTGTTGGATGCGATGAATAATAAAATTGGTTGTTAAATTAGGACTACAATTAATTGTAATAAATTCAACATCTGATCGTTGATTTAATAGATATTTTACCATAAGCCTAAAATTAAAAAAAAAAAACAATAAAAAACATTAATAACAGGATGGAAAGAAATCTAAAAAAATATTGCACTCTTTCAAGAACTACAAAAAAACTTTGAATATGCTTTGCGAGGATGTAAAATATATTCGGTATACAAATACATTAGCTAGTTGAGGAAGGCATAAATAATCGGGATTAAAAAATCATATAACAATGTTTCGTTTATATACATATATATATATATATATATATATATATATATATATATATATATATATATATATATATATATATATATATACAGAGGAGCAGAGTGTGTCTTTCATATTATGGTTTCCCGCCAAATCAATAATCCATTAGAAACTGTAAAGAGTGCAATAAGCACAAATAAAAAACATTGAACAAATTTAAACAAGTAGAAAATACTGAACAAATTTCAGTGATGTCTTATGCAAAAAAAAAAATTCGTATTCCGCGTCCGTGCAACGCCACTAAAAACCGAAATGATCGAAAGTGATCTGACGGTAAGACTTGATGCGAATGTGTACCGGTGTTGTCACTTATATCTATTAATTTCAAGAGCAGGTTATATGTAGTTATATATAATTTATTAAAATACAGATTTAGAAACTATTAAGCTCTTTTTTATAAATCAAATGTTTTTTACTTTCTGCTCTATTAGCTGAAACTATGCACGATAATTTTATTTCATTACTTTACAAGTAGACTTTTAATAATATAGGGGGCTATTGAATATTTTAAATTTTAGATATATGACAACACTTACATTCAACTGATTACGTCACCTACCATATAATCGCTTTAAATTATCTCTATCGCACTCCGCCTACAGGTCACTGGATGGATTGAGTAGCTTAGTGGCCTGTTGCCGGTCCCAAGCCCGGGTAAAGGAGGAGGATCTCCAGATCAGGCCAGCAACCTCCCTGGGATAAAAAACCAAGAACGCTCACAGAATGAGAGCCCTGCCTCAGAATAGGACGGATTTAACGATGACGACACATGCAAGGACATGGTTAAGAAATTGAAAAGGACGGGATGTAATAAGACTAGCGACTTGGAATATAAAATCTATAAATGGGAGAGACCAGGAAGTGGAAAAGTAAATCGGAGAACATAGATATATGCGCCTTACAAGAAATAAAAAAGAAAGGGGAAGGACAAATGATAGTAGGAGAATATATCCTGATTTACAGTGGTGCGGCGAAAGACCAGCGGGTAAAGGAAGGAGAAGCTCTGATAATTAAGACGAAATATACAAACTACATAATGAAATGTCAGTACATATCGGGGAGCGTGGTAATTGTTAAACCAAGAATAAACAACAAAAAAACAAATGTAGTGGGAATTTATGCACCTGAAAATTGTAAACCGGAAAAAGATAGGGAACAATTCTGTGAAGAACTCCAGAAAATGATAGATCAGATACCAATCAACGAAACAATAGTGATAATGGAGACTATAATGCAAGAGTTGGAAATGAGGTAATACCAGGAGTTAAATAGAGATTTAATGAAAACATAAACAATGATAACAGGGAGTTTATGAAAAATTTCTACGCTACAAACGAGTTAAGAATAAATAATACATACTTTGACAATAAGGAGCAATATAAATATACATTCGAGAACACTAAAGGTAACAAATCAATGATAGATTATGTCCTAACAAACAGAGAAATACATCCACGCTATATATTAGACGTAAGAAGCTTGACATCACCAAACATAGAAAGCGATCATAATTTAATTATGTGTAAACTAAGGTGGAATATAAGAAACACAAAGCAACACCAAAATAAGGAAGTGGAAAAAAAGATAAGAATAGAGAATCTACAAGAAGAATCAACGAGAGACTGAAAGAAAAAATCAGAATAAATCAAATAAATGAAAACAATAACATAAGTGACGGTTGGTTAAAAGTAAAAACAAATGTATTAGAAGCTACATATGAGGCATTAGGGACTAAAACTGTCAATAAAAATAAAAAATGGAAAACAAAAACATCATGGTTCAGTGCAGAAATCAAAAAGAAATGTCGTGAAAAGAAAGAAAGCTATCTAAACTACAGGTTAATCAAGACAGATGAAGCTTATCAAAGATATAAAAGAATACAAGCAGAAACCCACGAATTAGTAAGAAGAACAAAAACGGAATACTGGGAGATATATACAAAAAATTAGAATCAGACTTCTATGGTCAACAAAAACAAATTTGTAGATTTATAAGACAACAGAGAACTGAGATGAAAGAACTAATAGAGTATACACACGTGAAGAAAGGAACGTGGGTAACATATCTTACAAAATTATATAAGAGGGAACAGAGCATCACACTGCCACAAGCACCAGAGATAACGATAAGCGAATAAACATATATAACGGAAGAAGACGTAATAGAAGTACTGGAAAAATTAAAAAACCGTAAATCTCCCGGCAAAGACCAAATAGCTAATGAACTACTAAAATATGGGGGATACTCTCTGGTTAAGCAACTCCAGATACTTATACAGAGGATTGTGAGATCGAATAGAATCCCAGATGAATGGAGAACAGCGACAGTGATACTAATGCACAAGAAGGGAGAAAATGAGATCCAAATAACTATAGAGGCATAAATTTATTAAAATGTACACTGAAATTGACAACAAAGATTTTTCCAACAAAAATAAATTCGAGGGTACAACTGGAAGAAGAATAGCAAGGAACAGAAAAATCCATAGAATACAGCATTCCAGCGTACTTGTGCCTGATAGACTTAAAAAAAGCTTGTGTGCAAGTAGAAGACGTTATTCATCTATTATATAACAGTAACATCCCATTAAACCTAATTAAAACTATCGAGAATATATAAAGACAATAAAGTAGTCGCAAGATTAGCAGAAGGAATGGCAGAACCAATCAACTATGAATCTGGAATCTCGCAGGGAGACTCTTTAAGTCCTCTTCTATTTAATATTGTCATGGATGAAATTATAAAGAATTTCAAAAGAAAGAAGGGGTATAGAATGGGTGACAGAAAACTCAAAATTTATATTATGCAGATGACGCGATAATAATGGTCGAGACCGAGAATGATTTGCAAAGGCTGCTATAGAATTCTATATAGCAGCAAAACAATATAATATGTCAATCTCAATTGAAAAAACTAACACGATAGTAATAGCAAAAGAGCCGATTAGGTGCAATCTGGTGATGGAAGATAAACCAATAGAACACGTGATGGAGGTCGATTACTTGGGCATCAAAATATCTAGTATCGGAAAAATCGAGGAAGAAGTAAAAAATCAAGTCAACAAGGCTAACAGGATAGCGGGATGCCTCAATGATACCATATTTAGAAATAAATTCCAAAATAAGGATATACAAGAGTGTAATACGACCAGTAATGACTTACACATCTGAAAAAAGATAAGATACAAGTATAACACAGAGGATGCTGGAATGAACTGAAATGAGTATACTTAGGAGATGTACAAAGAAGACACTGAGGGATAGAGAAAGAAGTGAAGACGTAAGACGCACATGTGATATAGAAAATATCAACTAGTGGATAAGAGGAAGAAAAGTGGAATGGGATCAACACATAGGAAGAATGATAAACAAGAAGATAGTACGGATAGCAAGAGACAAGTCATCGAATGGAAGATCAATGGGACGTCCAAGAAAGAGATGGAGTGACGAACTATAGAGCAGGGAACAAAGAAAACAGGCAATATAGCCTAATTATAAGTCGGAAGAAGAAGAAGCAGATGAATCAAAGATAAATTCCTAGGTCATCCAGCTTCTAGTTGATAAAGATCCAGATCCCGATTGAAGGGGACGAAACCCTTTGTATATATATATATATATATATATATATATATATATATATATATATATATATATATATATATATATATATATATATATATATATATATATATATATATATATATATCTATATATATATATATATATATATATATATATATATATATATATATATATATATATATATATATATATATATATATATATATATATATATATATATATATATATATATATATATATATATATATATATATATATATATATATATATATATATATATATATATATATATATATATATATATATATATATATATATATATATATATATATATATATAAATTTCTGCAGAGAAGAAATATTTAAAACGAAAAATAGGTCATAACGGAAAATCCATTAAATATGTCGAGAGCTTACTTGACTGAGATAAGAATACATATATATATATATATATATATATATATATATATATATATATATATATATATATATATATATAATATTTATATATATATATATATATATATATATATTTATATATATATATATATATATATATATATATATATATATATATATAGAGTTTTTGTTTTTAAAATTTCTAGTTTAAATATTGCTTTTCTTTTATTTCAGTAGAATAACTGTGTTTAAATTTGAGATTTTAATTTTTTTTTAACAAATTATATTTCCGGTGATTTTAAGAAATATGTACAATTATTTTATTTGCTCTTTTTTGTTTTATTTTGTAAAATGCGTTATTGTTTTCTTTTTAATAAACTTACTTCATTTTACTAATTTAATTTTTTTGTATTTACTTTGTGTTATTTAGTAAAGGATGTTTTATTTTAGGAATATAATTAGCTATTGATATTTTCTTCTGGTATTCGAACTTTAAGACTGTTTTGTCGTCTCTGTACTCCAAAAATGTACACTCATCATCTTTGCTATCATTCCTTAGGATAGGTTTGCATATACCTTACCGTTATTATTTCATGGAAAATAATTTTAAATAATTTTGAAAGTTTGTTGTCAGGTATTTAATATGACAATTAATTGAACTATTTTTATTATTTATTTATTAAATAAGTTATTTATTTAATAATTTTTAATTCGGAATCAAAACCTTTATATCTCTCAAATAAGCGCATTAAAATAAATGCTTTTAAAACTGATATTTACCCAACCATAAACAAAGAAATAGTTAAATAATATTGTTGATTTCTTTTTTTTCACTCTGTTAATCTCTACACTGTTTCCGTTAAGAATGAAAATAACTGAGTATAATTTGATTTTGAAATTCTTTAACTCCAAAAACCTCGAATAGTATTTTTAACTTGATATATTGGAAGATAAAGGCTTTCATATCTCTCAAATTCATAATATCTGATTAAAATCATAAAAGTACAAGTCAATTTTTTCCATCCAGCTGGCCATTTGGTTTTTGTTTTGCCAGTGCCAAGGAACACAAAAAAAAATTCCTATATATTTATATATATATATATATATATATATATATATATATATATATATATATATATATATATATATATATATATATATATATATATATATATATATATATATATATATATATATATATATATATATATATATATATATATATATATATATATATATATATATATATATATATATATATATATATATATATATATATATATATATATATATATATATATATATATATATATATATATATATATATATATATATATATATATATATATATATATATATATATATATATATATATATATATATATATATATATATATATATATATATATATATATATATATATATATATATATATATATATATATATATATATATATATATATATATATATATATATATATATATATATATATATATATATATATATATATATATATATATATATATATATATATATATATATATATATATATATATATATATATATATATATATATATATATATATATATATATATATATTATATATATATATAGTATAGATATATATATATATATATATATATATATATATATATATATATATATATATATATATATATATATATATATATATATATATATATATATATATATATATATATATATATATATATATATATATATATATATATATATATATATATATATATATATATATATATATATATATATATATATATATATATATATATATATATATATATATATATATATATATATATATATATATATATATATATATATATATATATATATATATATATATATATATATATATATATTATTAATATTCAGCAGTTTACTCACTGTTCTCTCATTTGTTAATCTATCTTGAAAGGCTTATTTTACTCTGCCGGAAACACAGTCCTGGGCAGCTTATTCAAAAAGGATGAGGTTCTCCATATAAAAGACAACTTGAAAAGGGTTGTACGAGGAGTACCAAGTTGAATTTTATATGGATGTGAAGTATTAGCGCGACGAGTATTTTTAGCATACACCGCTCTGGGAGAAATTAAGCGACCTATATCCATTAAACACTTTCCATGAAAATACTTGTAGAATAGGCTCAAGTCGAATCCACTCTTCGCTGTTCCAGTGAATCAAGGTTGCTGGCCAGTTCCGGGTCCCCAATCAAGCAAACAGCTCTCTTCTGAATACAATCCAACAAATGCAGTGTATGTTTGAGAGCGGAACCACATGACCATCGTTAGTCGAATTTGAGTTTTGTACAGAATTAACAGTTGTTGAGTGTAAAGCTTTCTAGTTCGAAATAATATTCCCAGCTTTTGAGAAGCTCTTTTTGCTTTGCTTGCAACATGTTCATGCTAAGATATACTTGCTCCCAAATTAACATCCAGCAAATTCAGTGACGATGTTAGAGGAACGGAGTACTCCGACATAACTATGTCGGGTTCAGCAACGTTAACTTTTTTAGAAAAAATTGCCGCAGGAACGGAGTACTCCGACATAACTATGTCGGGTTCAGCAACGTTAACTTTTTTAGAAAAAATTGCCGCCTGGGCTGTCGTAGCGTTAAATTCTACTTGGGATATATATATATATATATATATATATATATATATATATATATATATATATACATATATATATATATATATATATATATATATATAGCAATATATAATATATTATATACATATAGCAACTAGAATGTATTTAACAAAACGGCCTAAAATAAGAATCCCACTATTTGACTTCTTTTAATGTTTGGCTCAGGAAAAGATTGATTTGTACTTATTTTAATCAAATACTATGGGTTTGAGAGATATGAGAGACTTTATCTTCCACTATATTAAGTTAAAAATACTCTTCGAGGTTTTTGGAGTTAAAGAATTTCAAAATCAAATTATACTCAGTTATTTTCATTTTTAACGGAAACAGTATACAGATTAACCGAGTGAAAAATTAAGAAATCAATAACATTATTTAACTCTTTTTTTGTTTATGGTTGGGTAAATATCAGTTTTAAACGTATTTATTTTAATGCGTTTATTTGAAAGATATGAAGGTTTTGATTCCGAGTTAAAAATAATTAAATAAATAACTTATTTAATAAATAAATAAAAAAAATAGATCAAATAATTGTCACATTAAATACCTGGCCACAAAGTTTCAAAATCCTTTTAAAATATTTTCGATGAAATAATAGCGGTCAGGGATATACAAACCTATTTTAAAGAATGACAGCAAGAATTGTGAGTATACATTTTTGGAGTACAGAGACGACAAAACAGTCTTAAAACTTGAATACCAAAAAAAATATCAATTCATAAAATAAATATCCTTTACTAAATAAGTACAAAAGTAAGTACAAAATACAACAAAATTAAACAATAAATAGCAAACAAAATAATTATACATGATTCTTGAAATCACCGGAAATATACTTTGTTATAAAAATATTAAAATCTCAAATTTAAACAGAATTATTCTACCGAAATAAAAGAAAAACAATATTTAAACTAGAAATTGTAAAAACAAAAACTCTAAAACATAGTCAATTTCAGAACAAAATAAAGTTGTATTTAATTAAATTCAACTAATTTTGAAGATTGTTTTTTCGTCCAATAAATGCTATTAACGATTTCATAGTGTTTCACTATGCCGTATTTTATTTTTGACAGATAAAGTGATAACAAATAAAGTAGTAGAAGGATTCATTAAATTGCAAAATAAAGTTAACGTTGTTTTAAAATACTGTTTTAAATAAAATTTATTCCTAGATTATTGCTCAAGCCCTAACAAAACACAGACTCTATCCTATAAGATGAGAGATCAAAATTATTACGGGAGAAAACAGAAATAATAAGAGAAATAAATTAAAAATCAAATGTTAATGTCTTTGGTATCAGATGTGAGCTGATCTTGTCAACAATCTAGAAAAAGGCAGCTCCTCAAAAAAATCAGAGGATTGGAAAGCCAAAATTTGAAACTAATCCATCGCTTCCCCATCTATTATCTTAAATAACTTCAGTATAGTGTTTGAATATATTCCTTTCCAGCCACAATATGACAGCCAGTAATAACCGGTGTTGTCGAATAAACTGCAACAATAGCCCAAAAAATCGGTTACATCATAAAGCAAAACAATTTATTAACTTTGAACACACTTTAAAAGCTAGCACATACTTGAAAACGTTTGAAGGTAATTTAATAAACAGTTTATGAAACAATAATAAAAAGGCAGCTATGAAAAATTTTGTTGAACCTAAAAAACCAAGAAACCTGCCGTCAACTGCTGACAAGACTAAAATTAAATACAAACTTTACACATAAATCAGTTTCAACAATCGATGGTTAATAACAGATGATGATGAGTATGATATGTGTAAAACAAATATTTTATTTCAAAAACTCAAAAGATAAATAATGAGACCTAAACCAGGCAATTTGGAGCTATTCTCCTGTATCCGTTATCAGCTCGAAATTGCCGAGAGGTTTATAACTGAGTGTAATGAAATAACCTTAGTGAACCTACCATACTTAGAACGAAAAGAAAGACAATAATTTTTAAAGTGTGCAGCACATATTTTTATCAGTATATATGGCCTCCTTCGAAGCTAAAATCTTATTAGAAGTAGATTTTTTCGTCCACATAAAGAACTTTGTATATAAAAAATGTATGTGGACAAAGGGATATAGGTTTCAGATTTTTAGGTATTGCTATACAAAGAGCTCTCTCTCTCTCTCTCAACTTCTTCAGGGAATACGGCCAATTTTTAGTTCGCAAGTGAAGGAAGTAAATGTGAGTTTATAGAATCTCCAGTAGTTTGTCAAGTATTAGTCAAAGGAGTGATCAGAGTTGCGATTCAAGATGTTGTTTTGGAACCCAGTGAGAACATTCGAACAAGACTGCTGGTAGCTGAAGAAATAGTAAATTAGGCTAGTTAATATCACGAACAAGGAACTAGTGAAAGTGATTTGATATTGCAAGTCCATACAAAGCTGAAATGAAAAGTTGCCGTAATGGTTCTGTAAGAAAAATTATTATTAAGTTTGCAAAAGTAATTTTAAATGTAATGAACCTGACAAATTAATGGAGAAAGAAGAAACAGGAGTACCTCACTGGAACTTATTTTATTATAAGACCATATATATGACCAATAATAAATAACGTCCAGTATTAATTTTCTCTTTCAAATTTTTAAATTTTTAAATTAGCCTATAAATCTCTTGATTATAAAATTAAAGAATTAATATAATTAATAATAAATAACTCGTCGAAGAGTAAGAAAATTTAAGTCCCCCTTTTTTATAAAATTAAAACTAAAAAATAGATATCATTAATAATAAATAATTTATCTAAAATTAACATCCACCTAAAAAAATTTACCACATCCCTAACAATGCTTTTTATGGTTTTTTGACGACCTGATGACGACATAGACTACCAACAATATCCGGTTCGGACTCAAATATCACTAAATAGTTACTAAACTCGACGTCAAAAATTTTAAAATGGAGTACCATTTCAACATCATGGTGTTTCGGTCTTCAAAAAGTGTTTTTTAACTAATGTTTATTGACAAAGTTTTGTTTTCAATATTTGTGTAACTCTCTAAGTGTCTTTTAATCATGTTTGTGTAATCATTCATACTACCTGGCCAACAAAAATGCAAATTTCATTGTCTTCACCAGAGATGAACTAACTGCTAAAATTTTTGTAAGTAATTTCACATACAGTCGTACAATTCATTTAATCACATTTTAAAAAAACGAACGTTTTGGTTTATTTTCTGTACCTGGTTTGCATTTTTAGAATCCAGAAGAAGCTACCTTTAGGCAGCGAAAGCTCGATAATAAAAATAAAAAGCAGATACTAGAGCCTTTAGATCTTTGATTGCTCATCTCTTCTCCTTATAAGGGCGTTTCCCAGTAGTTAAACTTAGGATTGTTTGTTGCCAGTGCCCTGTTACTATCCTTCCTCTTTCTTATAATTTTTGAATAATGGGAACCTTCTACAGACGAATATCTGAGACGTTTGGGCCAAATGTGGTAAAAAGTATGAAATTGTATGATAATATTAATAGAAAATTGGCATCTCAAAGAAACAGACGAATATTTCTATTAGAATGTCGTCGTTCAAAAGTAACACCCTGTTTCCTTGAAGACAACATAAAGAGACTCTGGAGAATTCCACAAACTATATCAAACAATAATATAACCAGACTGGAAAACATAACACAACAGGTAACAACCAATTTCCATAAGTTATGTATTTCTGACACTAATCGGTACATAGAAAGACTCGAGAGATCATTGGATGAGCTATTACAGGACTTTAGGACTCAATTACCATTTCATATTTTTGATGATTTCATTTTTATTCAACATAATAAATATAAATTTTTATTCAATAAAATTAAAAAAAACAACATTAAAAAATAGAATTTTTAAAAAAGAAATTTCATGAATTTAATATAGGAAAAGACAAGTGGATAAAAAATATTTCTGATGTAGAAATACCACCTAATGTAAAAGGGTTTCTAGCCCTTGGTCCCAAGTTTAGCCTCACTATATCTAACAAAGATATTAACATGTTTAGTCTACTGTCTGAGGTAGAAGAATTAATTCACTATGTCCCCCCACAAAAACAAGACTACATTGGTGCAAGGGCTGTAAACCTAATTACTAACTATGTAATATCACATAAAGACAAAACTTCTATCACTCATAAATTAGAGAAGGAAACAAAAATTTTCTTAAAAAACCATCCCGATTTCCCTGATTACTAGGTCTGATAAAGGCAATGTTACTGTTGCTATGTCAAAAAGTTCCTATCTTTAGAAATCACACTCCCTACTTCAAGATGAGAGTACTTATGAAATAATACATCACGATCCCACTTCAAAAATAGAAATTAAATGCAATAAATTAATTAAATCATTAAAAGATAGTAAGTTTTTAGATGAAGCAACTGCTCGCACATTGACAACTTATAATGGGATTTGTCCCAAATATTATGGTCTAACCAAAAATACATAAACCAGATATACCTCTAAGACCAATAGTTTCCTGTGTAGGAGCATCTACACAACCACTTGCTAAATATACAGCCTCTATTTTAGAAACAGCTTTTTCAACTTTTAATAAATTCAGAATTAAAAAATACCTTCGAATTTGCAGAGAAGGTTAATGGCTTTATTTTGCCAGAGGGTTTTGTACTTGCTTCTTTCGATGTAGTTTCACTGTTTACTAACATTTCTCTAGACCATTATATCAATATTAAATGAACATTTCACATCAATAAAAGAAATATGTAATATTCCTGAAGAACAGTTTCTACTAATCATTACTTTTTTATATGAAAATACATTTTTCTCCTTCAATAGTACATTCTACAGACAAAAAATTGGCGTCCCAATGGGAAGTGCTATTTCACCAATCCTGACCGAAATTGTTATGAATAAACTTCTTTATTTTGTTATTTCGAGGGTTGAATTTGAATTTCCCCTTCTGTTTCAATATGTAGATGACTTGTTAGTCGCTTTACCTGCCGGAAGTGTACAGAACACTCTTAACATTTACAATTCTTTCAATCATAAATTAGTATTTTCTGTTGAGGAGGAGACTGACTGTGCTGTTCCGTTTCTGGATACTAGGGTTGTACGCTCAGAAAATAATACAGTCAAACTGGACTGGTATAGGAAAAAATCAAGTTCTGGTATATATATATATATATATATATATATATATATATATATATATATATATATATATATATATATATATATATATGTAATATATGTATATCTAAATTATACAATTACCTTTTAGCAGATCCATGTGGTCCAACTAAAAGAAAAGATTCCTCCTTTTTCTCTGTCAAAAATATTTTTAATATATCTAAGTATTTTAAAACTTGTCCAGTTTTAATTAAAGGGATTCCATTTTCTATATTTTCAATTTCTAATTGTGGATTTGTATGATAAATGTCAATAATGTCTCTTTCTTGATCATAATACAATTGTAGAATAAAAGATGGGACATCTTCATTTGCCCATTCGAACACCTAAATGTTAAAAAGATAGAGTAAGTACATAGTAAAGTAGTATCAGTGTTAAGAAATTCGTATTTCAGAGTATTATGATTAGTATTAGGAGTTGAAACCGAGCAGTTCTTTTTATAGTTTTGTTAATTCCGCAATGTAAGTTGTTTTTTTTTGGCGTTACACTAGTAACTAATAATTGGAGTTTCGTCTTTTTTTAACCTCTTGATGATTTTGGAAATTTTCAGTATTATGTCAAATAAATAAAAGAGCAAATTTTTGTTAGAGGTAAATTAAAATGATTTTTGCTAATATAGATGCCTGAACAGTTAATTAGCGTTTCATGCCGAATATTTATGGAACCACTTCGGTGTCTGTCTGTCCGTCTGTCTGATTGTCCATCTGTCGTACTCGATTTTCTCCGAAACTGTTTGACATAGAAAGTTGAAATTTGGCACAAATATAGGAATTGATAGCCCAATCAGAGCCATATAGTTTTAGAAGTTGTGACTTAAGGGGTTAGTTGTGGGGAGTGAAATCGGAAGTAAAAAAAATTACCAGGTCATCGAGTGGGGTGTCAAATGAAAGTTCATGGAAACATGAGTTTAAAAATATCTATGATGTAATATATGCGCCCACTTTCCTTTGCATTGTTTTAAAAAAATGGCCAAAAAGCCTTGTCCACCCATCCTATCTCGAAAAGTCCTGATCAAAAAAATTTTAAAAAAATTCTGGAGATTGAACGAAAATTATCACGAGTACATTGCCTTTGATAATTTATCTGGTATATAAAAAGCAAAAATTTCAAGGTCATCAGTTTTCAATGAAAATCGGAACAAATTTTGTTGAAAACTCATTTGGGGGGGTGTTTTTTGTGACGTCATTGATCATTTTATACCTCCGTAACAAACATTTTTATTTTAAAGGTAATGACAGTACGGAACACCAATTGCTCAAGGGCAACTTGTACTTGACCGGCTTTTTTTTATCTTGAATCATTTTGCCAGACAGAATATTTGTTTTTTCGTCAGAAATATTAGATCTTTCAGAAATCTCCCCTAGTTCGTTATAGAAGTTTTGCCAAAATTTAAAGACATTCTTCTAAGATGTCTGGACTAATTGAGCATTTGGGATTTTAAATTGATAATGATCAATTATATTTTTCTTCGTCTCCGCTGTTGTTGTCATCGTCATAATAACATATTTTTATAGTCCGGTTTCTTTATGTTGGTTTAGATTTTCCATGCTTTATGTCAGTATGAGAGTTTCTCTCATGCTGACATTTTTTCGTTTTATTTATCGCGTTAAAATTATAGAAAGGTTCAGCGGCGATTTATCGGAATTTTGTTATAGTTTTGGTGTTCCAAAATATTAATTGTATCTTTTTGTTTATCCGTTGCTTTGTAAACAGGGAGAGTTTTAAAATTAGTAATTAGTTGTTTATTTTTAATATCTATTGTACATTTGTAATTTTACAAAAGATCCAGACCTAAAATACCGTCAAAATCAGTGTTAAGGTTTTGAATGTAAACTTTGTGGAAGTTGCCTGTATTACAAGACACAAGAGTTGATTACTTGATATAAAGCTTTTAATCTGTAATACCTTGAATTTTTACTTTTTCCAGTGACTTCAGATGAGATTGTGGTGATATCTTTTTCTTAAAAATTGAAATTCCACCTCCAGTATTTCTAAATAATTTGAATTGTTGAGAGGCATCTTTTATACAGTAAATTTTTTTGAATTTAAAGTACAGGTTGATTCACAACGATAGAGTAAATTTCATTATCTCATTTGTTTCGGGAATAACGAAAAAATGTTAAATACAATAGTTTTAGGGAATGTTTGCACAGTTTAAAATTATTTTTGAGTATACAGGGTACTTCAAAAAAGTGTGGCCGATATGATATATGTGTTTTTCAATGGAACATTTATTTTCTTATTTATTTTTAAATTCTGCATAAAATTTTATAACTTTTTTTATTAATAATAGTAGTATATTTGTGGGAACGCAAGGAGGAGGCGGCGGAGGAGGCAAAATTTTGCCTCCCAAGTGGCAAAATTTTGCCTCCTAAGTGGCAAAATTTTGCCTCCACGTCCCACGAACATCAACATCGACATCGACAACACATCGACATCGACATCGACATCGACATCGACATCGACATCGACCGACGCCGACGCCGACGCCGACGCCGACCGACACCGACACCGACACCGACACCGACACCGACACCGACACCGACACCGACACCGACACCGACACCGACACCGACACCGACACCGACACCGACACCGACACCGACACCGAAACCGAACCCGAAGCCGAAACCGAAACTGAAACCAAAATTTAAAATTAAAACTGAAATTTGAAAATATTTTTAATTTTCCGGCCGGTCTTCCCAACTTTGATCCACCGGGACCGTTATTCGAACTTGGGATGGTGGGGGATTCCAACTGTCCTCAATCACCCGCCCATCAGAATCAACACGATATTGAGGATGGTCCCAACGGAATAATTGTCCGGCACTCTCTGACACTTCTTCCTGGTCTTCCGCCAACTTCTCTGACAGGTTTTCCTCCAGATAATATTCCTCCGGCTGCTGGTTCTCCATCCATCTAGATTCTATCGACGCAACCGGACTAATTGGTTGGGTCGGGAAAGAAAGATATAGCCAGCTATTTTATGTTAGCGGCGCCACAAAATATTGTGGAACCACCACATCGTCCTCGTCGAAAACCTCGAAGGAAAATTCAGACACAATATGAAATTTGAACGACATTTTTATTGTTTAAAGATAATTTAGAAAAAAAAGGCCTCAAAGCCGGTTTCAGGGGGGAGACAGTTGGGGCTCCTCCCCCTTTCCCTCACTCTTACCACCCCATACCGCCGAACGAGCTTCACGCGGCTCATTCGCTTCACTCGTTCGTCGTAGTACTTCGAGTGCTTCACGAGGTAAGATTTTAATATATATATATTTGTTTTAAAATTTATTTAATTTTGTTGCCTTTATTCTCTTGGCATATTTTTAATAAGATACTAATTGCGTTAACTATATTACACTCTAGCACACCAGACAACAAAATGTCTTTTTCCCAGCTTGCTAGTTAAGTAAGAGTTAGTAAAAATATTTATTAAATTGTTAAATTTAAATAAATTATAATTTTAATTCTTTTGTTGCAGGTTGGACATTGATCAAACTTCTATATTTAGAAGTAAACGTAAATAAGCACAACCCCTTGAGAGCTTCGTTTACCATATGAAATTGACAGAAAGTATGCTACTATTAATATGCGCGATGAAGATAATAACTGCTTCTTATGGTCCGTGACGGCAGCTGTACACAACCCGAACGGATTAGAAGATGATTTTCATCTTACCCCATTTTTCTTCTCTATATGATACTTCTGGTTTAAATAGCCCTTTTAAGTTAAAAGATATTCTTAAATTTGAACTTTTAAATAATATTTCTATAAATGTTTATGGATTAGAAAAGCTTAAAAGAGACTTTAAATATTGTTATGAAGTTGTAGGGCCACTGCATTATACCATACACAGGCGAGAACGTCATGCCAATATACTTTTAATTAGTGATAATGGGAATTTTCATTATTGTTGTATTAAAGATTTATCTAGGCTAGTGTCTAATCAAGTCTCAAAACATCATGGAAAAAAGTTTATTTGTCATGGTTGTTTACAATATTTTCCAACCAATAATGATTTAACTAGACATAATGCTTATGATTGTGATCATGTAAGAATCAATTTACCCTCACCCACCCCCAAAATTGATAAATTTGGCAACATAGTACCTGGAAATATTCTCAAATTTACTAATATTCAATGACATATTGAACGGCAATATATTTGTGAATAAATCTTTTGTTAATTATACTTTAAATACCAACCAATCGTTTACGTTATATAGTATGTTGTCTGACAGGAATAAACCAGAATCAGCAAATTTTAATTTTCTATTTTACGATCTTGAAATTAGCCAAGAAAAACTTTTACAAAAAGGCTCTTTATTACATAAGGTTAACTTGTGGGTTTTCATGCAACATTATAATGAATGAGTTAATCCAGTATTGAAAGGAAATATGTAAACGTCGCGGTGTACGATAACGGATACTTTTGGGAAAAAATTCTATATATGAGTTTTTAACACACTTGTTTCAAATTTCCAAAAAATAGAAAAACGTTGTGGTGATTGATATTACGGTGGGGAAGTTCAACATCAATTTATTTTAAATCATATTTTGACTAGATTTGATTTAAAGCCAGTGTTAACATGCGTAGTAGTGAAATTATATTCACAGTATAATGTTTTTTCAATGCATTTAAGTCAACTACGGTCTGCTTTCGAGCTACTGGACCAATTTATAAAAGAATCTGTTCAATAAAAATGAAAATGTAAACTATTTAGGCTTTACCGGACCTAAAATATTATTCTTCAGACGCAATGAACCAAAATGACAGACTAAATATTATGATATGGTAAGAAAAAAAAAAAATAGTTTAATATAAAAAAAGAATTAGTAGCATTCTTCATATAAGAATATTTTAAGTAAGAGCTGTTTAAAATTAAAGAATTATTGTCACCTAACCGCAATGTATACTCATTTTTAGAGATGTGCGCAATAGCTTCGGAATGTCCATAAAGCCTTAAAAAGAATTTTTTTAAAATAATATAAGGAATCATGCCTATAAACGTATATAGACAAGGTGATAACTAATCTAAAATATCTACTCAGTGGTTAACATGGAAGGGACATAAAAAAATATGTATCTAAGCATCAAATATTAATTGAAAACCACACTTTTGTTATACATAAAAAATGAAACCCAAGAGATAGTTTTCTCGGTAGTTGAACAGGTAACACAAAAACATACTGTAACGCTAAAGAGAATGAAAAAATATATTGTTCGCTGTATTCTTGGGCATGTAAAAGTTCTGTCAGGATAGAATACGTAGTAAATACAAGTATTTATATAAAATAAGTCGATTTTTGAGTGGTTCTGGTGTAATTGTATCAATTGGAATAAGCACAGAAAGAAAATTTTTGCTTTAAATTAAACTGATAACTATTTAGTTTTCTTAACATGCACCTTGCACGGTACAGAGATTTCATCTAACGGAATCGACGAAAATTTGAATATATCGTCATAAAACAACAAAGTTTATACCATTCAGTCCGTTAACTTCACAGTATCTGTTATTCTCGGTCAGCATGAGGACATTAAAAAAATAAAAAACTTTGAAGGTGTAATAATTTGTTTAAAGCCCTTATCCCAAAAATATTGGACATAAAGAATATTTTAAACTTGAAAATTATGAATGGGATTTTTGTTTATAATCTTACAATAAACAACAATCTGTGTTCATAAATATTGCCAAAACGATGGTCAGATTATTGATTTTATTAAAAAATATGTAAAATAAACTTTGAAGTAGACAAATTGGGATACATTTTAATCAGCTGGCAGGGTACAAATAATTCTGAAGGCAATGAAAAATATGTTAATAACATCATTAACCACCGCCAGAATAAGATATATTTGGCTTTATTTAAATTTAAATTCACACCTCTATATACATGGAACTTAAATTACAAGAAAAAGGTCTTTGCACCCATATATTATGCCAACAAGAATTCTCAACGCAGTTTCTATGGTCGGTACATACCGAACATGACAGTGAACATTGATGAATTTTTTTCAAATAAGGTATTTGTTAATGCCTGCAGTCACCAACATGATGCTATTAAAAATTCCACTATTGACGTAAAAACATGCGGAAATCGTAGTTTTAAAATAAATTTTTGTAATATACGCGGTTTAAATTCGAACATAAAGTCAGTGTCCTAACACCTGCAATCAAATGAGACTGCTCGCTCTAAGCGAAACTAAGGTCGGTTAATCGACCAACATAGTCAACTTTCTCCATAGTGAATACGATCTCTATTCATGGTTTACGCGTAATTTTGAAATCTGTCTCTCTGCTAGAAAATGATCTAGACCCCCGAGACTTTGAAGTTATGTGGATAAAAAATAACGGATCAATACATCACAAGATCTATCTGTTGCCTATATCGACTACCAAGTGTCACTACCTTTAGAACACTTTTAGCTTCTCTTTCAGATACCATCGACCATCATCGATTAATTATCAAAATTCTGAAATCACCGTCCTGGGCGACTATAATATTTACATCATCAACTGGCTTAAATATTTAAATACGACCGACAAACAATACCGTAAAGCCAAATCATTCTCCAGCAGTTGTGGCTTTACTTAACTTCATCAACACGGATGCCTGATCGTAATGAAGAGTTCGCGAGTCTTCTTGACCTGTTTCTAAACACACCTTAAATCCACCGTTAAGTTCTTCCTATATCGAGTATTCTACGGAGCAGTAACACAGAGAATCCTAAACTGCACGAGATTTGGCACTACAAATTTGCTAAATGGGACGAATTCACGGAATATTTTTGAACTTTCCCTTGGTTAGATCGTGGGTTTAAATTGGGCAACCTATCTGATTGCGCTAAGGAGATTTTCGATATTATTTTGGTTGACATGGAAGCTTACATCCCTTTTTTCAAAGAATGCATTTAAAAATGCAGAAAAGTTATTACTTCAAAACATCTGTCTACCAACAGTTTTTTTTATAGACATAGCACACGTGCTGTAGGGAAATTCCTAAGGCGCTCCAGGAGCGGCGCATATGCGAAAGAAGCGATTGATGTTGGTCTTGAATCGCTGTAAATTTTCCTGAGTGGAAAATACAGTCCTAGGCAAATCCTTCCAAGGGATGACGTTCTCCATATAAAAGATTGGTTGGAAAAGGTTGTATGAGCAGTGAAAAGCTGAAATTCATACGGGTGTGAAGTGTTAGCTCGATGTGTATTTTTTGCATGTATCGCCTTGGGAGGAATTAAGCGCATCGAACACTTTTCATGCAAAATACTTGTAGAATAGATGTCCACCGTTTTTTGATGCTCCAAGAAATCAAGGGTGCCGGTCCGTTTTGAATCTCCAATAGGGTGAACAGCCCTCTTCTGAATAAAATCCAACAAATTCAATGTATGTTTGGAAGCATACCCCAAATATGAGGCCCAGTATTCTATCGTTAGTCTAATTTGAGCTTCGTACAGAATTAACAGTTGTGTGGAGCTTTCTAGTTCGAAATAAAGTTCCTAGCTTTTAAAAAGCTCTCTTTACTACGCTTGCAGCATATTCATGCCAAGATATATTTGCTCCCAAATTAACGCCCAGCAGAATGAGGGATGACGCTAAAGGAATGGAGTGCTCCTACAGAACTATGTCAGATTCAGCAATGTAAACTTCTTTAGAAAAAAACTGCCGCCTGGGTTTTTGGAGCATTCAATTCTATTTGGTTACTGTCACCTCAAGACAGGTTTTCTTCCAGGTTTTTGTTAAATTGAACGAGTTTCTGCAGTCTGCGGATATTGGCATAAGTAGCCGATGTTCGAGCATGCAAAGTGAATGAAAAAATAAACGTACTGTCATCTGCAAAGCTTCAAATTGGATTCCTGGTCCTTTCCAGCAGATCGTAGATGTAAATGAGAAAACGAGTAGGAGACAGTACCGGGCCTTCCGGCACGCGGCGTTGATAGTGAAGGTGTTAAAAAAAGAAATCCGTCAACTGCCACTCATAAAAAACGAGAAAACATGAGAGCCGTAAACAGAACTTCTCAGATATACCATAAGATAGCCAACAATCTATGGTGCTAAACACGGTCGAATGCTTTGGATATCCCAAGGGCAACCGATCGAGATTTGAGTTCGATTGCGTGGTTTCAAACATGTGTTACATAAGTTAGAAGATCTGTTGATCTGCTTACGAAAGCTATATTGATGGAAGCTAATAATATTTAAGCCTTCAAGATATTTTATTACATGCTGATTGATCTTGCCAAGGGAAAGTTTGAAAATATTTTAGATGCAAGAAATTATCGCCAAAATCAAGGAGGCATAAATTTAAAGAATTAAAAATAAACTTCTTTACCTTCCACTAATTCCAGTTGTTGATAGTACCACCAAAAATATTCTCATACCTCAATTATTATTATTTTTTAGTGCGAATTAAATAGAACAATATACATATATTCATTAGAAAATAGTGTTACCATATTTTGACAAAACATTATTGACGATATATATATATATATATATATATATATATATATATATATATATATATATATATATATATATGGAGTTGAGTTTCGGATCGCGAAGTGTGTGCATGTGAATCAAATGCCAGGCAATGGTCAACTCGTTCAACGAGCATTATTACGGTAGTGTTTCGATCTATTTAATTATTTTGTCGATTGCAAACGAGAGGGACTAGAAATAAAGCTGAGTGTAGTGTTAGAATTAAGACAACAAGTAAAAAAAAATTAGAGGTTTATGAGTATAATTCTGTGAAATTGTATGAAGCTAACGAAAACAACGATTTAACAAAAGATGAACGGGAAATTCAAAAGAAATTGAAGCATATAGCAGAGAACGAGAGAAAGATTGGAAACAGAATGAAAATAGGATATTAAAAAATCATAATCGAATCCCATAAATGGGACATTGAGGAAGAAAAGCTGAAAGAAAAAACAAAGAACACTACGACCATCAAGTCAAAAAACTGAGAAAAATGAAAGAGATAGGTAAATTGACGACGACTCTGGCAACAATAAAGGATACGAAAGAGAGGACTAATAAAAGGAACGCAAATAAGAAGATAATTAAAGAAATAGATAGGAAGAAAGAAATGGGAAATAATTATCGAATTATTAGATTGACAACGCGGAATAATAGTGGTATAAACGGAAAAGAAGTTGAACTGACAGAAGAACAGCAAATGTACTATGTAGGAACCACAGAAACAGAAAGGAAAGGAAATGGATGCAAAAAATTAGAGGGAAATGTCATAAAAGAAGAAGAAAAAATTATGGAAAGATGGAGGGAATACTATAAAGAACTGTCGGATGAAAATGACATAGCATAGAAAAATCAACATAGAGACATAATACCGGAACAAGATACAGAACTCACACAAACAGAAGAAACTAATACAGAAGAAGCACAGGAGGCAACCGGCAATTTAAACAGGATAGAAAGATAAGAATAACTCAACTCCACGGGCCTTACACTTCTAAAAAAGGGGTAGAAAGGCATAGGGATTAAGTAAGTAAGTAAGTATATACTTGTACTTCCTTCTACCCTTCAATATAAACGTATACATCTGCAAACCGCGGACGTAACTTGCTAATTATATCATCCCTACTATAAAGTAAAGAGGTTAAAGAGAAATTATTATCACAGACAGTTCTGTGGAATTTCCACTCTAGTCGTCGACCAATCAATTACATGACTGTGCCGTTCGCCCAACAGGCAATTGATATGCAGACAAAGTGGTTTATGAGAAAAATATATGTATATTGATTTGATTCGCTGATTTCTTATTACATTGGACCTCTTCCTTAATAGTTTAAGAATTACTCCGAGGATAAAATACAACGAATTCAAGTCTGATATATTACAGCTACCTCAGTTAGAGCCTAAGGTCGATTCAGACTTAATTAAAGAGGAAAATATCTTATCAGAAGACATTTAAATGAACTGAGTAGTAATTTGACGTGAGTAGATAAAACAATGAGAGAACTGGACCAAAATTCCATGCAAATTCTTATGGAGCCTCATTTTGCATTTTTGTTGCCATTTTTTGACCTCGAACCAAAAGTCGGGTATATGTGCGCAAGCGCGGAAGTTTGGCTAGAGGAAATTTTAATATAATTAAGAAAAAAGTCAGGTCTAGACCAGGATACTAACCTTCGTATTTTCGGTTTCAATACTGCAAAACCAGCGGCTTTACCACTGAGCCAAATAGGTTTCGTTCGAGAGAGTGTAATAATTGGGATGACATAAAAAAAAGATGTGACTAGAGAAGTTGGTAAAAGGTGTCCAAAAGGTCCTTATATGTGTGAATAGGATAGTTTTTTGTTGAAAATAGTCCAAAAAGACCTAAATGAGTGTCCAAAAGGTCCTTATTCGTAATAATAAGGGTGTTTTTATTGAAAAAAAAGGGGTGAAAAATGTATCCAAAAGGTCCTTATTGTTAAAAAAAGTGTTTGTTTTTGTTGAAAAAGGGGTGAAAAATGTATTCAAAAGGCTTTATTATAGAAAAAAGGTAGTCCAAAAGTTACAATAATTACATTATTGACCAATCACAGCCCAGCATTTGGGCGTGGCTCTGACGTCATAGAAATTTGGACCAATGAGAGTGTTGTATGAAGTGGCAACATTGTGTGTGTGCGTTAGGTGTGGCAACACTGTGTGACAGTTGACAGATGTGAAGTTTGCGCGTGCATCTGTCAAGGGGCTGTGCGATGTTGCCATGTGTAATGGTCCAGGGAGGGCTGCAGGAGGGGGGTTCCAGGAGGCCGGCCGGGGGGCCCCCCTTTCAGTATCCTGCGCGTGGGGATTGCGTATGATATTGGTTGCATAACCTAAAATAGGGGGGCGTAGTCCTAGCTGTAGGAACTGGGGCCCCATTTGGGTGCATGGAGGTGGGGCTCAGGGAGCCCTATCGGAGTCCTACATGTAGGAATTGGTACCCCATTTGGGTGTGGTTGTTGTTACATGCGCAGGTGCATGTGAGTGGGGTTCAGTGGGTCCCCGGAGCCCCTCCCCCATGCACCAGCGCATATGACAAGAACAACATGGAGCCCTACCTGTAGGAACTGGAGCCCCATTTTTTGTGATTAGTCGGTTAAATTATTGATATAATGGTGAATGTAAAATAAAAAATTGTAAATAGGATATGGCTCGCAGTGCGCAAATCTAACCTGTCATATATAAATAAAACACATGAATATTCAAAATGTTATATATTTATATTTATTATAGTCATTTAACATCTTTTCCTTATTGTATAAGAAACATTCCAATAAAATATAATTACTTACACTACTATGAGAGTTACATAAAAATTTAATCATGTCCACTAAAGCCATATTACGACTATCATGTTTACTGAAATTTTCTAATACCCTATAATAATATACACCAAAATTGAGGGTACTTAACATGGATATTCTGCAAGCAAGTAAATATTTGAATTGGATGAGTTCACATAGATCAATTTCATGCATAAATATTAACACTTCCTTCTTCGTTAGACAAACAGTTTTTTCACTGAGTACTGTGTTTATTGAAACTGAGATATCAGGCCAAATATTTCGAGGTGTGCATTCTCCATTTGAACTGTTACAGAATTCATTTTCAAGGAGGCTAGCAATTCATGCCATTCGTTAGAGTTTAATGTAAGTTTTTGTTTGTTAGCGCTTAGACGTACAGCAGGAGTAAAGTCTCGAGCGACACTTATACCGCAATCTATTGAAAGATGGTATGTCTTAAATGATGTGTTTAATAAAAAGGTTTTTTCCTCTTCAATGGTTAAATCATAACTTGATGATGAAGTGAGAGGATTATAAACTTCATTACTACTACTGGTGGTGTCGCTGCTATCACACATCTTATTCACACAAATTTCAAACTTGAACTGACTTGTTAGAATCATGTAGATATTCACCCTCCCCCACTATTCCTCAGATAGATACCATATAGTTATGCGAGTGCATTTTGGACAAAAGTCCATTATTTTCATTTTTAGTTCAAGGGTACGTGGTGTTCGACCTCTTATGTTTAGTTGCAGTGGTATTGGCGAAGCAGATTTCGTTACCCTCCAACATCCGCTACATAAATATGATCTCATGGGTGAT
Organism: Pachyrhynchus sulphureomaculatus; assembly: GCA_019049505.1. Taxonomy (NCBI): domain Eukaryota; kingdom Metazoa; phylum Arthropoda; class Insecta; order Coleoptera; family Curculionidae; genus Pachyrhynchus; species Pachyrhynchus sulphureomaculatus. The sequence goes on along the minus strand of CM032449.1, from coordinate 91,834,232 downwards.
GGTGGACTGCCCATTAAACTAGTGCTTAACTTAATATGCATTATCTTTGGTAATCCAACTGTTATGGGATTTGTCTAGACCGAGCCACTTTACGTAAACTTTATCACCCTTTCGACGTAAAACCTTTTCCACTAAATATATATCAGGTTGCGTTGTGCGTTGTAGTTCTTGTTCATAGAAAGTTCCACTTATAGGTCGTTCCATTCATGTCCTCCAAGAGATAGGTTGTGGGATTTGTAATCCTAACTTTGATAATTTTAAATAATTCCGTGGTCCAATTAGGTGTATATCCTTTGGCAAAGATATGCTTAGCCTTACTGATGCGAACGACATCTCCTAATTTATATTTGCGTTCTACAGCGAGTTTAATAAAATTATATGCCGATTTTAGGAGTCGACTTTCATTCTCCTTGGTAACATTTACGGGTTTCATTTTAATAGTACGATGTTTCGTATTATTATAATCATCAACTATTTATGGTAGTATATCAATCCACTTGTAAGTTCCGTGAGCTGTAAAGTACTTGAACAGCCGTTCCTTAATTGTTCGAATAACCCGTTCAGCTATTGAAGCCTTCATTTCACTGAAGGTACTATAATGGTTTATGTTGTGCTTCTTCATTAAAGCCTTGAACTTTTCATTATGGAATTCTAACCCCCTATCTGAGGATAAATTCTTAGGATGCCTCCCTTCTTGTAATATGGAACTGAACGCATTAGTCGTTTCGGACGCATGTTTGGATTTTAGCGGTTTAGCCCAAACAAACTTTGAAAAACAGTCAATCACAACCAAAATGTATTTGAAACTTCTGTTTGATTTCGCGTACATGTCCATCTGCGCAAGATCCATTTGCCAGTACTTGTCTAATCCTTTAATGATGGTCCTACGTCGCCTAAAATTTCTTTTAATTGGCTTATGCAGTTCGTTTACAAGCTGAAGTTTTTCCTTCGATGTCTGTTTTTGTTGTTTACGCATTATTTACGTCTTGTTCGTTGTCGTTGCAATATTTTGCGATGTTTCATACGCAGCAAGTGACTTGAATATGCGTGGATCAGTTATTCTTTCCAGCTTTTCTATACGTGACATTAAATTCGTTATATGAAGTTCTATAGTGCATTATGTACTTCTTTATATGCGTCAATATCCTTCTTTAGTTTTTCAGTTTTTTGATTAATGTTAGCAAGTTGCTCACCATTACTCTTAATTAGCTTGGTAATCTTATGATTTGTATAAGAAAACCGCTCATTGAGTTTTTGCTCTATCTTAGTAAGTTCGTCTTTAATATTTTGGACTTTGACGTTGAACTGTGAAAATTTCAGTGTCTAGGTATTCCTTATTAACAACATCATGGTTTAAAGTAGGTGCTTTAACATTAGTAATTTTCTTATTTTCCATATCAACATCTCCAGCGATTGTATACTGCAATCCATTTACAGCTATAGAACTGGACTCTGAGCGTGTAGAATGCTCAGCTGAAGAGGTGCCAAATTTATTGAGCGTCATTATGAACTGAAGAGATTATGGGTAAACACAGGTTAATATATAATACCAGTCTCCTTGAATTCGCTGATTATGGACTCTATTTCGTTACTATGTGAAGTATTACCAGCTTGCTGGGATGCTATAAGCAGTCTTAGCCTGTCAACCAACTCATTAATGTCATCCCAATAGACATATTCTATAGGATTGTCATTATAGTGCAACCCGGCTCCAGTATGTGTATGTGCCCTGAGTCTGTTCCTATCGATTGTTGGTTTAATTATTGATGTATACTTGGGATTTTTAGAACTTCTCAGTTTACCTGTTGAACTAAACCCAGTCTTATGCACATTCGTTAATTCTAGTATTTTTCCTGTAATGTTTTGAATCTTCTAACGTATAGTTGTGAGGATCTTTCATAAAGAGCAATTCATATAGTCCTCTTGTCCCTTTAAAGGTTCTACCTTTAATGGTAAATTGGTCTTTTTGACGATCAAAGTCTAATTCATCTTTACCAAGTAACCACTTATTTGTTAAATGATCGTGAGTTATACCATACGTCGTATCAAACTTATTCTTATCCACATCTCTTATATATCTATCGATTTAGGAGTGTGCCAATCTAGGATAGTCGTTCAAGTATTCCTCATAGACTGTAGGACTAACTTGTTCTGCGGCAAACGTTTCAGTTGTAAATATGGAATCATCATCGTCATCTGCGGTAGTAGTATCAAACTCACCGATTGATTCGGTCGGTAAAAACGATACTTCGGAACGACTTCGCCAATTTGGTTGTGCAGCAGCTGCGTACTTTGGACTATCCTCTTTTTTCTTTAGAATAACTTCTTCCTTCTTGTTGACAACGTTGGCAACGTTGTTTTCTTATCGTCAACATCGTCATTATCATCGTCATTATCGTCGTCATTATCGTCATCAACGCCCTTTTTCGGCTTTTGTCTAGCAATGTGTTTTTTTAAAGGTTCAGTAATAGGTTTAAATATTCTGTTTAGTTCTACATTTTCTTCGCTTCGATTCAGTTTGAGAGCGCGATATTTTTTCCGAATATTACGCGATAGTTCGTTGATTTTTTTAGTAATATGCGAATCTAATGAGGTCATCATGTCAAATGAATGGCATTATATTGTTATATACTTATATATTCATCAAATCCTTTACGATAGCGACCGTTTTTCACATCAAAAAATCCTTTACGATTACAAAGCACCCATAAGGTTCACACCAGCATTCAGAGCATAGGTTTTTAAATTGATTGTATGGCATATCTGGAGAACAATGTTCTTCATAAGAATGTTTCAGGTTTATTTCATCTTGTCTGAATAGCACTATGATGTTACAGTTATCCCTTATAAGTTGTTTTGGTACCTTTGAATAAGTCTGACACAGGTACGCTGCGTCTATGTCTTTATGTCTATACACTGAATAGTATTCTCTTATTTTATTTTGGTTTTCACATGTAATATCATCGAAAATAAATATGGAGTTATTTTTTGCTTCATTCGGATCTAAAATTTCATCATTGCACTTAAAAGGGAAATATCCTACACCTTTCACGTTTTTCAACACCTGCTCCAATAATTGATATTTTGGTTGGTATAGAGACTTTGAATAAATGTATATATTTTCAAATCTAGCCCCGTTAATACTAAACAATAAGCTTAGGACAGCATTCGTCTTACCGCAACCACTGGGACCTATAAATATCGCTCGGAATGAATTTGGCAGTAATTCACCATGTCTATTTTTACGTTTATTGTCGGCATCGAAAAAGTCCAAGTTTATAATAGGCAAACTATGTTGCTTAATGCTCTTCATACTGTTGAATGCACCTTGTTTCAATCGTACATTGCATATATTATTTCTTTAAACAGCAAGATAGGATGGTAACTAGTTCCGATAGCCAATCTAACAGCCTATCGATATGTTTATTACAATGAACACTACATCGCGCATTGCAACATTCGTTAGGCAATTCATCGTTGACATGTCGTAACACCATGCTAACTTGGACGCATTCACACGTATCAGGACCTTCTTTAACCCCAGGTTGCGACCATACGCATGTTACGTAATGTCTTTCCCCCAAATTTGTTGTTATTTGCTTGCGATCGATATAAGCTGTTAAATATTCCCGCTGAGAAATCCATCTAACCTTAGATTCGCAACAAGATAATTTATTAACAAAACTATCGATTTTTCTACAGGTTTCGCGTATATCTTGACTGGATGAATTCATAATTAATACTAGAGGTTATGAGGACTTACATATACTAATAAAACACATAAAATTTGAATTATTATATTTTTATTAATTACTTTGGTTACAAATTTCTTAAATCTAAGTTTATTATTAAATGCATTGTCTTCCCATGATTTCAAAGAAAGGTTGGCAAAACCCTTATACATCTGGACACGTTTCTCATATTCGTAAACATCTTGTTTTAGTTGTCTCAGCTTACTTAAATGTAGATCGATGCTGGACATTATGGGATGAACTTCTTAAGCCAGGTAATTATTTCAAAACAATTTGTTTTACTGCACTGAACCTTGCTGTTGCAATCTATATGATCTAAACATGTAGGTTTCTGATCTTTGAATGATGGCTTGTGCCAAACGTTCAGAGTATCTATATCTACAATCTTGAAATGAGAAGTGGTAGCGCTGTCTTGAATGAACCTAGCTGCATGGTTTCCTTTAATATACAGCACATCACAGTCGGACAGACCTCTATCTAGAATTTCTTCTATTAGATTATACTCTATGTACCCGGAAGAATACCTCAAACCATGATCCATTTCAGCTTTAATGACTTCTTTTTTATTTTATCGGGTTAATTTTGAAAACTGTACTTTCGGTTTTAGTAAATAATGACTCGTTTGCAAACTGTTCGATATCGTTATTTCTTTGGCATGGAATTCGACTACTCCATTATCATAAAGTATGTTAAATCCCTGGACATCGAGGGCAACCAACTTCATCGTGATACAGTCACTTGACAACTGATAAATTTACAGAAAATTACGTACAATTTCACTAAGAGGTAAATGCTCCATTATGACGTCGTGGATGATGATGCAATATGCCTTTGTTCTAGCTGGAAATCCTTTTCTCGCTTCAATGTCTACTTTGACATCGACGGTGCTCATTTTTATAGGATCATTGCGTCGTGAGCAATCTACGACAAATAGAGCGCGATCTTTAAAGGTAGTATAATCCAGCAGGGGATCTTTATCATGCGAACCCTTAAAACTACTGTAAAATTCGGTGTAATTATAGTGGGCTTCAACGAAATGATTATGTTCAAAGTCGAGGCGCATACGCTCTGCGGGGTAATATTCATTATTTAACATTACCCGGATATCGCTAATATCTATATGATCAAATTGTGATGCGTTTGATGTAGCATTACCCCGTTTATCGGTTTGAAAGGCCAAAATGACATAGCGTGGGCTTTCCAGAGGTGTAGCTGTTTTTAACACTCCAAACTTCTTTTTGAGCATTTTCGGTTAATTGAGTGTGAAATTCCCATTTACGGAACGGAATAATTATAGGTCTGTCTGTCTTTATAGATTCCAATAACTGAAGTTTTAGCATATCGTTTGGATATACTACGGGTACCCTGAGCGATATATTTTCAATGGTCACCTCTCCTTTAGCAGTATTGGTTGTTAAAATAGCATCATTATCAGTGCGAGCTCTCACTAGACGTATAGATTGTTTTCCAAATTGTGCCATCTGATAGTCATTGAATACGTTGAATAAATGACTCAGAGGTACACGCATGACAAACGTATTATCTGCTGCATTTATTATCGGATTACCTGGAAAATTCCATCCTGCTATAGCCAAGTGTTTTGTATCATTCGCACTGTAACAGAGATATCCTTTAATGGAGCTTACAATACCAGGATCACGCACGCTGTCTACTTCTTGACCATCTATGCTATAAGATATCTGCTCAAAGAATAATGCAGAAGGATTATTCACAAAGTTTACAGTTCTATCACCCTCGGTTTTTGTTAACTTTCCTTCGATGACTAGAGCCGCGTTATACATTTGCAGCCACGCATCACCCTGTTTTATTTGAATATCTATAACATCATTATTATTGAAAGATTTTATGTAGGGAAGGTAGGTGCGAACTTCTATTTTTTGAATCGTATTATCGAACTGCGCCTTTCGGTATATATCGAATATTTGGTCTGACATTGTATCCTAAACTTTGGAGAAAGAGACGATTGGAAGGAGTTAGACCTTGTAGACTAGTTGATAATCTACTAATGACTGATGGTGTGGCTGGGTTGCTTATATTATTATAGTTGAATTTTAAACCCATTTCTTAAGCTCTAAGCGAACGATGATGTCTTCGTTGCGAAAATTGACTGGATTAAAGTCTTGATCGAGAATACTCAAAGTAATATTGGAAATTTCACGTTTATTAACGATAGGTAAATAGGTTAAGTTCCATGGAATCTCGTTGATAGCGTAACCAGGATCAACGTCGATAGCAAATTCGTAAATTGTATGTGAAGGTTTATGATTGTAGAACGCTCCTGTAGTTATGTTGCAATCGATATGTAGGGTCCTCACATTAACTATATTGACTGGGAGATCAGACTCGTGCAGTTGCCCCTGCTTTAACTCTCGCGGGGAAAATCCTAAAACTTTGCCAATGCTATCGACTACCCTAAAGTCCACGTGAAAATATTCGCTTTGAATTTCACACTTTAACGTATTATTGTTAGACTTTATTGAAATATATCGATCGTAATGTTCCTGCTTGACTTCTTTTGGTATGATCTTCCGCCTTATATACGTTTCAATGTCGGAAATTTCATAAGATCCAGTGGGTATAGCAACTGTTTTGGTCTTGTTTGTTTTAACGTCTGTATAGGTGAACTTGTTTTTGTCACTCTCTATATTGGGGATACTATTGTAAGAATAAAATCCAATCAAAGCAAGTCCGTAGGCGGAAGTTTCGTCTAGGAAAAGAGGATTGATGAAATCTATAGATAGTATATAGTTAGTGCTTTTCAACGTAAACACCTGAGACATTGCACTATGATGAATGTAATTAAGACTAATCAGTTGCAACTTACACGATAAATCTAGGTTAAGTATACCGCTTTCATATACTTTCGGACCCTCTGGTAGAGTATCTCGCATAAAAGCTACTCCTCTAAAATGGGTATTTTGAGTCTCTTCGCATATTTCTGTAATTCTATATCATATAATGCCCTTTTGGGTAGCTTTATTGGTAGTTTTTTGGTTTTTGCTTGAAATAGAGACCATAACCACCACATTTGTTTTTTCGCATAAATAGACCTGATCCTTTCTTACCGAGCTCTTGTTCAACAGCTTTATTATGCCGTTTCTGTTCCTCTAACGCCTTTTTGGCATTCTTTGCATCTAAGCTGCCTAGTGCTCCCAGTGCTCCTAATATTGAAAGGAGCGGTAGAATTCCACCTCTTTTCGATTCAAATGGTATTATTCGCGGAACACGAACCTTTGAACGACCACCCACCTTTTTAATAGCCGCTCGTGCTGCCCGCAATGCTATTAAAGATGACTTTTTTAAATTACCCGTATCTACTCCTTTCTTCAAAGTATTATTTATTTTATCGACTATGTGCCGTTTAAATGATAAAGTAGGTTTACGCACCCCCATCCCCATTTTACGCTTTGCCTTCATGACTGTAGTAACTGTCCAAGCTGCTGCTTTCTCACCAAGCGATGCGTCTTTTGATTTTACTCGTTCCCACGCTTTATTTTCCAACACAAAATCAGCCTTATGACGATCCTTCAACAAGTTGTTTCTAGAATAGGCTATATCGTGTTCCTTGCACGCAGCGTCCAGAGGGTTTATTCCAGGGTCACCACGTTTAAGCCTTTCTTGTAACTTTGTTCCGGGGCCGCAATAATTATACTTTGGCAAATGTAGTTCAAAAGGTAATTTATTAATTAGGGCATTTACAAACCCTTTTCCGCGTTTACGACGTTTACTCTGCGATAATAACATTTAAAATGATCCTTATAGATTAAGGGCTTGTGCTAATATATCCTTTTTAATATATAACCGATTCACACAGCAAAAGCAGTCAGCCAGAAGGATACAAGCCACCATATAACATGAAACTTAAATTTCTTATCTACTGCTGCATTCTAGCTAACCTAGCCAAGTGTCAGAATATTGGTGATGATAATGATGATGATCAGTTTTTCACGGAACCGAGTAGTATACGAAATGATCAGTTGTTTGAGGATTATCATACGCTATTCAACTCGAGTTTGAATCTATATCTAGCATGTTCACAAAGGGCAGATTATTATTTAGATTTATATGAACAAGAGCATGTATCTGATATGTTTATGGCTAAATTAGAGGAATGTGAAACGGTTTCAAGAAATTTAACAGATTCTGTAAACTATACAAGATTAGCTATGGCGAAACGGGGAAACATCGAGCTGGAATCGGACTTGTTGAATACACGGAAACATTTGGATGCTTGTAATCAAAAAACGAAATGTTGGTCTTTCCATAATATCTGATCTCAAAACTGAGAGTACCCATTTAAAGAACAATTTAACTGCTCAGATTAATGAAATATACAGCATTGATAAAGAGCTTAATCAGTGTCGTGATAATCTTAAGATTCAGGAAGAGAAGAAGAATTCAAATTTTAATCTACTTGAATCATGTTTACAAAGGGAAGAAGTACTACGAGATCAAAAGAATAGATACGTGGTCCGTTTAACTACATGTCGAAAGAACAGGGAAAAGGTATTAAAGGCACCTAAAACACAATTGTAATTTTGAATATTTCAATTAATAAAAATTTATATAGATATATATATGCATTTTTATTTTTTAAACATGTTTAAAACTAATAGTCGTAATTTGAATCATAATAAGTATTATCAGCAAATACATTTCCTGTACGTGTGGTTAACTATTTGCATACGATTACATTATGCATTTCCGCAAGACCACTACGTACAGTCTAAATTTGTGTGTTTTATGGTTTATGTGACGTAACATAACTATATTTATACACATTACACTTGAAGTGATATTATTTAATTACCAACTCTCGCACTGTATTGTAAGGCTGCGTGAGCCGTGACGTTCTTTTGTGTGTGTGTGGTCTAGTGAAAATTCGAAAATGTAAGTAACAGTTTTATTTAAAGTAAAGAGAGAAATGTCAATGTCTGATTATTTATTTTTGTTATTAATATATTTTAGATTGGATCTATCATTAATCATTTCTGCTTGCATAGTTTTTTATTTAAAAATAGAGAGAAAAAAATGACATTGACTGATTAGTTCTTATTATATTTTAGATGGATCTATCAATAATCAATTCCGCCTGTGTTGCAGAGCAGAAGCCGGTGGTGAGTCTAAAGGACCTTCCAATTAACCAACCCCATCCAATCCTCAGTGCGAAGGAGACCGACACCCGTTTTGACAAGTCCAGCTTGTTGGACTTGGGAGAAAAGGTTGTGTTTTTACCAAAACGAGTTACTGACATCATTAGACCAAACCTAGTCGAATTTGTTTGCGGTAAATACTCCGTAGTTTTCCTGGGTACAGAGGACGTTGGAAAACGGAATCCAATCACGCTGTTCAAGATTGAACTATCGCAGTAATTTTAAGAGGTGAGTCTAACTCTATATTTTGTAAATTACTGTTATTATGGAAGCCATAACGAAAGCTAATATTCTCATTACTTCATTTCAAAATCTTAAAAAAAAGTATTATTTGATAATTTTTCGGATCGGGATGTTACCGTTTGGTGCAATCGGATACAAAGAAGGTTAATTTTTTGTCACAGAGCTATTCACCGTGAAAATATTTCTTTAGATTTGCGTCGCAGACTGCAAACTATAATTCAACATTTAAAATCGTTAAAAACATTAATTAAGCATACTTTGTGTACTAACAGAAATTCCGATATCAAAAATAGAGTAGTGTGGAATAATATTATATCTTGTTTCAAGGGTCGTGTTAAGTCCGGAGTTATCGTTAATTGAGTTCACAAAGATATAAATTTATTTTTAAACGATGCATTTATTTTATTTCGAAAGAAAATAAAAGCTATCTTGAGGATTTTTCCAACTATAAAAGTTAATACGACTTTTTGTGGGGAGTTTATTAAAAAAGGTACCGAATCTGATATTATTGATTTAAAATATTTAATACAAGGAATGCCATTATCGATTTGGGGACGGATTTAGAGCAATGGTTCTTGGAGCATGTTTATGATAAAGTTCTTAATAAATTGTCTGAATTTTAAGAACGCCAGAGCGCTTTACAGCAAATAATTTATCTTGAAATTAATATTAATAAATTTGAAATGGGGAACGGATCATCTTACATTAAACTACCTAACGAAATAGAACGGAAAAAGGCCTGTATTAATATTAAGAACAATGATCATGCCTGTTTCTTTTGGGCAATTGTTAGCGCATTATTCCGAGCTCACAATAATTATAACTTAACTTCTTCGTATCCATATTAAAGAACAGTACTAAACATTGAAAATTTACTATCACCTATGACATTAGACCAAATTCCTAAATTCGAAAAAAATAATAATATTTCGGTAAATGTTTATGCTTTAGAACTGATAGAAACTAAGAGATCTTCTTTTTTCAATGTGGTTCCGGCTCGGTTAACCAAAAATAAGTTACCTAGACATGTAAATTTTTGGTTCAAGATAAATATTTTCCAAAATTAAGTGACTTTGACACACCTCAGGATGTTGATATCGAAGATATCAATATCAAATATCATTATTGCTGGATTAAACACTTATCGCGACTATTGAAATCACAACTTGGTAAACAAAAGAAAAAAATTATTTTTTTGTGATCGTCGTCTAAATTATTTTTTTTCTGAAAACAAATTAACCGAGCACGAAGTTCTCTGTGCTAAGTTCAATGAATACAAAGTAACGTTTTCCAAAGTATGAATTTATTGAATTTAAAAATTTTATTTATAAACAAAAATGCCCTTTTATCATATATGCTGACTTTGAATGTCAATTAATTCCTTTAAATGAGTCATCAGGTGGAAAAACTCAGAAGTACCAACGGCACGAAGCTTTCAGTGCTGGTTTTTATTTGAAATGTACGTACGACGACTCCTTTTCCCATTTCAAAAGTTATCGCGGCACCAATTGTGTTGAATGGTTCGTTAATGAAATGACTCACTTATCTAGTTCGATTTATAGGCGCTTAAATAATATAACACCTATGGTTATTGATTCTGTAGAAGATGCTACACATTGTCACATATGCGAGCTTCGATTTAAATCGAAGGATGTTAGCGTACACGATCATGATCATTTTACAGGTGGCTTCCCAGGGGTTAAATTTTGAAAATTTTACCTCTATATCTGACTACGAGATGGGCATATATTAATAGAATTGCTAAGCATGATTATGAATCGATATGTAATACTTATCTAGGTTTCATGCATTTAAGTAAGACTTTTACTATGGCTTCCAGAAATGCCGTACTTACAACTACAGATTGGTTAGATCACTTCGATGTAATGACATATTGTATATGGGTTAATGTATATTTAGTTAAGGACTTTAATATTAGGATATGTAAGAAATGTTATAATAATTTTAAACAATATACTAAAAACTTTAATATTATAAACGATCATTATCATGCTATATGCGATAAACTACAGTGACCTATACTTTATTATCACAACATGGAGTTTTGGTGTCAGAGTTGTTTTTCTGAAGTCTTATTTGAAGTATATGAATAGGACCACTGTCTTGAGAAACTACATGCTAACCATCCATATGGAGTGAAGAGACGTTTTAAAGATCCCTACGAGAGCGACTCTGATGATGATAATCTACTTTAAATTCATATAAAATTTTTACTCACTCTTTCATTTAGATAAGTTTGTAACAACATTATTTTATTTTTAAAATAAATATATGTATTTTTTGAAAATTTGTGTATGCGTCTTTTACTTTCCTTCACTTAGATTATTTGAACGTGACGTAAAATTAATATTTCAGTATATAGGTTAGGTTTACACATGCTGCTAATCTAACCTACATACTGAAATTTTTTATTTTACGTTCACCATTATGATGGCAATTTAACCAACTAATCACAAAAATGGGGCTCCAGTTCCTACAGGTGGGGCTCCATGTTGTTCTTGTCATATACGCTGATACATGTGACTGGTGGTTCAGTGGGTCCCCTGAGCCCCTCCCTCATGCACCAGCGCATATAACAACAATCACACCGAAATGGGACACCGATAGGGCTACGTGAGCCCCACTCCCATGCACCCAAATGGGGCCCCAGTTCCCACAGCTAGGACTACGCCCCCCTATTTTAGGTTATGCAACCAATATCATACGCAATCCCCACGCGCAGGATGCTGAAAGGGGGGCCCCCGGCCGGCCTCCTGGAACCCCCCTCCTGCAGCCCTCCCTGGACCATTACACATGGCAACATCGCACAACCCCTTGACAGATGCACGCGCAAACTTCACATCTGTCAACTGTCACACAGTGTTGCCACACCTAACACACACACACAATGTTGCCACTTCATACAATACTCTCATTGGTCCAAATTTCTATGACGTCAGAGCCACGCTCAAATGCTGGGCTGTGATTGGTCAATAATGTGGGAACCTTATAGTAACTTTTGGACTACCTTTTTTCTATAATGAGGCCTTTTGAATACATTTTTCACCCCCTTTTTCAACAAAAACAAACACTTTTTTAACAATAAGGATCTTTTGGATACATTTTTCACCCCTTTTTTTCAATAAAAACACCCTTATTATTACGAATAAGGATCTTTTGGACACTCATTTAGGTCTTTTTGGACTATTTTCAACAAAAAACTATCCTATTCACACATATAAGGACCTTTTGGACACCTTTTACCAACTTCTCTAGTCACATCTTTTTTTATGTCATCCCAATTATTACACTCTCTCGAACGAAACCTATTTGGCTCAGTGGTAAAGCCGCTGGTTTTGCAGTATTGAAACCGAAGATACGAAGGTTCGTATCCTGGTCTAGACCTGACTTTTTTCTTAATTATATTAAAATTTCCTCTAGCCAAACTTCCGCGCTTGCGCACATATACCCGACTTTTGGTTCGAGGTCAAAAAATGGCAACAAAAATGCAAAATGAGGCTCCATAAGAATTTGCATGGAATTTTGGTCCAGTTCTCTCATTGTTTTATCTACTGACTTGTTTTGTAATATTCGTCATATTTAAATTTTATGGCAATATCAAAAATTTCTTAATATTAGATTTCTTCTGCAAGTTTTTGATTTTTGTATAAAATAAACGTAAACAATATCGCCTCTATTTTGAGAACCTGCTATGTAAAACAGATCAGCAAAAGAATAAAAATAAAATTGCACTAAAGAATTTACGCCTCAATACGTATATATACTTAGAGTCTTATACGCTAGAAAGAAAATTTAAATTTCTTTCTATTATTCTCCATAATTCTTTCCTCCTTATTATTATATTGCACACAGTGCGCTGCCTGAATAAATACCGATTGCCTTATTATTATGGTATGTGTATGTATAGGAAAGATTAACCTTTTGACTTACCTGTTTAGCAAATAGTTCTCTCAATTCCCATTTTAGTTGTTGACCCAAACCATTAATTAGGGCAACTAAAAGATTAGACTTTGTTTTTACGTCCAATACTTGTAGAAAAGCTGTTTTTGCAACAGAAATTTTAGATCTGGGAATTGTAGTTTCTCCGTCTTCCATAACCCAATTAACACCTGAAAAAATAATAAGTAATGGAAAACTTTTAGAATATTGTAAAAATGTGCGTGATCGAATACATATCTAAAGTTATTCAATTAATTAGTATTTCTAACATTCTTTTTCTTCTCTTCTCTTGACAAGGAGCAGTCTCGTCAATTTGGCGTTTTCAATAAACTACTGTTAATTTTTTCAACCCAATCTAGTCTCAGTACTAAGAACTGGAGTGAGTCATAATTTCATATAATTTATTCAAAAATTTGTATTAGACGTATATATAAAAAAGAAGACAAAAATTAAAATTTTGAAATGCAACAAAAAACAATAAAAAAAACTATTCAGAAATATACTTTTAGCAATTGAGTTATTTAGTTACTGTTACATATATATATATATATATATATATATATATATATATATATATATATATATATATATATATATATACATTATATATATATATATATATATATATATATATATATATATATATATATATATATATATATATATATGTATATATATATATATATACATATATATATATATATATATATATATATATATATATATATATATATATATATATATATATATATTTCTTAACCTACTATAATGAATTTTGGCTATTTGCTTTCGGTTATATAGCTTAGCAAAAGAACCCAACTACTCAATTTTTAAACAAATTGTTAAATTTTTATTTCAAACTAAATGTAGGAGTATATCATTTGATGGGGTTCGACTGGCCATACAATATTCCAAGGCCAGTCGAGCTCTATCAAATGATATATTCCTACATTTAGTAAGTAAGACGTTCTCCAGTTGGTTTACAAATTCCTAATATTTCTTATATGTACAGGTTGTTGAACAAGTTTAGAAAATAACGTTTCAAAAATTATTGATATTTATATAAAGTGCTTTGATACGTCATTTTATTTTAGTTTATTTTTAGAAAATATTCAATTTATTATACATGTAGGTGCAAAATGGGTGGATGTAAGTCAAATTTATGTTTATACGTTGACAGCTCTCCATATTTTCTTTTGATTGAGATTTTCTAGCATAAGTTTTCTTTAAGTCAAGCGAAAGAAAAGAGCAATGTTCATGGATAGAAATTAGTGTATTAATAGTACAGAATTTTAAGGCAGCAAATGCCGAATTGAATTAGTAAATTGGAAGGAAGTGCAAACTGCTCAACTGCACTTCAAATCCTCATAAATTATAATTACTCTTCAGTCATTATCTCGGAAAATGGCCGCCACTCGTCGATGTGCTGCAAGTGCTGAAGTTGAAATGTTATGCAGTTCTTTAATTCTAGTAACTATTTTTTGTCTGTTTCGCCGAAATATGTTTTAACATAACTACGTGGAACACTATCGATGCCTAGATTTTCAAGAAGAATCGTATCTTTGATAGATCTGAGATGTGAGAGCTAGATAATCGTAATATTATTTTATGTTTCCGTAGAATTTTCTGAATACGATCAGTGACCTTGGAAGGACTACAATTCTAAGAGATTGATCTGCTTGACTTTTAGTCTTTGGAGACACCTGGGCAGATGTATTCTTTTATCACGGTACTGGAAATTATCTAATTGGAGAACGTAAGTAGAGTATTTTAGTTCTAACTGGAAAAATTGTGGCTGGGAAGGTGATACAACTGTATAAACAGGGGAGCTGATGCCGAAGTCTTTTTGGGCGGGATGGTGATGCAAGGCAGCATTTAAATATCTAACCCTGTGGTTGAGTTTTCAGTACACTGAGCGACCGAAAGTCATATCTAACTTTCCATTAATAAGAGTACCTAGGAAAGTGAGAGTATTATTATTTTTAATATTAAACTTAAAGTAATTGCCATGCCAGGGATTTGTTTATATATTTCACAATTATATAGGAAATAAGAACCGGACAGGTATTTCTTAATTAGAGTAAGGGGATATGAGTAGTATAACAAGCGGGGTTCTGGATCACATTTGACCTTGAAAGTTAACCCGACCTTGCCGAGTACCTGAAGAAGTGAATTCAGGAGGTTTCAGTCATTTGGCTGAAATCTTCTGGAAGTTGTGTCTTGGAAGGTCGTTCTTCGTCCGCATAAGTGAATTAGTTACGTTTTCCTTGATCTTTGACCTGTACCTGTTGTCACTTAATTCCCTGTATTTACCTGTTTACCTGTTTACCTGTACCTGTAATTTATCTGTAATTAGCCGAAGAAGTCTTGACGTCACAGTGGATGTTGCTCAGTGCCTTTTAGTCACTTTTGACCTTGAGGAATGAATTTGTCTTTATAATGTAATATATGTGTGTTAAATGTTGTGTATTAAATTAAATGAGTTAAAAAAAGTGATGTCTGTAGTAGCATTAGAACCTGCATATGTTGTATTTGGATACTGCAAAAACTGGGGACTTAACCTACTTAGCCAAATAGGATTCGTAATAGAGAATGCAATTGTTGGGATGACATAAAAAAGGATTGGTGAATAATATGTGAAAAGTCTGCAAAGTTGAAATTTGTACAAGAAGTAGTCGTCAATGACGTAAATTGTCCAGTGGATGTTGAATCAGTGCCTCTTTGGCAATATAAGTTGTCGAAAAGGTGTAAAATTAGAGGTAAATAGGTGTAAGATAGGTGTAAATAGATATGAATAGGTGTAAGTGTGTATGAGAAGAAGTCTGCAAGAAGTAGTCTTCAATGACGTCACAGTCCAGTGGCTGTTGAACAGTGCCTTTTTGTCAATATAAGTTGTTGAAAATGTCTTCCGAATAGGTGTAAGATAGGTGTAAATAGGTGTGAATAGATGTCTTAAGAGCCTGCAAGAAGTGTCGTCAATGACGTCACAAGTCCAGTAGATGTGGAAACAGGGTATCTTAACTTCATTAAAAACTTTGTAAACTTTCATTTGAGGAGAAGTTGCATTAGTTTAGATGCTCATTGGTGTGGCCTTATCAGAGTAGGCGTAACTAGATAAGAAAGGTTGTATTTGGTTGGTTGAATGTGTAAAATTAGATAAGAATGTATTTGGATAGGTGAGCTGTGAAAATGGGTGTTGACTATTGGAAAAGGCATGTATTTGATAGGTTGTTGTGTAAAAGTTGCTAATAAGAGTATAAATTTGATTGGTTGAAGGGTAAAAAATGTGTGTTATCTATTCGAAATTGCATGTGTCTGATAGGTTGAATTGTAAAGGCAAAGAAGTAAATGTATTAAAAATAGCAATGATACAATGTAAAATCTTGTAATTTGAGCGAAAACAGTAAATAACTGGCGCCGTAAAGTCGGTAAAAAAGCTTGAAAAAGTAAACAAGTGGCGCCGTAAGTCTGTAAAAATGTGTGAGATAAGGCAAAATGTAAACAAAATGTATGAATAATGTGTGATTCATGGTACTTTTTGTAAGTAAAATTGAGTAAACAAGTGGCTCGTTAGGTCATCAAAGTAGATAAGAAAGGTCAAAAATAGTTGATAAGAGATGAGTGAATGTATGTGAGAATGTAAGAAATAGCAAAAAGTTGTATTAATAGGAAAATTCCATGCAAATAATTGAAAGAGCAAGAAATTTATTTGGCTGTGGGAAAGTTAAATGTAAATGCATAAAAGTGTTGTAAAAATTGTTGATATTTACTAAAGGTGGTAAAATAAGTATGAAATGAGCTTATTGTGAGCTCGTTGAAATGTTGTGAACTCGTTGGATTTTGCTATAATATGTTATATGAGATGAAAGCAAGTTAAATAAGTAATATTTGTCAAGAATCGTAAAATAAGTACGAAATGAGCTTAAATGAATCTCAAATGAGTTTTTGGTTTGTAATAATAATAGTAAAATATTAAATGAGCCTAGCTTTTTATCGTATGTGTGGGAACGTTGTAAAAGGTTTTGTTGAGCCTAACAAAAGTATAATTTGGTCTCGTTGTATTGTAAATCTTAGTAAAATATTTGTTGAAAATGAGCTGAGCCTAGCCTCGCCTTTGACTCGTTGTGTGGGAACGAGAGGAGAATAAAACATACAAGTATGAGAACACAGATTTTTATTCAATGAATAAAACTGTTTGAAATGCATTTGAAGCCTCGTCTGAGTAAAAATCTTTACAAAACTACTATATATAAATTAAAAAGGAGAAAATTATGCTACTTACTAAAAATATTTAAAAGTACAAAATATCTATAAAACAATAAAACTAACTAAAATGTTAAGATGTAAAAAAATCTTTACAACTACTATATATATATATATATATATATATATATATATATATATATATAATATATATATAAATTAAAAAGGAGAAAATTATTCTACTTATTAAAAATACTTAAAAGTACAAAAACAATAAAACTAACTAAAATGTTAAGATGTAAATGTAGAGCCTGGTACGAAATGATACCAACAAAAACCAGTTGTTATAAAATTAAATGAAAGTTCAACAAATTTGATAAGAAAGATCAAATTTTTGTCGATAAGAGGATGTAAAATGTATTGGATAAAGTACAAATTGCAATGTTATGCTTTACTAATAACTAGAAATATTAAATATGTATAAATGAGAGAGTTCAAACAAAAACCGATAAGAAATGTTAAAATTAGTTGATAAAAAGTAGATTCGAAAGCATTAAAATAATTGAAAGACCAATAAATTTGTCATAAATTTAAATGTGTAAAATTTTTTTGTTTCCAAGTTACTACTATCACTAATTAGTTGATATTTGTATAAATCAAAATTTGTTTCCAAAAGAACAAAGATTTGACTAATAATAAAGAAATAGTCTGTAAATATAATATCAATATTATTTGTCTACTTAAAAGCTAAAAGGAAGAAAACATTATTTTTGATTTGTCTTGTAATAATAGTAAAATTTTCAATGAGCCTAACTTTTTACCGTATAAAAGTAAAAGTTGTTGTTTGTTTTTCACAAAGAGTTAGTTTTGTTGAGCGCTTAGTTTGGTGGATTGTAATAAAAGTAAAATAGAGCCTAGAACTAACTAAAATCTTAAGATGTAAATAATATGTTGCCTGGTACGAAATGATCCCAACAAAAACCAGTTGTTAAAATGAGAGTTCAGCAAATTTGATAAGAAAGATCAAATATTTGTCGATAAGAGGATGTAAAATGGCAATGTATAATATGCATTAACTATATATTTGACTAGAAATATTAAATATGTATAAATGAGAGAGAGTTCGGTAAAAACAGATAAGAAAGGTTAAAATTAGTTGATAAGAAGTAGATTTGAATACATTGAAGAGTAGTAAACTTTGGTATATTTGGTATTTGGCAAAAATAGTAAAAATAAGTATGAAATGAGTTTAAATTAGTCTAGTTGGGCCTCGTTGAAATGAGTTTGAACTCGTTGGATTTTACTATTATGAGATGAAAGCAAGTTAAATAATTAATATTTGTCAAGAATCGTAAAATAAGTATGAAATGAGCCTAAATTAGTCTCAAACGAGTTTGGAGGAAATAGTTTGTTGAATTGCATCTTAGTAAAATATATATGTAGAGAGGAGAATAAAACATGAGCAGAGATTTAAGACAATATATAATAAACTCATACAAATTTACAATATTTACTTGTAACTTGTTGGTTTCTATAAGAGATGATGAGAGAGAATAAAATACAAGAATGAGCAGAGATTTAAGAAAATATATTAATAATTCTATTGTTTAAAATAATTCATTCAAGTCATCTGTTTCCTTGTCTTTCGTTGGCTTCTCGTTCGAGTCCTTTTCTTTCTTTACTGGAAAAATAAGAAGAAGGTAAATGTTTTGAAGCATCTTTTGTTTTAAACAGATCCTTAATTTCACATGCCAAACATCGTTCATTATACAGATCTGTTTCTCCTTTACATTTGGGACATTTTATTCGTACAACAACTGGCATTTTTAAATGGTTATCTCGGACACCTGTTATTGAACTAAGTTTAGTTAGATAAATCTCAATCTTATATAGAAAAATATATTCCTGCTAATACTATTACTACTATTATCAAAACCTAAACATTTTACAAGTACTTTATTTCCTTGTCGTTTTTGTTTTATCCTATAAGAAGAAGAAGAACTGTTGTTGCTATTATTGTTGCTATTATTGTTGCTATTGTTGTTGTCAGAAGATATATGTCTTATATGCTTAAAAAAAGGAGAAAATTTGAATAACCATGAATTGTTTATAATAATTACTGACTAAAATACTTAAAAGTACAAAATATCTATAAAACAATAAAACTAACTAAAATCTTAAGATGTAAATAATATGTTGCCTGGTACGAAATGATACCAACAAAAACCAGTTGTTATAAAATTAAATGAGAGTTCAACAAATTTGATAAGAAAGATCAAATTTTTGTCGATAAGAGGATGTAAAATGTATTGGATAAAGTACAAATTGCAATGTTATGCTTTACTAATAACTATTTGACTAAAAATTATGAATTGCTTAATAGTATGTATAATATGATAAAAAGTAGATTCGAAAGCATTAAAATAATTGAAAGACCAATAAATTTGTCATAAATTTAAATGTGTAAAATTTTTTGTTTCCAAGTTACTACTATCACTAATTAGTTGATATTTGTATAAATCAAAATTTATTTCCAAAAGAACAAAGATTTGACAAAAAAGACAGTAAAAAGTCCTTATTGCATAAAAAGTGGTGAAAATAGGTGTTAAAAAGGTTCTCATATAGTAGATATTAAGGTAAATTTGAGCTTGATAGTAGAGGTTTTACCAATATGAGCTAGAGTTAATAAATAAATTTAATAAAAGCATAATTTAACACAATCCTACAAACAGTTACATAAAATGTGAATAAAATAATGTCTAAGAGTATTGATTGGTTGAGGTAAATAAAGTATGTGCAAAATAATTTTTTAGTCGTTTGTTTTATCCTACAAGAACAAAACATTTCCAAAATGTTAATAAAATGAATGCAATATTTGTTCAAAACTAGATCAGACAAGGTTAATTTGCAAATAAATAACTAATATTTTGCTTGGTACGAATTGATACAAAATTAACTGAGAGTTCAACAAATTTGATAAGAAAGATCCAATTTTTGTCGATAAGAGGATGTAAAATGTATTGGATAAAATATAAATTGCAATGTTATGCTTTATGTGATAAGAAGTCGAATGCATGGAGAATGTTAATAATTTAAATACCAAAAATTTTACCATATATCGTTGTCGTTACATAATGATATATGTGTAAATAGACAACTTAAAGGATTTTACTAAGTTTATGAATATAAAGCTCCTCATTTGTCAATTAGTTAAAATATCTAAATAATAGAAACACTTCTTACATGGTTTAAATCGTTAGGTACAAGATAATTTACTATCATATCAATCTGTATTTTTCAAACCACACACTAGACATTGTAAGTTTAATTTAAATCGAACAATATCACTCATACTTTTGATAACATGGTTAGATGGTCAACCTATTTGTTTTAAACTACTTAAATTTTTAAATGAGTTAATCAAATATATACACATAAACGAATAGTCTCTAAAAAATCCCAAAAATAACAAAAACATGTAAACAAGTTGATTTATTTAGTCTATAAAATGAAGATAAATGTTGAAAACATGTTTATATAATAACAAATATCTGGTGATTGGAAAATTTGGTCTGACTTAATTAGCGCTATCTATTACTTAAAAACAAACTGCAAAATACAAAATAATAATAACAATATCTGGTGATTGGAAAATTTTGTCTGATCAGAGAAAGCCATTTTATATTTATTCGAGTTCTATAACTATTTATATATATTTAGATAGCAATTTATCATTTATTTAACATTGTATTAAAATTTATTTTTTAATACAGCTCAATAGATTTACAACTGGTTTCGATAATTGATTGGTCTCGTTGCATGAAAATAGGCGTAACCTGATAAGAAAAGTAACATTTGGATAGGTTGAATGTGTATGTAGTGTAAAAGGAAGATAAGAAACTTGTTGTTGGTTGGTTGACTAGGTAAAATGGCTTCCATAAGGCATGTATTTGATTGGTTTGTAGTGTATAGGTGTGATAAGAAACTTGTAATTGGTTGTTTGAATAGGTAGAATGGGTGTTGGCTATTTTAAACTGCACTTGTTTGATATTTTGAATTGTAAAAGCTATGATGTGAAAGTTGATCAAAAAGTAATATATTAGTTGGAAATTGTATTGAAAAAGGCCTTATTGGGATGTAATTTCGATGTAAAAATTGGTAAACGTTCCCCTAATTAGTTGTATGGCGCCGTAAAGTCGGTAAAAATGTTGAAGATAAGGCTAAATGTAAACAAAAAGTATGACTCATGCTAATTTCCTTGAAGTGAAACCAAGTAAGCTTCTGCGAATTATTCTAAAAATAGAAATGACGTGATAGCTAGAATGTTCTAAATGGTCTGATAGGTCACAAAATAGATAAGAAAGGTCAAAAATAGCTGATAAGGATTTGTTTTGAATGCATACAAGTGTATTAAAATTGGTTATATTTGTCAAGAATAGTAAAATAAGTATGAAATGAGCTTAAAATAGTTTAAAACGATGATATTTGGATTCGATTGAAATGTTGTTGTCTAAATGGTCTGATTAGGTTCCTACTATTATTATTATATTGATGTATGAAATGAGCCTAAATAAATCTAAAACGAGTTGGACCTCGTTGAAATATTGTGTGTGAACTCGTTGGTAGAAAGCAAAATTTAAATTATATGATTTTGACTGGATGAATGCATGATTCAATAGATTCAACCTTGAGTAGAAAAAACAGCATAAACCCTTGAATATCCTAAGTCTTATTACCTTTATATACAAGATGTTTTTGTTTTAAGTGAGAATTGATGTATTTACATACATTTTCCGTACTAAAGTCCTTATACAGACTGTTTTGTAAGAATTGTGGTATTTCCTAATAAAAAATCCATTATTACTACCTTTATATATAGGTTTTTAAATGAGTATTGTGGAGACTCTTTTTCTTGATTGCTACCGATAAACATTATAGTATGATTTTTTGAATCAAATAAGTGGTGTAAAACAATTTGTGGTACTACATTGTACCTTTTTATCGTCACAGGTTATATGTGATGATCGAAACAGGAAGGTATTTTCCAATTTAATGTGAGCATATTCAGAGGGGATTTATTAGAAAAAGTATACAACTGGAGTAAAGTAATATTTTAAATTAGGAGGGCTTAAACAACAATGAGTTTGGATTCTCGTTGAAATGAGAGAGAGAGTTTGAATTCGTTGTTTGTTTTTCTATGTATGTGAAATTACTACTAAATGAAACCAACAATTACCAAACAAAATAGAAAAGATGTAATATAATGATTAACATCAATGTTATTTACTAATAAAACATAAAAGTTTGGTTATTTGTTTTATTAATTCATTTAAAAACACAATACATGTTACAAGGTTTGAAAACAATATAAATAGATATTTGATGTCTTATACAATTTGATTTTACAAAAAAACAACTCTTGCTATTTTTTAGAAATATTAGAATTACAAACATTTAAGAAATAGATATCTTTCCCCAGGATTTTTGTTTAGCAAACCGATTGATCTTCTTGTAAATAAGTCTTCTCGTTTGTAAAAGATCGACTGGAGCTGTCTCAAAATAATGTTCAGTAGTTCTAGTTTTTTTAGTGTGTAAAAATTTTTTAAACATAAAATCTGCAACTTCATTATCGATGTTAAAATGCTTACTATGTCTGAATTTTCCAAGGTCTACTTCATTTAAGTGATTTTTAAGTAGTTTCAATATTGGATCATAGATCTTGTCCGAATAAACGTTCCAAAAATGAGGAGTAACTCTTAGATTTTCTTTACCTTCATCATGATCATATAATAACGATCCACATTCAATCTCCACAGGAATATCAAATTTCTGAGCTATTTCAAAAATCAATATTGATGTTGGTAAACAGGCTGCGAAGTATTTTCTTTGACTAAATACTAGCTCTACTGTTTTTTGTATAATTTCCAAGATTTCGGTTTCACGAGACATGTTTTTTCCTGAAACGTCAAAATATAAATTTTTAAGACAAAATAATAGTGCAAGTTTTAAATATGTATATATTCTAATAGTATAGTTTGTATTTATTTTTCTTACCTTTATATATTATAAAAATTATTTCGATGTATGTCTATCCGAATGTCACACTATCAAAATATTCTAAGAGTATCGTTTTGTATTTGTTTATATACAGCTCTTATATATTGAATTAATCGTTTACGTCAGTTTCGTAATGATAAGAAAACAAGTAAACAACTTGAGTCTCTATGTCTATAAATATCCTAAAGAAAATAAGAAACAGTTTAATTTATCATTTATTTTCAAGATTTTGTCAATTGGAATATCATATCACGAAAACAACATTTAGACGAAGATCTAATACGAACTTGTATCAATAAAGTCAATTGGCAACTTATCTCCCAATATCAGCAATTAAACGAACGATTTATGGAGGAATTTGCCGGAATGTTGGATTGGAATGCAATATAAAACCTTTTTTAGTACAAGTTGTTTTTGTTATTTTTAACTACATACTGCTAATACTACACTTTAATTTTATCATTGCATAAAACACGAGTTATGTTATATTGTACATTCAATGTATTTGAATTTATTCCTTATCGGGTAAATTTTAACCTTCTTATCTGTTTTGAACTCTCTTTTATGGGATTTTGTTGTTATAAAAAGATTGAATAAATACAATACAGTTGTCTACGTTTTCCTCTCTCACAACATATATTTTGTTTGTTTTGTGTGTGTAATTACTTAAACAGGTGAGTTTAACAGGTTTTATATTTATACATCATATCTAATTCGAATTGTTGTTTGCAGTATGTCCTCTATAAACGTTGAATCTACCATACCTACAACATCATCATCATCTAATCTAATAATTGATATGGATGCAACAATTCCTACTACTAGTACTACTACTACTAAGGAAAAATTTCCACTTGATAAAAATATATTTTTGGATGGTCTTACACATACGGAACTACTCAAATTTCTCGAGATATTCAAATGTACACCTCTATAATGTTGTTTAAAAATTATTTCTCAAACTGTATTAGATTTATCTATTACTAGTTTTTCTATTAGTATATATTCATAAGTTTAAGCTAGTAATTTGTTAATTTAGTTATAAAATAAAACAACGTTTATAAAATATTTGTATTTATTTAAGAGACTACCTAATGCAACAAAACATTTTAATTTGGAAAATTACCATTTATCTAATAAACTCTAATATTTAAAGTAAATCCTGAGAGGAAACTATCTCTAGAGAGAGAGACATACATCTAAAAATTAATCTATACTTAGTAAATAACATTGATGTTAATCATTATATTACATCTTTTCTATTTTGTTTGGTAATTGTTGGTTTCATTTAGTAGTAATTTCACATACATAGAAAAAACAAACAACGAATTCAAACTCTCTCTCTCATTTCAACGAGAATCCAAACTCATTGTTGTTTAAGCCCTCCTAATTTAAAATATTACTTTACTCCAGTTGTATACTTTTTCTTAATAAATCCCCTCTGAATATGCTCACATTAAATTGGAAAATACCTTCCTGTTTCGATCATCACATATAA
Organism: Pachyrhynchus sulphureomaculatus; assembly: GCA_019049505.1. Classification (NCBI taxonomy): domain Eukaryota; kingdom Metazoa; phylum Arthropoda; class Insecta; order Coleoptera; family Curculionidae; genus Pachyrhynchus; species Pachyrhynchus sulphureomaculatus. The sequence goes on along the minus strand of CM032449.1, from coordinate 91,809,345 downwards.
CCTGTGACGATAAAAAGGTACAATGTAGTACCACAAATTGTTTTACACCACTTATTTGATTCAAAAAATCATACTATAATGTTTATCGGTAGCAATCAAGAAAAAGAGTCTCCACAATACTCATTTAAAAACCTATATATAAAGGTAGTAATAATGGATTTTATTAGGAAATACCACAATTCTTACAAAACAGTCTGTATAAGGACTTTAGTACGGAAAATGTATGTAAATACATCAATTCTCACTTAAAACAAAAACATCTTGTATATAAAGGTAATAAGACTTAGGATATTCAAGGGTTTATGCTGTTTTTTCTACTCAAGGTTGAATCTATTGAATCATGCATTCATCCAGTCAAAATCATATAATTTAAATTTTGCTTTCTACCAACGAGTTCACACACAATATTTCAACGAGGTCCAACTCGTTTTAGATTTATTTAGGCTCATTTCATACATCAATATAATAATAATAGTAGGAACCTAATCAGACCATTTAGACAACAACATTTCAATCGAATCCAAATATCATCGTTTTAAACTATTTTAAGCTCATTTCATACTTATTTTACTATTCTTGACAAATATAACCAATTTTAATACACTTGTATGCATTCAAAACAAATCCTTATCAGCTATTTTTGACCTTTCTTATCTATTTTGTGACCTATCAGACCATTTAGAACATTCTAGCTATCACGTCATTTCTATTTTTAGAATAATTCGCAGAAGCTTACTTGGTTTCACTTCAAGGAAATTAGCATGAGTCATACTTTTTGTTTACATTTAGCCTTATCTTCAACATTTTTACCGACTTTACGGCGCCATACAACTAATTAGGGGAACGTTTACCAATTTTTACATCGAAATTACATCCCAATAAGGCCTTTTTCAATACAATTTCCAACTAATATATTACTTTTTGATCAACTTTCACACCATAGCTTTTACAATTCAAAATATCAAACAAGTGCAGTTTAAAATAGCCAACACCCATTCTACCTATTCAAACAACCAATTACAAGTTTCTTATCACACCTATACACTACAAACCAATCAAATACATGCCTTATGGAAGCCATTTTACCTAGTCAACCAACCAACAACAAGTTTCTTATCTTCCTTTTACACTACATACACATTCAACCTATCCAAATGTTACTTTTCTTATCAGGTTACGCCTATTTTCATGCAACGAGACCAATCAATTATCGAAACCAGTTGTAAATCTATTGAGCTGTATTAAAAAATAAATTTTAATACAATGTTAAATAAATGATAAATTGCTATCTAAATATATATAAATAGTTATAGAACTCGAATAAATATAAAATGGCTTTCTCTGATCAGACAAAATTTTCCAATCACCAGATATTGTTATTATTATTTTGTATTTTGCAGTTTGTTTTTAAGTAATAGATAGCGCTAATTAAGTCAGACCAAATTTTCCAATCACCAGATATTTGTTATTATATAAACATGTTTTCAACATTTATCTTCATTTTATAGACTAAATAAATCAACTTGTTTACATGTTTTTGTTATTTTTGGGATTTTTTTAGAGACTATTCGTTTATGTGTATATATTTGATTAACTCATTTAAAAATTTAAGTAGTTTAAAACAAATAGGTTGACCATCTAACCATGTTATCAAAAGTATGAGTGATATTGTTCGATTTAAATTAAACTTACAATGTCTAGTGTGTGGTTTGAAAAATACAGATTGATATGATAGTAAATTATCTTGTACCTAACGATTTAAACCATGTAAGAAGTGTTTCTATTATTTAGATATTTTAACTAATTGACAAATGAGGAGCTTTATATTCATAAACTTAGTAAAATCCTTTAAGTTGTCTATTTACACATATATCATTATGTAACGACAACGATATATGGTAAAATTTTTGGTATTTAAATTATTAACATTCTCCATGCATTCGACTTCTTATCACATAAAGCATAACATTGCAATTTATATTTTATCCAATACATTTTACATCCTCTTATCGACAAAAATTGGATCTTTCTTATCAAATTTGTTGAACTCTCAGTTAATTTTGTATCAATTCGTACCAAGCAAAATATTAGTTATTTATTTGCAAATTAACCTTGTCTGATCTAGTTTTGAACAAATATTGCATTCATTTTATTAACATTTTGGAAATGTTTTGTTCTTGTAGGATAAAACAAACGACTAAAAAATTATTTTGCACATACTTTATTTACCTCAACCAATCAATACTCTTAGACATTATTTTATTCACATTTTATGTAACTGTTTGTAGGATTGTGTTAAATTATGCTTTTATTAAATTTATTTATTAACTCTAGCTCATATTGGTAAAACCTCTACTATCAAGCTCAAATTTACCTTAATATCTACTATATGAGAACCTTTTAACACCTATTTTCACCACTTTTTATGCAATAAGGACTTTTTACTGTCTTTTTTGTCAAATCTTTGTTCTTTTGGAAATAAATTTTGATTTATACAAATATCAACTAATTAGTGATAGTAGTAACTTGGAAACAAAAAAATTTTACACATTTAAATTTATGACAAATTTATTGGTCTTTCAATTATTTTAATGCTTTCGAATCTACTTTTTATCATATTATACATACTATTAAGCAATTCATAATTTTTAGTCAAATAGTTATTAGTAAAGCATAACATTGCAATTTGTACTTTATCCAATACATTTTACATCCTCTTATCGACAAAAATTTGATCTTTCTTATCAAATTTGTTGAACTCTCATTTAATTTTATAACAACTGGTTTTTGTTGGTATCATTTCGTACCAGGCAACATATTATTTACATCTTAAGATTTTAGTTAGTTTTATTGTTTTATAGATATTTTGTACTTTTAAGTATTTTAGTCAGTAATTATTATAAACAATTCATGGTTATTCAAATTTTCTCCTTTTTTTAAGCATATAAGACATATATCTTCTGACAACAACAATAGCAACAATAATAGCAACAATAATAGCAACAACAGTTCTTCTTCTTCTTATAGGATAAAACAAAAACGACAAGGAAATAAAGTACTTGTAAAATGTTTAGGTTTTGATAATAGTAGTAATAGTATTAGCAGGAATATATTTTTCTATATAAGATTGAGATTTATCTAACTAAACTTAGTTCAATAACAGGTGTCCGAGATAACCATTAAAAATGCCAGTTGTTGTACGAATAAAATGTCCCAAATGTAAAGGAGAAACAGATCTGTATAATGAACGATGTTTGGCATGTGAAATTAAGGATCTGTTTAAAACAAAAGATGCTTCAAAACATTTACCTTCTTCTTATTTTTCCAGTAAAGAAAGAAAAGGACTCGAACGAGAAGCCAACGAAAGACAAGGAAACAGATGACTTGAATGAATTATTTTAAACAATAGAATTATTAATATATTTTCTTAAATCTCTGCTCATTCTTGTATTTTATTCTCTCTCATCATCTCTTATAGAAACCAACAAGTTACAAGTAAATATTGTAAATTTGTATGAGTTTATTATATATTGTCTTAAATCTCTGCTCATGTTTTATTCTCCTCTCTACATATATATTTTACTAAGATGCAATTCAACAAACTATTTCCTCCAAACTCGTTTGAGACTAATTTAGGCTCATTTCATACTTATTTTACGATTCTTGACAAATATTAATTATTTAACTTGCTTTCATCTCATAATAGTAAAATCCAACGAGTTCAAACTCATTTCAACGAGGCCCAACTAGACTAATTTAAACTCATTTCATACTTATTTTTACTATTTTTGCCAAATACCAAATATACCAAAGTTTACTACTCTTCAATGTATTCAAATCTACTTCTTATCAACTAATTTTAACCTTTCTTATCTGTTTTTACCGAACTCTCTCTCATTTATACATATTTAATATTTCTAGTCAAATATATAGTTAATGCATATTATACATTGCCATTTTACATCCTCTTATCGACAAATATTTGATCTTTCTTATCAAATTTGCTGAACTCTCATTTTAACAACTGGTTTTTGTTGGGATCATTTCGTACCAGGCAACATATTATTTACATCTTAAGATTTTAGTTAGTTCTAGGCTCTATTTTACTTTTATTACAATCCACCAAACTAAGCGCTCAACAAAACTAACTCTTTGTGAAAAACAAACAACAACTTTTACTTTTATACGGTAAAAAGTTAGGCTCATTGAAAATTTTACTATTATTACAAGACAAATCAAAAATAATGTTTTCTTCCTTTTAGCTTTTAAGTAGACAAATAATATTGATATTATATTTACAGACTATTTCTTTATTATTAGTCAAATCTTTGTTCTTTTGGAAACAAATTTTGATTTATACAAATATCAACTAATTAGTGATAGTAGTAACTTGGAAACAAAAAATTTTACACATTTAAATTTATGACAAATTTATTGGTCTTTCAATTATTTTAATGCTTTCGAATCTACTTTTTATCAACTAATTTTAACATTTCTTATCGGTTTTTGTTGAACTCTCTCATTTATACATATTTAATATTTCTAGTTATTAGTAAAGCATAACATTGCAATTTGTACTTTATCCAATACATTTTACATCCTCTTATCGACAAAAATTTGATCTTTCTTATCAAATTTGTTGAACTTTCATTTAATTTTATAACAACTGGTTTTTGTTGGTATCATTTCGTACCAGGCTCTACATTTACATCTTAACATTTTAGTTAGTTTTATTGTTTTTGTACTTTTAAGTATTTTTAATAAGTAGAATAATTTTCTCCTTTTTAATTTATATATATATATATATATATATATATATATATATATATATATATATATATATATATATATATAGTAGTTGTAAAGATTTTTTTACATCTTAACATTTTAGTTAGTTTTATTGTTTTATAGATATTTTGTACTTTTAAATATTTTTAGTAAGTAGAATAATTTTCTCCTTTTTAATTTATATATAGTAGTTTTGTAAAGATTTTTACTCAGACGAGGCTTCAAATGCATTTCAAACAGTTTTATTCATTGAATAAAAATCTGTGTTCTCATACTTGTATGTTTTATTCTCCTCTCGTTCCCACACAACGAGTCAAAGGCGAGGCTAGGCTCAGCTCATTTTCAACAAATATTTTACTAAGATTTACAATACAACGAGACCAAATTATACTTTTGTTAGGCTCAACAAAACCTTTTACAACGTTCCCACACATACGATAAAAAGCTAGGCTCATTTAATATTTTACTATTATTATTACAAACCAAAAACTCATTTGAGATTCATTTAAGCTCATTTCGTACTTATTTTACGATTCTTGACAAATATTACTTATTTAACTTGCTTTCATCTCATATAACATATTATAGCAAAATCCAACGAGTTCACAACATTTCAACGAGCTCACAATAAGCTCATTTCATACTTATTTTACCACCTTTAGTAAATATCAACAATTTTTACAACACTTTTATGCATTTACATTTAACTTTCCCACAGCCAAATAAATTTCTTGCTCTTTCAATTATTTGCATGGAATTTTCCTATTAATACAACTTTTTGCTATTTCTTACATTCTCACATACATTCACTCATCTCTTATCAACTATTTTTGACCTTTCTTATCTACTTTGATGACCTAACGAGCCACTTGTTTACTCAATTTTACTTACAAAAAGTACCATGAATCACACATTATTCATACATTTTGTTTACATTTTGCCTTATCTCACACATTTTTACAGACTTACGGCGCCACTTGTTTACTTTTTCAAGCTTTTTTACCGACTTTACGGCGCCAGTTATTTACTGTTTTCGCTCAAATTACAAGATTTTACATTGTATCATTGCTATTTTTAATACATTTACTTCTTTGCCTTTACAATTCAACCTATCAGACACATGCAATTTCGAATAGATAACACACATTTTTTACCCTTCAACCAATCAAATTTATACTCTTATTAGCAACTTTTACACAACAACCTATCAAATACATGCCTTTTTCAATAGCCAATACCCATTTTCACAGCTCACCTATCCAAATACACAAATTCTTATCTAATTTTACACATTCAACCAACCAAATACAACCTTTCTTATCTAGTTACGCCTACTCTGATAAGACCACACCAATGAGCATCTAAACTAATGCAACTTCTCCTCAAATGAAAGTTTACAAAGTTTTTAATGAAGTTAAGATACCCTGTTTCCACATCTACTGGACTTGTGACGTCATTGACGACACTTCTTGCAGGCTCTTAAGACATCTATTCACACCTATTTACACCTATCTTACACCTATTCGAAAGACATTTTCAACAACTTATATTGACAAAAAGGCACTGTTCAACAGCCACTGGACTGTGACGTCATTGAAGACTACTTCTTGCAGACTTCTTCTCATACACACTTACACCTATTCATATCTATTTACACCTATCTTACACCTATTTACCTCTAATTTTACACCTTTTCGACAACTTATATTGCCAAAGAGGCACTGATTCAACATCCACTGGACAATTTACGTCATTGACGACTACTTCTTGTACAAATTTCAACTTTGCAGACTTTTCACATATTATTCACCAATCCTTTTTTATGTCATCCCAACAATTGCATTCTCTATTACGAATCCTATTTGGCTAAGTAGGTTAAGTCCCCAGTTTTTTGCAGTATCCAAATACAACATATGCAGGTTCTAATGCTACTACAGACATCACTTTTTTTAACTCATTTAATTTAATACACAACATTTAACACACATATATTACATTATAAAGACAAATTCATTCCTCAAGGTCAAAAGTGACTAAAAGGCACTGAGCAACATCCACTGTGACGTCAAGACTTCTTCGGCTAATTACAGATAAATTACAGGTACAGGTAAACAGGTAAATACAGGGAATTAAGTGACAACAGGTACAGGTCAAAGATCAAGGAAAACGTAACTAATTCACTTATGCGGACGAAGAACGACCTTCCAAGACACAACTTCCAGAAGATTTCAGCCAAATGACTGAAACCTCCTGAATTCACTTCTTCAGGTACTCGGCAAGGTCGGGTTAACTTTCAAGGTCAAATGTGATCCAGAACCCCGCTTGTTATACTACTGATATGAGGGCAAGTTTTGGGAATGGGGAATGTCTGTTACAATAGTTAGAGTATTGGAATTGAGATCGGGTTTGACTTCCCTGAAATTTTGTAGGGATGAGCACTTTTGAGCTTAAACCTAAACTCTAGAGTCGTGAGTTAATGGCTCTTTCGTAGGATGGTCACACGGTTAAATATCTTTTCTAAGTTTTTTCAATCATCTCTACAGATACACAGACTACACAAAACCCGCAAAGACGTCGACTGATCTTTACGTTCTTCATCTGAAAATATCGTCTACTTTATCTTATTTCAATTACTATACCCTTGATAATTTAATACAAGAAAGAGCACGCCACTACGTAACATCTTCATTCAACGACCTATTCGGAAGTATCAGAAACTAGAGTTATCTTAATCATCACACTCTCTTTCTGAATCAGAAAAATCAATCTTATCGAAAGGCATCTTCTTATTGGCTCCCCAGCAAAATATCAAGAACAAAAAAATTCTAATGTTTAAAGTATTTTCACCAAAGTTTCTTTACAAGCTGCCACTAAAGTCCGTTTCGAAACAGGCAAAATTCTCTAAAAGGCTGTCACCTGTTGAAAACATTTCAAAATTAGAATCCTTGGCACTAATATCCCTCAAGCTAGACCCGAGTTTTATCATTTTGAAAGCTACAGTTGAACTGAGTATATCATTTAATAGGGCTAGAAGGGCCGTGGAACTATGAAATAAAAAGTAGAATTTTAACGGAACGTAAATAACCATGAAAACATATAAATATATATATATATATATATATATATATATATATATATATATATATATATATATATATATATATATATATACATATATATATATATATATATATATATATATATATATATATATATATATATATATATATATATATATATATATATATATATATATATACAAATATTTGGGAGCAGTAACGTTCTAAGTGCAAAAACATTATTACTACCAAGTTTACTAAACTATGTGCTCATTATACTTATTAGGTCTTATTACCTTACCTGTTATAAAAAAATCTTTAAGTAGATACTCAAGGTCAAAACGTTGATTGTCAGGTAAATAACTTAGCTGCATTTTCAAAAAGTCAGAAAGATTTATGTCTTCTGAACTAAGATAACTATTCCAACTCTTGATATTGTTGCTGGAGAAGCATTTCTAACATCATGCGTTTCAAATATAAAATTCACATTGGGGTCAAAATGGATACGCCAACCGGAAGGCAAAGTCATAAGTCTGTTATCGTCAAGGACAGAGTTAAGTGATTCCACCCATTCTGGGTCTATGTCTCCATCGCAGATAATCCATGACCATATATCTGCAATTAATATTTTAACGAAAGTTCTTCAACACTTAGTCCAAGTTAACACACGATTTATTAAATGCAGTTCAATCGTTGTCGCAACTGCAAGTAGTTTTCAGATTCTTGGCATATATACAGTGTTTGCCACGTGATTTGCTGCCTGACATATTGAACCGAATTGGTACTTTCCCCTTAAAATATAACATTGCAATAA
>CM032449.1:91751002-91800584 GCA_019049505.1 Pachyrhynchus sulphureomaculatus | reverse complement strand
ATAATGATGATGATCAGTTTTTCACGGAACGAGTAGTATACGAAATGATCAGTTGTTTGAGGATTATCATACGCTATTCAACTCGAGTTTGAATCTATATCTAGCATGTTCACAAAGGGCAGATTATTATTCAGATTTATATGAACAAGAGCATGTATCTGATATGTTTTATGGTTAAATTAGAGGAATGTGAAACGGTTTCAAGAAATTTAACAGATTCTGTAAACTATACAAGATTAGCTATGGCGAAACGGGGGGGGAAACATCAAGCTGGAATCGGACTTGTTGAATACACGGAAACATTTGGATGCTTGTAATCAAAAAACGAAATGTTGGTCTTTCCATAATATCTGATCTCAAAACTGAGAGTACCCATTTAAAGAACAATTTAACTGCTCAGATTAATGAAATATACAGCATTGATAAAGAGCTTAATCAGTGTCGTGATAATCTTAAGATTCAGGAAGAGAAGAAGAATTCAAATTTTAATCTACTTGAATCATGTTTACAAAGGGAAGAAGTACTACGAGATCAAAAGAATAGATACGTGGTCCGTTTAACTACATGTCGAAAGAACAGGGAAAAGGTATTAAAGGCACCTAAAACACAATTGTAATTTTGAAAATTTCAATTAATAAAAATTATATAGATATATATGCATTTTTATTTTTTTTAAACATGTTTAAAACTAATAGTCGTAATTTGAATCATAATAAGTATTATCAGCAAATACATTTCCTGTACGTGTGGTTAACTATTTGCATACGATTACATTATGCATTTCCGCAAGACCACTACGTACAGTCTAAATTTGTGTGTTTTTTATGGTTTATGTGACGTAACATAACTATATTTATACACATTACACTTGAAGTGATATTATTTAATTACCAACTCTCGCACTGTATTGTAAGGCTGCGTGAGCCGTGACGTTCTTTTGTGTGTGTGTGGTCTAGTGAAAATTCGAAAATGTAAGTAACAGTTTTATTTAAAGTAAAGAGAGAAATGTCAATGTCTGATTATTTATTTTTGTTATTAATATATTTTAGATTGGATCTATCATTAATCATTTCTGCTTGCATAGTTTTTTATTTAAAAATAGAGAGAAAAAAATGACATTGACTGATTAGTTCTTATTATATTTTAGATGGATCTATCAATAATCAATTCCGCCTGTGTTGCAGAGCAGAAGCCGGTGGTGAGTCTAAAGGACCTTCCAATTAACCAACCCCATCCAATCCTCAGTGCGAAGGAGACCGACACCCGTTTTGACAAGTCCAGCTTGTTGGACTTGGGAGAAAAGGTTGTGTTTTTTTACCAAAACGAGTTACTGACATCATTAGACCAAACTAGTCGAATTTGTTTGCGGTAAATACTCCGTAGTTTTCCTGGGTACAGAGGACGTTGGAAAACGGAATCCAATCACGCTGTTCAAGATTGAACTATCGCAGTAATTTTAAGAGGTGAGTCTAACCCTATATTTTGTAAATTACTGTTATTATGGAAGCCATAACGAAAGCTAATATTCTCATTACTTCATTTCAAAATCTTAAAAAAGTATTATTTGATAATTTTTCGGATCGGGATGTTACCGTTTGGTGCAATCGGATACAAAGAAGGTTAATTTCTTGTCACGGAGCTATTCACCGTGAAAATATTTCTTTAGATTTGCGTCGCAGACTGCAAACTACAATTCAACATTTAAAATCGTTAAAACATTAATTAAGCATACTTTGTGTACTAACAGAAATTCCGATATCAAAAATAGAGTAGTGTGGAATAATATTATATCTTGTTTCAAGGGTCGTGTTAAGTCCGGAGTTATCGTTAATTGAGTTCACAAAGATATAAATTTATTTTTAAACGATGCATTTATTTTATTTCGAAAGAAAATAGAAGCTATCTTGAGGATTTTTCCAACTATAAAAGTTAATACGACTTTTTGTGGGGAGTTTATTAAAAAAGGTACCGAATCTGATATTATTGATTTAAAATATTTAATACAAGGAATGCCATTATCGATTTGGGGACGGATTTAGAGCAATGGTTCTTAGAGCATGTTTATGATAAAGTTCTTAATAAATTGTCTGAATTTTAAGAACGCCAGAGCGCTTTACAGCAAACAATTTATCTTGAAATTAATATTAATAAATTTGAAATGGGGAACGGATCATCTTACATTAAACTACCTAACGAAATAGAACGGAAAAAAAGGCCTGTATCAATATTAAGAACAATGATCATGCCTGTTTCTTTTGGGCAATTGTTAGCGCATTATTCCGAGCTCACAATAATTATAACTTAACTTCTTCGTATCCATATTAAAGAACAGTACTAAACATTGAAAATTTACTATCACCTATGACATTAGACCAAATTCCTAAATTCGAAAAAAATAATAATATTTCGGTAAATGTTTATGCTTTAGAACTGATAGAAACTAAGAGATCTTCTTTTTTCAATGTGGTTCCGGCTCGGTTAACCAAAAATAAGTTACCTAGACATGTAAATTTTTGGTTCAAGATAAATATTTTCCAAAATTAAGTGACTTTGACACACCTCAGGATGTTGATATCGAAGATATCAATATCAAATATCATTATTGCTGGATTAAACACTTATCGCGACTATTGAAATCACAACTTGGTAAACAAAAGAAAAAATTATTTTTTTGTGATCGTTGTCTAAATTATTTTTTTTCTGAAAACAAATTAACCGAGCACGAAGTTCTCTGTGCTAAGTTCAATGAATACAAAGTAACGTTTTCCAAAGTATGAATTTATTGAATTTAAAAATTTTATTTATAAACAAAAAAATGCCCTTTTATCATATATGCTGACTTTGAATGTCAGTTAATTCCTTTAAATGAGTCATCAGGTGGAAATACTCAGAAGTACCAACGGCACGAAGCTTTCAGTGCTGGTTTTTATTTGAAATGTACGTACGACGACTCCTTTTCCCATTCCAAAAGTTATCGCGGCACCAATTGTGTTGAATGGTTCGTTAATGAAATGACTCACTTATCTAGTTCGATTTATAGGCGCTTAAATAATATAACACCTATGGTTATTGATTCTGTAGAAGATGCTACACATTGTCACATATGCGAGCTTCGATTTAAATCGAAGGATGTTAGCGTACACGATCATGATCATTTTACAGGTGGCTTCCCAGGGGTTTAATTTTGAAAATTTTACCTCTATATCTGGCTACGAGATGGGCATATATTAATAGAATTGCTAAGCATGATTATGAATCGATATGTAATACTTATCTAGGTTTCATGCATTTAAGTAAGACATTTACTATGGCTTCCAGAAATGCAGTACTTACAACTACAGATTGGTTAGATCACTTCGATGTAATGACATATTGTATATGGGTTAATGTATATTTAGTTAAGGACTTTAATATTAGGATATGTAAGAAATGTTATAATAATTTTAAACAATGTACTAAAAACTTTAATATTATAAACGATCATTATCATGCTATATGCGATAAACTACAGTTACCTATACTTTATTATCACAACATGGAGTTTTGGTGTCAGAGTTGTTTTTCTGAAGTCTTATTTGAAGTATATGAACATGACCACTGTCTTGAGAAACTACATGCTAACCATCCATATGGAGTGAAGAGACGTTTTTTAAAGATCCCTACGAGAGCGACTCTGATGATGATTATCTACTTTAAATTCATATAAAATTTTTACTCACTCTTTCATTTAGATAAGTTTGTAACAACATTATTTTATTTTTAAAATAAATATATGTATTTTTTGAAAATTTGTGTATGCGTCTTTTACTTTCCTTCACTTAGATTATTTGAACGTGACGTAAAATTAATATTTCAGTATATAGGTTAGGTTTACACATGCTGCAAATCTAACCTACATACTGAAATTTTTTATATTTTACGTTCACCATTATGATGGCAATTTAACCAACTAATCACAAAAATGGGGCTCCAGTTCCTACAGGTGGGGCTCCATGTGGGCTGTGATTGGTCAATAATGTGGGAACCTTATAGTAACTTTTGGACTACCTTTTTTCTATAATAAGGCCTTTTGAATACATTTTTCACCCCCTTTTTCAACAAAAACAAACACTTTTTAACAATAAGGACCTTTTGGATACATTTTTCACCCCTTTTTTTCAATAAAAACACCCTTATTATTACGAATAAGGATCTTTTGGACACTCATTTAGGTCTTTTTGGACTATTTTCAACAAAAAACTATCCTATTCACACATATAAGGACCTTTTGGACACCTTTCACCAACTTCTCTAGTCACATCTTTTTTTATGTCATCCCAATTATTACACTCTCTCGAACGAAACCTATTTGGCTCAGTGGTAAAGCCGCTGGTTTTGCAGTATTGAAACCGAAGATACGAAGGTTCATATCCTGGTCTAGACCTGACATTTTTCTTAATTATATTAAAATTTCCTCTAGCCAAACTTCCGCGCTTGCGCACATATACCCGACTTTTGGTTCGAGGTCAAAAAATGGCAACAAAAATGCAAAATGAGGCTCCATAAGAATTTGCATGGAATTTTGGTCCAGTTCTCTCATTGTTTTATCTACTGACTTGTTTTGTAATATTCGTCATATTTAAATTTTATGGCAATATCAAAAATTTCTTAATATTAGATTTCTTCTGTTAGTTTTTGATTTTTGTATAAAATAAACGTAAACAATATCGCCTCTATTTTGAGAACCTGCTATGTAAAACAGATCAGCAAAAGAATAAAAATAAAATTGCACTAAAGAATTTACGCCTCAATACGTATATATACTTAGAGTCTTATACGCTAGAAAGAAAATTTAAATTTCTTTCTATTATTCTCCATAATTCTTTCCTCCTTATTATTATATTGCACACAGTGCGCTGCCTGAATAAATACCGATTGCCTTATTATTATGGTATGTGTATGTATAGGAAAGATTAACTTTTTGACTTACCTGTTTAGCAAATAGTTCTCTCAATTCCCATTTTAGTTGTTGACCCAAACCATTAATTAGGGCAACTAAAAGATTTGACTTTGTTTTTACGTCTAATACTTGTAGAAAAGCTGTTTTTGCAACAGAAATTTTAGATCTGGGAATTGTAGTTTCTCCATCTTCCATAACCCAATTAACACCTGAAAAAATAATAAGTAATGGAAAACTTTTAGAATATTGTAAAAATGTGCGTGATCGAATACATATCTAAAGTTATTCAATTAATTAGTATTTCTAACATTCTTTTTCTTCTCTTCTCTTGACAAGGAGCAGTCTCGTCAATTTGGCATTTTCAATAAACTACTGTTAATTTTTTTCAACCCAATCTAGTCTCAGTACTAAGAACTGGAGTGAGTCATAATTTCATATAATTTATTCAAAAATTTGTATTAGACGTATATATAAAAAAGAAGACAAAAATTAAAATTTTGAAATGCAACAAAAAACAATAAAAAAAACTATTCAGAAATATACTTTTAGCAATTGAGTTATTTAGTTACTGTTACATATATATATATATATATATATATATATATATATATATATATATATATATATATATATATATATATATATATATATATATATATATATATATATATATATATATATATATATATATATATATATATATATATATATATATATATATATATATATATATATATATATATATATATATATATATATATATATATATATATATATATATATATATATATATATATATATATATATATATATATATATATATATATATATATATATATATATATATATATATATATATATATATATATATATATATATATATATTTCTTAACCTACTATAATGAATTTTGGCTATTTGCTTTCGGTTATATAGCTTAGCAAAAGAACCCAACTACTCAATTTTTAAACAAATTGTTAAATTTATATATATATATATATATATATATATATATATATATATACATATATATATATATATATATATATATATATATACATATATATATATATATATATATATATATATATATATATATATATATATATATATATATATATATATATATATATATATATATATATATATATATATATATATATATATATATATGTATATATATATATATATATATATATATATATATATATATATATATATATATATATATATATATATATATTTCTTAACCTACTATAATGAATTTTGGCTATTTGCTTTCGGTTATATAGCTTAGCAAAAGAACCCAACTACTCAATTTTTAAACAAATTGTTAAATTTTTATTTCAAACTAAATGTAGGAGTTTATCATTTGATGGGGTTCGACTGGCCATAGAATATTCCAAGGCCAGTCGAGCTCTATCAAATGATATATTCCTACATTTAGTAAGTAAGACGTTCTCCAGTTGGTTTACAAATTCCTAATATTTCTTATATGTACAGGTTGTTGAACAAGTTTAGAAAATAACGTTTCAAAAATTATTGATATTTATATAAAGTGCTTTGATACGTCATTTTATTTTAGTTTTATTTTTAGAAAATATTTAATTTATTATACATGTAGGTGCAAAATGGGTGGATGTAAGTCAAATTTATGTTTATACGTTGACAGCTCTCCATATTTTCTTTTGATTGAGATTTTCTAGCATAAGTTTTCTTTAAGTCAAGCGAAAGAAAAGAGCAATATTCATGGATAGAAATTAGTGTATTAATAGTACAGAATTTTAAGGCAGCAAATGCCGAATTGAATTAGTAAATTGGATGGAAGTGCAAACTGCTTAACTGCACTTCAAATCCTCATAAATTATAATTACTCTTCAGTCATTATCTCGGAAAATGGCCGCCACTCGTCGATGTGCTGCAAGTGCTGAAGTGGAAATGTTATGCAGTTCTTTAATTCTAGTAACTATTTTTTGTCTGTTTCGCCGAAATATGTTTTAACATAACTACGTGGACCACTATCGATGCCTAGATTTTCAAGAAGAACCTTATCTTTGATAGATCTGAGATGTGAGAGCTAGATAATCGTAATATTATTTTATGTTTCCGTAGAATTTTCTGAATACGATCAGTGACCTTGGAAGGACTACAATTCTAAGAGATTGATCTGCTTGACTTTTAGTCTTTGGAGACACCTGGGCAGATGTATTCTTTTATCACGGTACTGGAAATTATCTAATTGGAGAACGTAAGTAGAGTATTTTAGTTCTAACTGGAAAAATTGTGGCTGGGAAGGTGATACAACTGTATAAACAGGGGAGCTGATGCCGAAGTGTTTTTGGGCGGGATGGTGATGCAAGGCAGCATTTAAATATCTAACCCTGTGGTTGAGTTTTCAGTACACTGAGCGACCGAAAGTCATATCTAACTTTCCATTAATAAGAGTATCTAGGAAAGTGAGAGTATTATTATTTTTAATATTAAACTTAAAGAAATTGCCATGCCAGGCATTTGTTTATATATTTCACAATTATATAGGAAATAAGAACCGGACAGGTATTTCTTAATTAGAGTAAGGGGATATGAGGGCAAGTTTTGGGAATGGGGAATGTCTGTTACAATAGTTAGAGTATTGGAATTGAGATCGGGTTTGACTTCCCTGAAATTTTGTAGAGATGAGCACTTTTGAGCTTAAACCTAAACTCTAGAGACGTGAGCTTAATGGCTTTTTTCGTAGGATGGTCACACGGTTAAATATCTTTTCTAAGTTTTTTCAATCATCTCTACAGATACACAGACTACACAAAACCCGCAAAGACGTCGACTGATCTTTACGTTCTTCATCTGAAAATATCGTCTACTTTATCTTATTTCAATTACTATACCCTTGATAATTTAATACAAGAAAGAGCACGCCACTACGTAACATCTTCATTCAACGACCTATTCGGAAGTATCAGAAACTAGAGTTATCTTAATCATCACACTCTCTTTCTGAATCAGAAAAATCAATCTTATCGAAAGGCATCTTCTTATTGGCTCCCAGCAAAATATCAAGAACAAAAAATTCTAATGTTTAAAGTATTTTCACCAACGTTTCTTTACAAGCTGCCACTAAAGTCCGTTTCGAAACAGGCAAAATTCTCTAAAAGGCTGTCACCTGTTGAAAACATTTCAAAATTAGAATCCTTGGCACTAATATCCCTCAAGCTAGACCTGAGTTTTATCATTTTGAAAGCTACAGTTGAACTGAGTATATCATTTAATAGGGCTAGAAGGGCCGTGGAACTATGAAATAAAAGGTAGAATTTTAACGGAACGTAAATAACCATGAAAACATATAAATATATATAACATATATATATATATATATATATATATATATATATATATATATATATATATATATATATATATACAAATATTTGGGAGCAGTGACGTTCTAAGTGCAAAAACATTATTACTACCAAGTTTACTAAACTATGTGCTCATTATACTTATTAGCTACAGTTGAACTGAGTATATCATTTAATAGGGCTAGAAGGGCCGTGGAACTATGAAATAAAAGGTAGAATTTTAACGGAACGTAAATAACCATGAAAACATATAAATATATATATATATATATATATATATATATATATATATATATATATATATATATACAAATATTTGGGAGCAGTGACGTTCTAAGTGCAAAAACATTATTACTACCAAGTTTACTAAACTATGTGCTCATTATACTTATTAGGTCTTATTACCTTACCTGTTATAAAAAAAATCTTTAAGTAGATACTCAAGGTCAAAACGTTGATTGTCAGGTAAATAACTTAGCTGCATTTTCAAAAAGTCAGAAAGATTTATGTCTTCTGAACTAAGATAAATTATTCCAACTCTTGATATTGTTGCTGGAGAAGCATTTCTAACATCATGCGTTTCAAATATAAAATTCACATTGGGGTCAAAATGGATACGCCAACCGGAAGGCAAAGTCATAAGTCTGTTATCGTCAAGGACAGAGTTAAGTGATTCCACCCATTCTGGGTCTATGTCTCCATCGCAGATAATCCATGACCATATATCTGCAATTAATATTTTAACGAAAGTTCTTCAACACTTAGTCCAAGTTACACACGATTTATTAAATGCAGTTCAATCGTTGTCGCAACTGCAAGTAGTTTTCAGATTCTTGGCATATATACAGTGTTTGCCACGTGATTTGCTGCCTGACATATTGAACCAAATTGGTACTTTCCCCTTAAAATATAACATTGCAATAAGCGACGTAGATGCAAATCCTACTATATTCGTACCAGTGTGTAAAGGTTATTATAAACACCAACACATTTTCTTACGACGTACAAACTTTTCTAGCCAGACTTGTGATAAGAATGTCGCGATATCAAAAAAAAATTTAGATAATTTGAGAATATATTGTTATGTGTGAAGACCGGGAGCGGCTGCATGTAATAAATCGTGTAAACGGAGTGTCAAGCCTCTAACTCTTTATCATTTAAAAGGTTCAAAGGTGGCATTAAAATTTAAATTTTTGCAAATAGCCACTCTCCTGTAATCGAATTATGAACAGGATTTAATTAGTATTAACCGTATTAATTAAAAATAAAAAAAAAGTATTTTTTTTTGTTGTATTCATTTCCTAAAAAACACAAAATAGTTTAAATATACAAATCTAAAAATAAAATCAATTAAAAATATAACCTGTGGAACAAAATTTTAAGAAATAAATATCTCATTTTATAAAACTAAACTTGTTTCTTAAAATAGTATTATATTTAATTCCCGGCTATATAAAATGATCAATTATATGTAAAAACTTTAAAATGCAGTTTAATTAACTCTAAGGTCAAGTACCACAATAAAATATGTTTATTTAAGAAAAAATATGTTTCAAATATGAAGATAAAGTTAGAAAATTATAAAAGATATTCCAAACTAGTGTAGAAAATTCACAACAGGCTTAATTTATTTATTTTTAATTTATTGAAAATCACTCTGAAAAGAAAAAAATATTTTGTGTTCCATAATTTTATGCGCAAAGTTAATGTTTCAAAAAGGCGTGATGACCTTTATTCTTGGGATTAATCGGACATAATTAATCTTCTGTGATAGTTCGGTTCATCAGTGTGTATGATTTTCATCATACATGACAACAACTTCACAAACACGAGAGATAATCCTGTCTTGAGATTACAATTACGAAACACTAGGTTTTTGGAAATAAACTATTGACAACAAATATGTTTTGGTATAATCGTGTTAGAGGCATAATAGACAAAAGATTGGAACTCTTTTTGATACTAGGAAGTTACTTAACTTTTTACAAATACTTGTAATCTTTCAAAATAGCCTTACAAGAATTCAACAACGTATACAAAAGCACAATATAAATATCTAAATACACTCTAATATTCTAAGAACATTCATTAAAACAATCATTCTTTTAAAAAAAGTATAACAATCACTGACATTGTACAGGAATTAAAGTTAGCACTACTAAATAATATCGATAATTAGACTATAAATACTTTACTATGTATGTACAATATAAAATGTAAAAAAACTCACCTTCAGTTTCCGCACCTACTTGGAGGCTGTAATTAGTCAAAACCCCATCATTCCATTGATTAAATTGATCTGTATATCCTAATAAAAGTTGTCGGGACATACATTTTGGATTAACACAATACGTTTTAATTTTTTGATGTATCTTCATGAGAGCCTTTAACAAAATGAAAAAACTTTCTTAATGACTATCATATCAGTTAATAGGGTTAATTTTTCAATTTCAATTACATTTTAGAAATTTAATAAATCTATATACATATATATATATATATATATATATATATATATATATATATATATATATATATATATATATAGATATATATATATATATATATATTTATATATATATATATATATATATATAGATATATATATATATATATATATATATATATATATATATATATATATATATACTCAACCTACTCAAACTTGTGGGAATGCCACCTTCTCGTAACACACACATAGTGCCCCTTCTTCCCAAGACAAAATCACAGATATTTGTTTACATACTATGAATTGCCTCTTTCACCCGAAATAGGTTCATTTAAAAGTCTTGAATATTATAGTTGAAATTCCAGCACTATGAAAAGTCGGGTCGGGAAGAATTAAAATGGAGACTCGTCGAACTATTATGTGTATTCAGTAACATAAGAATATAATATTAACATCTAAGCAACCTACTAGTGAATTATACCCACAAATTAATAAATTGCATAAAACTTTTTGTAAATTAGTTAACGAAGGGTTTTATTATTCTATGCATAAGAGAGTAGATTGGGCCAATTATTACAATGATTTTACAAATTAATATTCAGATGGTGTAGAAGAGCGTTATTTGTAAAAGATTTAAGCAAAAATGGATTTTTTGCAGAAGCTGTAAGTTTGAAAAGCTATATTCAAGATCTTCTTGTGTTAGAACTTATCAATGTGGCTGAACAAGAACTTTTAGGCGTTTTGTCATGTTAAAAGTTATCAGCGTGATTGAACAAAAATTTTAGAACTTTTAGTGCAAAATTCTTATAATTAGTGACCAAAATGTATGATGAGTTTAATACGTTCTCAATTCTAATTATTAGCCGGTAAAGAAAATGAAGTTCAGGACTGGTCAATATATTTTGAATTAACAGATCACACTGGGCTATGCCAAAAACCGGCACAAGCGTGTAAGGACTTTAAAAACAAAGGATTTATCAAAATTATTATTAAAGTTCAAATTATTAGGATTATGTGTCTAAGTACCATAAAAGGTAACATAATTGAAAATTAAATAAGACCATGATGAATATATTTAAGGTGTTTTATTCATTCATAAAAATATTATTATATATAAAATATTTGATAAAGCACATATAGATGAGAACTTTGAGCGAAGCACATTTTATTGATCTTAAATTTCAGTTAATGCACTGATGATATATCTTTATCTTAATTGCTGGTTTGCGTTATTGCGGAGAAAGCAAATCTGTAGCTAAAGGTGGTTTAAATACATATTGGCTTGTTTTTTTCTCCATCGTAAGCGCTAATTCTTTAGGAATAATTTTTTATCATCTACAAATCTGTATGTATCCATAACAAGCGTCATATTCATGAATATTTGAATTAGAAAATTTCTTGAAAATATATTTTTTTCTGGAATATTCTTCTATTACTTTTTTAAGTTCTTCTAATTTCTTAACGAAATAGTTAACATTTAATGAAACTGTTACGTGTTTACCATGCCTTTAGGATTAGCAAATATAATTCTTTTAATGTCAAAGACATAACCAAAATGGTTTTTTAAAAATTTGAATAACAAATACTTTAAAATTTAAGGGTGGAGAAGAAATTTAAAATTATTTTATTATTTTCGCCAAAGGAATGTAGCTAAATATTTTACCGTGTGTTATTAGACAATATACCGCTGTTTTAGCTGGAATTTTTCTTTCATTTCCAACTCACTCCTTATTATTCTGTTATAAATCTTGTTAATGTAAGCAGCTAATACAGACAGTAAGTGAATTAGACTTAAATTTTGTTTGATTAAATATAGGTTCTATTGGTATATTATAATATACTTGACGGACATCCGACATTTCATATAGGGTAGCAAATTTATTATTCTTAAAATCGCACATCTCAAAAAATATGAAAATGTTAAGATGATGTACAAGCAACGAAACAGAAATATGAGAAATTAAACAGTTTGGGTGGAGATATGAAAAATGAAATGTCAGAGGTAAAAATACCAACTAAGAATACAATAAAAATCGATAAACCAAAAGATGATATTTCTAAGGGTATAGTAGTAATGTTTCAAACTTTTACAGATAAGCTTAACAATGAGTTTCAGAAGAAGTTGAAAAAAGTTCATGATAATATGAATAAAAATATTAAAACTCTTGATAGGTGTATGAACCTTCATTTTCTAGTACACAAAAATGACAGTGTTAAAGTTAGTGACTTGGAAAAAAATTGGGGGGTTAGTGGCAAAACTGATATACTCAAAAGAAATTGAGTTACTGACAGAAAAAATCAAAACTATGGAAGAAGCTTCAAACAACAACCTATTTATCAATATCGCAAAAAATAATGAAAAAAATTGAAGAGGTTTTGTCACATTTACATATTCTGGAACTAAAATACCAAACTAATGTAGAAGATAAATTATTATTGAAAACATGTTTAAAGCTCTTAAAAATAGTTAATAAATTAAATTTAAGAAATGAAGGAGGAATTAAAAATAACAATGAGGATATAAATATCCTTAAATTTCTTTTTCTTATGAAGAATCAAAGTCAAAGATTATAAAGAATATATTTGAAATAAAAAATGTGAGGGATCAGTTACTTAAGGAAATTTTCGAATGAGATTGTTTAAAGGTATCTAGAAAAGAATTTAATGATACAATGAAATTTGGACAAGAGGAATTAAATTTTACAATAGAATGAGTGATGTAAATTAACGTAAATGTTAGAGTACTTAAAAATAATGTCGAAGAAATTCAAAACAACAATTGAAAACTGAAAATTGAAACTCTTCAGCCGGAATAATATTAAAGAGATAGAAAATAAGGTTGATCAGTTAGTTCAGGTTAGTTCAGGAATTAATAAACTCTCGATTGTTATTTATGTATGGTAAGATATTCACGAATAATCATTAGTAAGAAAAAATAAAGATAAATAAAAATATAAGGAAACTGTTATTGAAGAATTGCATAAACCCGCTAGAAAAAATTATCAGCGAAGAAAAACAATAAATGAAAAAGGGTTAAATTACTTTTGGCAAGCTGATTTTGTTAAAATCAACCCTATGCCAGGTTTAATAAATCACAGATACATTTTTAGTTGTACCAAATATATTTACAAAATATTTGGACACACCCTCTTTAAAGCAAAAGTAGGAATGATCTAACAATAGCAATGAAAAAAATTTTAGATGAAGCAATAAAGCCGGTCAATTTACAAAAATATTTGGGGGAAGAATTTTATAACAGAGAGTTCAACAACTAATGAAACATTATAAAACAATAGTAATTTTTTAATTATAAAGCAAGTATAATGGAGCAGGTTAACCGAAACATTATAAATATTTGAAAAATTACCGTAGGCAAATATAATAATACTGTTCATAGAAGTACAGGATACCAGAAGAAATGAAACAAATATATTAACAAAATAATTTACTTTCAAGAAAACTGTTAACTTAAAAAATACCAGTATTAATAAAAACGATCTTGTTAGGATTTCCAAGTAAAGAGAAACATTTGATAAGGGTTACACTCCAGATTGATCTACTAAAATTTTTCAAATTAAGAAGGTGTAGCTACAAACCCAAGAGCCTACCTTTTAAAAGATGTTAAAAATAAAAGTATTGGTGGTGGTTTTTATGATGAAGCATTACTGTAAGTAAAACATCTTATTGCGTATCCAGTGGAAAAAAAATTAAAAAATGGAAATAAAGTTTTCGTTAAATTATTAGGATTAGATAGAACTCATAATTCATGAATTCTAAAAAAATTACATATTAAATGTACTTTATCAAAAATAAAACAATAATCAATATTTAAATATATGTTTCTTAATATTTTTAAACTTTCAAACCTTGCATTATACATTAACATTTTTCATCAAAAATTTTATAAAATATTATTTCACAGTCTTTACTTCTTCTTCTAAATCGCAAACTATGTAAATACATTTTTTCGCGCATTAGTAATTTCGTCCATTAGTAATTTCGCGCATAAGTATTTTACTTGTCGCTGAAAGTCACAGTTTCTTGTTAATTTAATTTCTAACTCGCTGGGATATAATGTCAATAATTCCAACATAATACACACATTTTCATTATTTAGATTTAAAACGTTGTAAATAGAAGAATAGAGTGTCCCGATATAAGTATGCCGGGTTCAGCAACGTTAACTTTTTTAGAAAAAACTGCCGCCTAGGTTTTTGTAGCGTTAAATTCTACTTGGTTACTGTCACCCCAATATAGAATTTCTTTCAGGTCTTTGTTGCTAAACGACCTCTTGCTGTCTGCGGATATTTGCATGAGTAGCCGATGTTCGAGCGTTCAGAGTGAATGATGAGATAAGAGTACTGTCACTTGCAAAGCTGTAGGTTAGATTCCTGGTCGATTCAAGCAGATCGTTAATGTAAATGAGAAAGAGAGTATAAGACAGTATGGAGACCTGGGACACACCGGCGTTGATAGTGAAGGTGTTAGAAAGAAACTCATCGATTGCCTCACGTAAACAACGCTCTTTGAGGAAAATTGAGAGCCACAGACATACCTGCAGAACGTAGCTTAGCCAACAATCCATCGTGCCAAACACGGTCGAATGCCTTGGATATATCAAGAGCAACTGCTCGAGATTCTCCACAGTGTTCATTCGCGTTGTGCCAAACATATGTTACATAAGTTAGAAGATCTCCTGTTGATCTATGTTTACGAAAGCCATATTAATGGTCGCTAATAATATTGAATCCTTCAAGATATTTTAGAAGATGCCGATTGATAGCATTTTCCATGATTTTCGATATTAAGGAAAGCAGTGCGACTAGTCGATAGTTGTTTGGCAAGGTCTTCTTGCCTTTTTTAGTTATCGGCTGAACTGTGGCACATTTCCACCAGGAAGGAAATATTCCCTTTCTGTAGGACAGGTTGAAAAGTCTACAGAAAACTGGTGTTAGTTCTCTCGCACAGTTTTTGAGTACTATGGCAGGTATTATGTCAGCGCCAGAAACTTTCTTGGTGTTTAGCTTCATTAAGATACATTTTATAATACGCTGTCTGAAGACAATATCGGGCATCCTTGCCTGCACTATGGAAATAGTAGGTGGTGTTTTTCCTGAGAAATCAACGGTAGAATATGAAGTAAAGAGTTCAGCCAATAACTTCGCTTTCTCAACAGGTGTTGTTGCAATAGAATTATCTGGCCGTGTGAGTGGTGGTATAGTGGATTTAGTGAAGTTGTGGCTAACTGCCTTAGCGACTGACCAATAGGGCCTGGAATTGTTTTGTTTTGTTTGTTTGTTTCTGTTGGGCAGGGCGCATCGACAGCTAAGATCATTTAGCGCCCACTAGAGTTAGTTTGGTATAAATAGATTAGACTACGAAGTTGAATTCTTTTAAGTAATTGGTTATGTTTTCTTTAAGTGGGACAAAAGATTTTATGAGGATGGTGATGTTGGATGGGATGCCGTGGGTGTCTCTCAAGTTTTGATGTTGAATGGATTCGATTAGATGTAACACTGATAAGGGGGAGTCACATTTAGGACAGAGTGAGTTTCTAATTCGTTGATTGTGTGCCTCCTTGGTTTCGTCGATAATTTCTTTGTATCTGTTCCGGACACGAACAAAGACGTTACGATTTATGACGTTAGGATTTCCACGCCATTGTCGGTAGGCAAGATGTTTAGAAGCAACAGCTTCTTTGCAATTTCGGCCAAACCAAGTCTTGCCGTTGGAAGGGCATTTCTTCGAAAAAGAGATATGAGTGTCCATACCAGCCAAAATAATATCAAAAACCTCCTTAGCGCAGTCAAATGTGTCATCGGATCGAAAACAAATGTCTAACGAAGGGAAAGTTCGAAAATATTCCGTGAATTATTCCCATTTAGCAAATTTTGCCCGCGCTAGGCGCCCCTCTGTCATTGATTGGTAGAATACTCGTTGTCGAAAGCAGTTTATGGTCGGAAGAACCTAGCGGCGGATCTACGGTGACAGTGTCAATCTGTGGATTGGTGGTTAAAAACAGGTCAAGAAGACTGGCGAACTCTCCGTCTCGATCAGGAATCCGTGTTGGCTCGTCAATAAGTTGCGTTAAGCCACAATTGATTGATAATGATTAGCTTGACGACCTTGTTCGTCGGTAGTATTTGATTACTTAAGCCAGTTGAATGTCGTCCTGGATGGCAATTTCAGCATTTGGATAGTTAATTTGTAAATGATCAATGGTGTCTGCAAGAGAAGCGAAAAGTGCACTAAAGTTAGTATCTCTCGGTGGTCGATAGAGGCAGTAGATAAACCTTGTGATTTGTTGAGTTGTTATTTTTAACCACATAGCATCGAAGTTTCAGGGCTGCAGAGCTTCCTCTCGTTTACAAGAGAGGTTGCTACAGACAAAAGGCAGATTCCAAAGTTACGCCTAAACCGAATATAAGTCATACCCAGGATAGAGAAAGTTGACTGTGCTGGTCGATGAACTGACCCTGGTTTCACAGAGAGCGAGTACATGAGGTTTATTTGATTGCAGGTGTTGGTGCACTGAATTTATGTTCGAGTTTAAACCTCGTATGTTCTATTTTAAACTTGTGATCTCTGCATGTCGATGCCCTTGAATCAGCCCCTACACGGAGATCTGAACGGTAGGCTTTTTTACCTCCGGAATTTTTTGTACCCAGGTGCCTCATCATGCTATTTGGTCCCACAGTCCGGGGATATTGGCACAGCCACGAAACGTAAAGCAACTACATGCAGCCTAAGCCGATGCGATGATATCACACCGGGCGATGCTTGGTGGGATCTGGGCATCTACCATCTAAGTTGTTCTCTTAATCGCCTTCTACGACAGGCAGAACGTACCAGGGGAGATATGCTATCCCGCTCTCCCACGGGAATGAAATATTTACTATTTTCTTTTATATTAACCATCTTGTAAAAAACGACATACGTGGTATTATTGTTAATTTTTTCAAAATTTCATTTGGTGACGTTCCTTGTCCGATGTAAAATTAGTATGATTTCCAAATATCACCACAACTTATAAGGATTTAAAACAAAAAAAGTATCACTAATAATATCGTACAGAAGGATAAAAGTAGTTATTGAAACAATGTTAGTATCTTAGTGTTTTATGACTAATAACAACCAATATTTTGCTGTATCATCTAGTACCACTATTTAGATAGAACCGTACATCACTTAAAAAATATGTTTAGTAGGAAAACTACAACCTGAGCCATTATCATAAAAGTATAAAGAGAAACTATTATATGAAAATAATCATTTTCCTTTAGTCGTAACGTTTCTAAATGCATATCTTTAATTTTACAATGTCGCAAACACTCCGCTAAATCAGTGTTTTTATAGATCACTCTTTGTATACCCACTGATATAATTTAACATCACAGTAATAAAATTTTCATAAATCGTGTATAATTAGATAATAAAATACAGCAGCTATTAATATTTCAGGAATCAATTTTCCTTTCCATTTTTTAAAGGAAGTCAAGGTTTAAGAAAACTCAATCATTGTTCATAGGTTCTATATGATATGTCGAATTCACCAATAGAATATTTTATGTCTTTATAGACATTATCTCTTTCTATTTCCCAAATAAATGAGGTGTCTGTATACAGTCACTTTACTTTTTCTTGATATGATCATTTTAAGAAGTATAAAAGAAACCATACATCACAGTTTTAGATATGTCTACAACAGAAAATCCACTATAACCTGGTTTGTTATATTCAACAAGTGTTTTTTGCATTTGAATAGTTGCTAAATGTTCATTAAAAATAACTGATCGTTCAAAATATGGTATTGAAATTAGATTTTACGCTGCATATTTTCTTGAATTTTTCTCACAGTGCGTAACTAACCGAATATCTGATTTTTTATCAACATTTCTATAATTTTGCCGTATATACTGTTATTTTTTAGTTTATACTTATTTCTATTAAACCCATTTTCAGATTCATTTCTTAATTTATTGTTTAAGTTTTCAAACAAGGTGACAAGGAGAACTTTAAGATTTTATGAATTTTATTTATTTTGAGTCTATTCCCAATACATTGTTTTAGTAAGGTATAATAAATTGTATATCTTTCTTTATTTTGTAAATGAAGCATTCCTTTTGAAAGTTTAGTTATAGTTTTCAGGACATATTTTCATAGGAAGTGTTCGAAGGATGTAGCCCGCTCAATTCCTCCCAGAGCGGTGCATGTTAGAAATATACGTCGCGCTAATACTTCGCATCTGTATGAGGTTCAGCTTGTTACTCCTCTTACCTCTCGTACAACGCTTTTCAAGCAGTCTTTTATATGGAGAACATCAACCCTTTGGAATAATTTGCCCAGGACTGTGTTTCCCACCGAGTACAAATTACAGCGATTCAAGAACAACGTGAATCGCTTTTTCCGCACACATGCCGCTCCTTAGCGCTTTAAGGACTTCTCAGCAGCACGTGTGCTAGACCCATAAAAAAAAACAAAGAGGAAATTTATTGTGAAACTTATGTAGCACTGTAGGATATATTAAGTCTACTCCTAAAATATAATCTTTTTTGGATGTATCCGAAATATTTGTTACATTGAAATTATCAATATTTTCTTGTGAGAGCTATTAAGACATTGCATAACCATATGAATTTATAGTGTCTAAGTATAAAATATACTTATTTGGTTTTGCTGAGTCGTAATTTCCGACAAACCTTTTATTTGCTGCGCTTTTATTGGGATTCAGTGTTGAAGCCGATCTCAAATAAAACCGCTCTTGGTTTATAGGTTTGATAGTCGGGGAGCTCTTAAAAATTACGCCAAGGGTACTCTTCCAGTCATTTGGAAGGCTCACCTAAAAGAATGGATGACTGTAGCACATTTTGATGAATGGTTTACACAGCATTTCATATGTAAAGTGAAGCAGTACTATTTGAAAAATTATTTGGGCTATAAAGCCTTACTTCTTCTGGACAATGCTCCCGGTTATCCCAGCATATTGCTCATGTTGATCCTCTGAAGATTTGTTAGAGTCATATGCTTAGGAACTGGTTGACGAGGATCTTATTGAACTGAAAAGCACAGAAGGAAACAACCGAATTACAGAACTCATCATCGTCTGTTGCTAGCACTAAAAAGAAGCTCACTGAAAAAATTATCAGGAACCTTAGCAAGTTTACAGAATGCGAGGAATATGTTTGAAGAAAATGATCCAAATTTTGAAAAAAGTCTTAATGTTAGAAACAATATTAGTGTTACCTATCGAGACATGTATGAAAACCATAAAAAAAAAGCGGGACAAACTCGAGTTGATACGTTTTTCAAACCAAAGGTTAGGTTTTTATTAAGTTTCTATTTTTGATAATCTTTTCAATTGTACAATAATTGCCAAATAGATATAATAAATACATATTAACAAAGTATAATAATATAGTATCAAAATGTAGATTTATTTACTTTAAAAGCCCTTGTAGAATTCCTTCATATTATATGGAAATGTAAGTAAAAAAATGTTTCGACTTACGTCTTTTCGACATACGTCGCATATTTCGAGAACCCAATATGCCGTAAGTACGAGAACTGCCTATACTCATAAGCGCATAACTCGTCATTTCAACTTATTTTTAGAAGGCCCCAGTAAAAACCAAACTACCTCTCACAGAATATAACCTATTTACTTCCTAAAGACACTAACACGGAGGCACCTACAAAATAGGGACTGATTACATATCCCCCGAAAATGTTAAAAACTACTTCTTGTGTATCGAAAAATATCTGTAAAAATACAGTGGAGAATAATAAAATTGCTTTCGAACAGAACGGATGCATTAGGATATTTCAAGCATGCAAGAGGCAGCTCCTGATCGATTCAGTCATAATAAAGTAAGTAATATATAAAGACAGAAATCTATATACAGTATATATGGATTACCGAAAAGTATTGGATTCAGTCCCCCATTCTTAGCTAATGAAAGTTCTAGAGATATAAAAACTGACCCCTACACTGGGTCATTTAATCCAACATGGAATGTCTCGATGATCAACTCAGTGGTCAAATATAAGTAAGATATAATTACAACCGATCCTATCAAATTTAGAGAAGTAGAAGTTAGGGAGATTTTTTAAGCTTCCTTTGGCTTTGTTTTTATTTAAATCTCCTCTCTAATATACTGAACGCCTGTAAAAATGGATTTGTCCTTAGAAAACATGAAGAAGTCAAGGACAAGGTAACACATATACTATGCATGGGTGACATTAAAGACTACCTCTGCTCGCATGTGTACATCAACTCACTAGAATCTATGGAAGTATTCCCACAGAACATAGACATGCTTTTTGCTGTCGATAAGTGCGAAACGCAGGAATTTGAAGTAAGAGACGGTAACCGTATTGAGCCCATGGAGGAAAGATAAACTTACTAATATTTAGACGTACACCAATCATGCGAACAGATTACAAAATTGTGAAGAAAAATACTGAAAATACATACATACCTGACCTTAAAGCTATCCTTAGGACTAAACTAAATCCTAAGAACACAGTAAAGGCTATAAGTACGTATGAAATTCCTGTTCTAACAT
The DNA here is from genome assembly GCA_019049505.1 of Pachyrhynchus sulphureomaculatus. Lineage (NCBI taxonomy): Eukaryota > Metazoa > Arthropoda > Insecta > Coleoptera > Curculionidae > Pachyrhynchus > Pachyrhynchus sulphureomaculatus. The sequence goes on along the minus strand of CM032449.1, from coordinate 91,779,277 downwards.
ACACATCTGGAGTAATCAAATAGACGAAAACGCTTACTGAGAATATTAAGAGAACACGAACTACTCTAATACTGTATCGACACCATCTCAAGTCTGTCATGGAAAGGCTCACAATATCAAGAGTTCCGGGTGGGAGAGACTTTATGGACGTTAGTTATTTGCATTAAAAACGGATTGTAAATTTTTCGAATTATTTTCTTTTGAGACAAGAAACATTCCCACTGTATAAAGTAATTAATTTAACTGATGACGGATACACGCCCTAAACCTAAGTAAAGACCTAATTATAAAGCGGGAACGCGTTGTCTCAAAAAAATAACTTGTGGCGGGAGAAAGCTCTTTGTGAGATAAACGTCGAGTACGTCGATCTGGAGATATACAACTATTAGCTCAGGGATCTTTATTCCCTGAGGCAGAAAGTTTCGTTATGGATATTCAAGATCAGGTGGTTGCTACGGCAAACTATCTTAAATACATAGCTGGCGATTCGAGTGTGGCTGATGATTAATGCAGGAGGTGTTTCCAAAGATCTAAGACTATACAGCATATTATGGCAGGCTGCTCGTCATTAGCATCTATCGAATATTTGCATCGTCATAATTGTGTTGGAATGATAATTTATTTTATTTAATAATAATAATTAATCAGCTTTATAAGCTGATTCAAAACAAGTCCATATTATCACTGCGTACTACCCTAGAAAATGAAAAATTCCGGTTGGAGTGGGAGAGGATTGTATTCACAGACAAAACTTTACCAGCGGACCGGTCAAATATTTTTTTGAATAAAGATCAAAAAAGTCCTTTCTAATTGACATAGGAGTACCGAATACTAACAACATCCAAGAACCATTTTATAAAGACTTAACGAAATATGTTGATCTAGCTCAGGAAATTAAACCGCAATGAAAGCAGAAGTGTGTTGTTATTGTTTTGATAGTTATGTCTGCCACTGGAAGTGTACCTTTTTCTCTTACTAATAACTTATTTACCCTAAGTTTGTTGTTCTTCCTGATTGGTGAACTGCAGAAATCAATAATTTTAAGCCAACAAACCTTATATAGTACTTCTCGATAAAACAGCAAACGAAATTTATGTAATTGAGTTTTCGGCACCTGCAGAAACAGATACAGCAATCAAGAAAGAGGAGAAACATTCTAAGTACAAAGACTTAAACTACGAACTTCGCCCTTTGTTCCGTCGACATTCAGTAGCAGTGGTCGTCCTAGTCATCGGAGTTGTAGGAGGAATTTAGAACACATTCCAGAAGAACCTTAAGAAGATACCGGCTTGCTATGCCTCCGCTGATTCATTAACAATGAAGATGCAGAGGGTAGTTATCCTTGGGTCGCTCAGATTGCTCAGGCAAATGAATTTGGTCGATGGCCACTAACCGAACGGGCGTGAGGCGTGATCATCGTTTTCGGACCACACTGCGTGACAGCCTGTGTGGGTCGGAGCCACAGGATTGGTCACGTCGTATTCTTTTTTCTCTTTCAAATAATAATAATAATAACTTTGACAGGAAAGACACCAACAACCTCTTCCGAAGAAGTGAAACACAGTTCTACCTATAAACTATGTACAACGAACAGACAGCAGTGGCCGAAGCACCAAATAAACAAGAACAACACAACTAGAAATGTCCTGGAATAGACAATATACAAAACTTCTGGTACAAACAATTTACCACCATACACGAAGCACTCACACACCGAATTAACAAAGCCATTCTACAACCACACACATTCTCCACTTTTCTTACACAAGGTTACATACGTTAAACCCGAAAGCTCAGACCGTCAAACTACCGACCTATCACTTCCCTTCCAATCCTATACAAGATCATCACAGCAACAATTTCCAAAAAAAATAGAACAATACCTAATAAGCAACAATAGTCTCAAAGAAGAGCAGAAGGGATGCAGGAAAAATAGCCGAGGATGCAAAGAGCAGCTGATCATAGATAGCGTCATCATGGGACAAACAAGAAAAGAACACAGAAACCTTCATATCGGTTACATAGACAATAAAAGGCCTTCGACTCCATACCCCACAGATGGTTAATCAGAGCCCTAGAAATCCACAAGATCAACCAAGGCAATTTCTCTCGAAAATTATGAAAACATGGAAAATCAAAATCCACCTAAAAACACAAACTAAACAGAGCTGTACATTAGACGGGGTATATGTCAGGGAGACTCGCTCAGCACTCTATGGTTTTGCCTATGTCTCAATCCACTCTCATATACACTAAACAGAACAGACCATGCACCAGATACCAGAAAGTGAACCAACATAAAATATATCACCTCCTATATATGGATGTCATAAAACTCTACGCTGCCACAGAAACACAGCTGAAGAATTCCTCAAAATCACAAAAACTTTCATCTTAGATATCAATATGGAAGTTGGTATAAGTAAATGTAAAGTGCTCAACATCAACAAAGGTCAATGGAAAGGCTACCATGAGATAGAAACCATCAACAATAAAACACTCGATAACATGCTCGACAAAAAAACATACAAATTTCCAGGCTTTCATTAAAGCACTAAACTCAACCACACTCACATCAAAACAGAGCTCAGAAACGAATTCAAAAACAGATTCACGAAACTTATACAAACAAAACTCTATTCTAAAAATATCACTAAAGCCATTAACACGTTCGCACCTATACTCACATATTCATTTGGTATTATCAAATTGTCACACACAGACATAGAAAACATTCACATCCTTATACGTTCTCAATTCACCAAATACAGGAAATTTTACGGAGAAGAAGGCAGGAGGAAGAGGAATCATAGATATAAGATCACTACACACAAAACAAATTCCAGCACTTAGGAAATTTTTTTCACACCAAACAGACCAGCCTCCACACACCAACAATGAAAGCAGACAAAAACTACAGACCTCTCGACTTATTTCGGGCAAACCACCCAGCAGATACACTCAGTCACACCCAATTACAATAGAAAAAACACTCCAAGGAAAACACAGATACGAGATAGAACAAGACAATGTAAATAAAAAACATCCATACACCTGGTTACAGGATGGGCAACTATTCCCTGAAACAGAAGGCTTCTTACTTGCAATCCAAGATAAAGTCATATTAACCAGAAACTACTAAAAGCATATCATCAAAGACCCAACTGTTACAAAAGACGGATGCAGGAAAAGCCACCAGTATAAAGAAACGATCGAACACATAACAAGCGGATGTAAAGTATTAGCCGGAACGGAATACACTGCCAGACATGACTCAGCGGCAAAAGTAGTTCACCAAGCACTAGCCACAACATACAAACTCATAGAAAACACAGATCCATACTACAAATACACACCAACATCCAAATTTGAAAATAAAGATGACAGGCTCTACTGGGACATCAGTATCCATACAGATAAAACAGTCTCCGCCAATAGACCTGATATTACTTTTCAGTGCAACAAAGGAAAAGTCACCTATTTCATTGACATAACTGTCCCCAACAACACAAATATCTAAACGAAATACACAGAAAAAATCTTCAAATACACAGACCTTGCAACAGAAATTAAAAAGCTATGGTAATAAGACAAGACATCATTGTTCCCATCGTCATATTAGCCACAGGCCTTATACCAAAAACATACACACCACACTTAGTACAATTAGGACTCAACACAAACATACACAAAAACATTCAGAAGTCAGTGACTTTGAAAACATGTAACATGATTTGGTCATTTCTTAATACGTAATACGTAATAGCGTTTGTGCTGACTTGGCTCAGGTCCGTCAGCGAAACATGGAACCACATTGAGCAAATGTGAGAAAGAAGAACAAAAAAATCATAATGATAGTATATTACGATTTGTGCGAGGAATTTAAAACGATATGTAGCCTAGTAAATATTTAAACTATCCGAATGGTAATCTTGGTGAGTTGATTAATCATAAAAAAAAAATCCTGAGTACCTGAAAAAAATAGAGCTCTCTGATATATGCATATACACAACAGAGCAAAAATCTGTCGTAAAGGAAAGTGTCGAATTGTGAGAAAAACACTTTAATGGGCGAGATATTTGCCGTTCTAAAAGTTCAGTCCTTAACGTCACACATGATGTTTTAACCCGTCGATTCAATCATGTAGTCACCCTTATTAGGAGAAATGTAATAATAATAATAATATTCTCACCTTTGACACTATTTCTATAATAGTAGTTTTTCCGGAACTCGGAGGACCTATGATAACTACCCCCATACGTTGTTTTAACTGTTTATAAAATTCCAAACATTTGTTAACCTAAAAGTAATTAGAATAAATTAAAAACTGTTGTTCTCTGAAACAGACAGAAGAGTGTTTTGTTACTATACATTAGATTGTTAGTAAAAGTGTTTATTTTATGCATCATAATTTATGTTAAGTGATTATTTAGGAATTACATTGACACAACAACTAAATATATGAAAATTTTAAACAGGAAAACTAATTTAATAAATTATTATATTATAGAAAATTAAATAAGTCTATGGTTATGTTATTACACTAATCCGATGTGGGAAATTTTTCGTTATATTTAAGTAACTAGCTTACCTGTCTCTCGTTCATGACTAAATTCAAATCATTAAAACATTCCAGTATAGCAGCCTTTAACTGTTCGTTGTTCACATTTTCTGCAGATACATCTTTAAATATGTTATTTATAATTTCTTTAAATTTTATAGTGTCAGAATATGTCAATTTCGAAAGCAGATCCGTTCGCAATGTGTTTGCCACTATACTTAGTTCTTCTAACATAGTTAAATTAAATGTTTTTTTGTTTAACATATTATATTCTTTTATTGCCATTTGGCAACTAGAGATAACAGTTTTAATAGCTCTTAAGCCCCAATCGTAATGCTGTTGTCTGCTTAAAACTTTACTGAAAGTAAAAAATGATATTCAGTTAAACAATCTCTGTAGGTAAGATTACGATTTTTTACGTCTCTCTGATTCGGTTATGTAGTGATATATAAAGTTTCATAAAATTATTGATGATCTTTATAAATAAGCTCTTATTTTTTACTTCTCACTTATGAGAAATTATGCTCTGCGAAGTAGCACGGTATTTGCATACAGATAAAGTGCACTGCATAGGTGAAAAATTTCAATTCAAGCCCCCTCTTTCTTTCTCTCTTTCTCTCTCTCTCTAATAACCTAACAAAAGCATTGCAATCATTTTAACTTATAGTTGATAAAATAATAAAATCCTAAAAATGATAGTAAATGCCCCTAGACATACACGAGACCAAGTATATGAACAGATGTAAAAGATTATATCTAATGTGTAATATAATATATAAATAATAATAGCAATAATAAATATTAATAAAAAAACCACCTATGCACTAATGTATATATATATATATATATATATATATATATATATATATATATATATATATATATATATATATATATGTATATATATATATATATATATATATATATATATGTATATATATATATATATATATAAATATATATATACATATATATATATATATATATATATATATATATATATATATATATATATATATATATATATATATATATATATATATATATATATATATATATATATATATATATATACGTGTATATATATATATATATATATATATATATATTTAAAATAAAAAACAATATCAAACGGTAATCACTTTATAGTGGGGCAGTAATAAGAAAAAAAAAATGGAAATAAAGAAGAGACGTAAAATACGATATATAAAAAAGTTTTAAAATATCACATTTTTTAATATGTCGATTCTAAGAACCCTGAAATGTACGTATAACACACTATATTAACATATAAGTAACCTCTCTTCTTAACTAATTCACCCCTTATTGCTTGACCAATCGAAAATAATGAAAAAAATAACATGAGTCTCAGATGTCTTAACTCCAAGAATATTGAAAAGGACTTATAGGACAATATAAATGAAGCAACCCCTTATAACCCCCTCCCCTACCTCGCTAATCCTTTATATGGTGTAAGTATTAAGAATGATAAAAAAACACAACTCTCACATTTTTGGTCTTTAAGAACCCTAAAAAGAATATATAACACGTTATATCCAAAGCAACTCCTTTAAACCCCTTTTCCACTCCTTGGGCTCCTTATATCCTAGATTATAAATATTTATGCTTTTTTCATGTGTTACTGGGCCAATACTGCGTCCATTGCGAGGGACCGACAGACTGATGAAAATCGAAAACTATGTTCCTCGTGATCTAGGTACTCTCACCGGTGAAGAAATGCATAACAGGGAAGTAGTTCAATTACACAAAATTAACTACTTAGTAATAAAACCTAAGAATATAATAAAATTATAAGGAAATGATACCGAACAATGACGAGTTAAATATCAACAAATACGAGTACATACCAGGACCTATCAAAAAAGCAATATACTATTTATTAATGGTAGTTATGATTAGACATATAGAAATAGTAATTAAAACAAAATACTAGTTAACGTAATGCGTTTCGTGATCTCAGAGCTCTGAAGCCGATTTATAACCCGATATACATTGAGCAATTTCTCGCCTGCTCTTTTAATTCTCCGCCCATAAGTAATACAAAGCTACGAAAAAATATTAAAAATTTCAAAACTTTTTATTTCAAAAGCCCTAAAAAGGATGTATACATCAAGCAATCCTCTAACTTCCTCCCACACCCTGTAAGTTTTTATATAGTTAACTACAAATAATTAAAAAAAATAACACAAACTTCTCGATTGCAAGAACTCTGAAAAGTATTTATAACACTATATATCTAGCAATCCTCTTGATCCCTTTCCCTTAACCGGTTTTATATTAGATATATCAAGCAACTGAAAATAATAAAAAAAAAAACAGATATTTCAGATTCTTAAATTCTATTAACTACTTAACATGAGTTTTAGATTCGTATATTTTATGAATCCCATAAAGGCCTTATAACACAATATGTACGAAGTAATCCATTTAACACCCTCCCAAATACTTTTAACCCTTTATTTCTTTGAGTACAAATTTTTGTGCTTCAAATTTATCTACAATCGTTACGAAAAACCCAGAATAATTATATTAATATAATGTAGAAAATATACAAAATTTATGACCTCTACCCCTCTTCTTTTAAGCTTTATTGCTTCACTCTTCCATCAAGAATTACCATATATGTATACCAAACTTGAAATCAATATCTCATATCGTTTGAGTATTATAGTGCCGACAAATAGACAGAGCGACCGATAGAAATTTTTTTGACCTAAGCACCCTGAAACTTGAAGAAATACAACAATCCCGAAATGTTAATTTTTGACGAATACCTCAATACACTAAATGTGACTTTGTCTTACTTTATATACATCCTATATATGTATATATATATATATATATATATATATATATATATATATATATATATATATATATATATATATATATATATATTTAAGAAGTAATAGTAAGACACAGTTATATTTAGTGTATTGGTGTAATATGATTTTTACACTACTCAGTCCCTTATACCTATATATCTTATACTATAAATAATTAGGCTAAATGTTCAATTTCTCAATTATTCCAAGAATCCTACACACAACAAATTCTGATAATAATATTGAAACTATACAGTATTTTACCATCGCCATCTCTTTGACCCATTTTCCCTTTTAGAATTGGAAATAATGAAGAAATAACTTAATTTTCGGATTCATTGATTCTAAGACACTTGAGAAGGACATATAACACGATATATATGAAGCAACCCCTAAGACCCTCTCCCCCACTCCTTTAAACGCGTTTAAGTTTTACTGTAAATAGTTCTGTACAAAATTTGTGAATTATCTCAACAAAAAGCAGGAAAAATGTCCATATAACTATTAAAAATATACAAACTTAATCGATACCCGCCTCTTTCACCCCCGACCCTTTAGCAATATGGCTATAGGCTTCATCCTTATTTCAAGTATTATATGTGTAGCAAATTAAAATTCATATTCCATTTCGTTCAAGAGTTATCTTGCTAAAAGACTAACAAACCAACTGAGATGAGAGAAGATGTTTTTCGTATCCCAAGAATTCTAAAACGGGACGAAAAGCAAAAGTCTCGGAGAGTGATTTTTTCACGAACATAATACTTCCTTTTAGTAAGGAAATTAAAATTTATATTCAATGCTGATACTTTGTGGCAGTTTCAATTAATGTATAATTAAAGAAAACAATTTAAAAATATTATTACTTATTTAACAGCAGTTTCTGAGCAGATCTGCAAATCAAGATTTGTATTTGATATCTACTGGTAGGGCATGGAAATAGTACTTATGATGTAGCAGATATACAGAATGTCACAAACAGGAATTAAGAGATTACATATTACTTATTTGAGGAACAATTAGTTGAAATTATTGAGAATTCATACTTTTAAAAGACTTTTTAGAGAATAGTTACCATCAAATGTGAAAAATAATACTTTGCGGAACGAGTAAGAAAGTTTCAGGAAAACTTTATACGTGGAGTCTTGAAAGTTAACGCTACACTGCTTATCAAACCCTACAAGTACGAATTTTTTCGTGTATTCGCATACAAAACATACTTTCTACTACTAAAAGTAACAGTTCAGAAAGTAAATTACAGAATTTATTATACTAAATTCTAGGATATTTGTAAATAAATATGTTTCTTGATGAATTTCATTTTATATACAAAAAAAGTCCGAATTCAATAAATCTGTATTAAAGTAGAACAAAAAATTGTAGGTTATTTGTATATACATCATATACATATATAGTGTGAATTTATATGTATAAAAATAGGTTCTGTGTTAATAATTGTTTGAACTCATGTGTTAACATTTCATTTCCTGCAATTGATATAGATCCAATTCTCATTCAACAGAGAAGTAAAGGTTTATTGGTTTTGGTTTTTTCATTTATTTGAGAGCTGAATTTTTAAAGTGTTTGAAATGTCATATTTGAAGTCTCTGAAGTGTGCAAGTTTTTATTGTAGGATGTTATAATATATTTTACTGGGTTGTTTGTTTTTTTTTGAATTTCTATTATTTCGAATCTTTCGCATTTTTGTATTGTTTTCGGTTTTTAGAGTTTTTCTAAATCAAAGACTGTTGTTTTTCTTAGCTATGTCATTTCAAAACAGTTTTATTTACATTATTGTATTTGTGATCAATTGCCCTTTTTTTGAAATCTTGACTATTATACTGCTCAGTATATATCACCACTACACCAAACACTTTACTTTTGCACTCGACGCGCGTTTCGCTAACCATGTTAGCTTCATCAGGAGCGATGATTGACTCAATCATCGCTCCTGATGAAGCTAACATGGTTAGCGAAACGCGCGTCGAGTGCAAAAATAAAGTGTTTGGTGTAGTGGTGATATATACTGAGCAGTATCATTGTGCCAAAGATTCCACATTCCCAACTTAGTTGACTATTATGTCCGATATATACGCTATTACTGTCTTTACATGGCATCCTACATATTTCGTGTGTATTTAGTTTTTAAGTAGTTTTGATTCTAATTTTCTGAAGTTGTTTTTAAGGAGGATGTGACCTTTATGGATAATATTTGTATTTCGTTTTTTTAAATACGTTCTTAAGTTCTTAGTGGACATCAGAATGTGAAGCAGTGACATAAAGTTTTTATTTTTGGTTTGATTATTGCTATCATAATATTTATGAGTTCGTTTTTTGAGATTATCTGTACACCTTTTTTGTTTTAATAATGTTTTTGGTTTTTCAATTGCTGTTTTGCAAAATTATCGGTCAGAGAGCTCTATGCTGCTATCAGCTAGTCGCACTATAGTATATTTTTGCTTTTCTTCAGGTTTTAGGGTTCCTAGATCATGAAAAACATAGTCACTCATTTCAATCGGTCTATCTGTCTGTCGATATGTTGACACGATAACTCTCGACCAAAATGATATGTCAACTTCAAACTTGGTACGTATATAATATTTAATGATGGGATGAAGCCTATTGTTTTGAAGAGGGTGAAAAAGGTGAGGGTCATTAAATACTGTGTAGTTTTAATAGCATTTTGAGAATATTTCCAGGATATAATTGATATATGTTAAGCATATTATTATAGTATATATATATATATATATATATATATATATATATATATATATATATATATATATATATATATATATATATATATATATATATGTTACTTATTTTATGTTCTTGAATCGGGGTGAAGATTCTTCTGTCTGTTTGTTTGTCCTATGTACAATTTGTAGCAGTCTCCGCATGGGATGCTGTAAACTCCATGGTTTTCCCAGTTTTCTCTTGTCCTTGGGGTTACCCAGGATGTCTACCAGAGTGTTTTGTGGTTTGTATGCTGTGCCTATGCTGTGTTTTCTTAGGATATATATGTGTATATATATATATATATATATATATATATATATATATATATATATATATATATATATATATATATATATATATATATATATATATATATATATATATATATATATATATATATATATATATATATATATATATATATATATATATATATATATATATATATATATATATATATATATATATATATATATATATATATATATATATATATATATATATATATATATATATATATATATATATATATATATATATATATATATATATATATATATATATATAAATATATTGGCTGTAAGATTTAAATACACTTTTTTTTAATTCACAGCCATTTCTGACTAAAAAGTGGCGAACTTGGAAACGATATCCTAATTTTAACAAGGTGCATAAAAATTCGAAGCAGCAGGTCAAAGAACGCAAGAAAAATGTACCTGGAGATTAATTTGACTAAAAGATATAAAATGAGCAAAAAATAGGCAAAAACTTACGGAAATGCTCATATATATATATATATATATATATATATATATATATATATATATATATATATATATATATATATATATATATATATATATATAATGTACCCTACAAATATTTTTGAAGAAAAACAAAAACAAACGTATTATTTGCAGTCAGGGCTCCTAAAAAGAACTTTGTATATCTTAAAAATTGCTTAAAATTTATAATCTGCTTCCTTGTCTAAATAACTTTTATTTAAAAAATTCTGTGAAAAATCCATAGAATTTTTAAGATATCGACGTTCAAATATCCTACCGTACTTCATTTTATTAACCTGTATTATGATACTTCAGAAAAGCTATTTTTAAAGAACCCTTGTTTGTCACAAACGTAACGATATAATACTTAATATTAGGTAAAACTCTCATACCTTGACATTTCAAAAACTTCAACAATCTTTTTAGCAATAATATTTGCATACTGATAACCATCACACTGTAAATAGGTTCTTGCAATTTCTTCATTGTCAGGTTGTATCATTAACACTGGCCTAAATAATTGTTTTAGGTTATCTGGTAATTTATTTCTGCCCCCATAACTACCACCAGCAGGATTTAATGTTACAAATACTCCACAATATCTATTAACTGAAACCTGAAAAAGAATTAATAAAAAGCGACACTGAATTGTCTCGATATTTTTCAAAGCGAAAGTTTCAAAGAATTTTACCAAAATTTTAAAAATAAAATTTAGCTTTGTCCTTCAAAATATAAATTTAAACCTCTCTAAATATTAAAAAATGAGAACTTTTTCTAAAGATTGTTTTTTTTTGTAAGTACGGTATATGTGACACAGAGAAACCCCTAAAACGTTATAGGAGCGACGCATGTGGTCTGGTCTTGAATCGCTGCAAATTATATGAGGTGGAAAACAATGTCCTAGGTAATTCATTTTAAATGGATGAGATTTCCTATAGAAAAGAATTTTTGAAGATGGTGGTACCTCATACAAATATGATGTATTAGCACTATGTGTATTCCTGGCGTGCACCAGTGTAGGAAGCGGGCTACTTCTATCGAACACCTTCCATATAGAATAGAGTCAATCATTCTTCGATATATTAAGTTCAAGTTAGTTCATGATTGACATAGTTCAAGTAAATGCAGAATTTAATTGAAAAAATAAGTGACTATCACTTTTGGTTTAGCCGGACACAAAATCGGCTTCGTTATTTCTAATGGAACCTTAATTAAATAAACTAGCACGTTTCATACTTCATTTGATAGTTTTTGAAAAAATGGAGGTTCAAAGTATCAAATGAAGCACTGACAAAAAACAAAGATATAAATAAAATAATACGGTTATTTATAATTATATTAGAAGTATTATAGGCTGATGTTACAAAATTATTACTTCCGGTAATAAGAAGAGAACACTAGAAATTAATTTTTAATTTCATATAATTTTAATAATTTTAATAGCATGATATACAATTTGTTAAATATTTATATCCTATAAAGAATTTTAAACAATTTTTATGTGTATTTTCTTTACTACACCCAAAAAAAAATTGGTAAACCTATTTACCCAGCTCTTTCCTTAGCACACGAAGTCTAAAATAGACACTTCTCACGCTAAGGAATAACGTAATTCAAATTAGACAAGGCGAAATCGGCGCCATCGTTGGAAAAAAATTTTCTAATTGAATTTTTTTTCATAACCTTCTCCAGGAGATGCCCCTGAAAGAGGATCAACATGCTGCCGGGCGGTAACCTGGTCCGAATTTGTTTAAACAAATTTTTTTTAAACAAAGTCCAAAAATTGCGCCTACGTACGGGCGTTGCGTATATATCTATGTATACAGTTTCGATGCAGCCGCGGGCGCTCGAAGGCAATTTGTTAACTGTTAAAAACCAATGTTTAAAAATAAAGATATTGCAATATTTCCTACGGTAATTTGTAGAAGAGATCTCAAACTTTAATTTGGACACTTGGCAACATTGAAAATTTTAATTTTTGACCCCAATATTGGGAGGTGAAAGTGGCCATTTTCGCGTTTTCTCGCACCTAAAATCGCCGATATCTCGAAAACGGCGCATTTTAGAGAAAATTCACAAGAGACATTTTTTGTTCAAAATGGTCCAATTTACCTAAAAAAACTTGTTCCGGGGCGAAAATTTCAATTTTTGGACTTTGTTTAAAAAAAATTTGTTTAAACAAATTCGGACCAGGTTACCGCCCGGCAACATGTTGATCCTCTTTCAGGGGCATCTCCTGGAGAAGGTTATGAAAAAAAATTCAATTAGAAAATTTTTTCCAACGATGGCGCCGATTTCGCCTTGTCTAAATATTACAAGTTAGTATTTTACATAATAGGTACGTTACAGAGAGATATTACTAAAATAAACTTAAGCCACGGAAGGATTTGTAACAAGGTTGAAAATAATGAAAAATTTATTTAAAAATATAATTTTCATATCCTTGATTCTAAAAATCCTGAAATAGACGTATATTACTGTATATATGCCCTCGCTCCTCTAACTCCATATGCACCTCTTTGACACCGCATATCTTTTACTATGAATAGTTATGTTAAAATTTTGTCTAATCTCTGAAAAAAAAATTGGGAAAAATTCTTATAATACCATTGAAACTACAGAATGTTTAACGACCCAAACCAAAGAATCTCGAAAGAACGTATAACATGATACAAATAAAGGTATCTGCCTAACCACTACCCTTGCCCTTTCCGAATCCAAATCCAAAATAATAAAATGGTAATATTATGTTCAGATTCCTGAGGATATAACGCACCTTTTCAACACATCTAACACCCTTCCTAACATCATTAAACCCTTATATTTTATTTTAAATGTGCAGATATATTGTAGGGTCCCTGAACAACATATCTGGAAAAAACTACAAAGGCCAAAATAAAAGCTGGAAACTTGGGACCAGAGGTTGAAAGACTCATAATTCTAAGAGAGAAATCAAGCTGATGCCGAAAGTTGTACGGCCTACCAAAGATACAGTGCTCAACGTCCCCCTTAGACACATTGTTAGAGCGGTGGCCTCACCTACACAAAAGTTAGAAAGTGCTGATTCATACATCAAAAACTCCGAACACCTCACGAACATAATCACAGACATTCAACTGGAGGAAAACGACATTCTAGCAAGTCTAGATATTATTTCAATTTATCCCAGTATTCCAGTGGATGAAGCACTAGATAAAATACCAATGAAAGAGGATTTTCCAGTTCATGTTGTAGAACCATCGGAACACTGTCTAAAAAATACCTACTTTATCTTCAACAGTCAGATATACAAACGAACAGATGGAGCGCCCATGGGATCTTCCCTTTCACCAGTAATAGCCTATCTGTATATGATGTATTTTGAGACAGAGGCCCTTAAAAACTCACCACTCAAACCCAAACTCTAGAAACGATATGTTGATGAAATCTTTTTAATTTGGCCCTATGATTGAAATGAATTAGATAACTTCCTGTCATATTTAAATAGAATTCACCACTGGATCCAGTTCACTTTGGAAGTAGAAGAAGAAAAAAGCCTCTCCTCTCTTGATGTGCTCATAACTCGGAAAAACAACGGTCAACTTCAATACTCAATTTACCTAAAATCCACCCATACCAACAGATATTTAAACGTTGGCTCACACCACCATCCATCTCAAATCCAGTCGGTAGCTAACACACTCGTATCGAGATCTCACCGAACCAGACATGAGACAGCAAGAAATTATACAAATTACTAGGTCACTCAAATAAAACGAATATAAAGATCAGTCCATACGAAGAGCATTAGAAAGGCAGCGCCTTCCACAAACAAGGACAGAAGAAACGGGCCCCAACCAAAGTAGAGTCATATTACCGTATGTGAAAGGAGTTACAGATAGGATTGGAAGAGTCCTAAGAAAACACAGCATAGGCACAGCATACAAACCATAAAACACTCTGGTAGACATCCTGGGTAACCCCAAGGACAAGAGAAAACTGGAAAACCATGGAGTTTACAGCATCCCATGCGGAGACTGCCACAAATTGTACATAGGACAAACAAACAGAAGAATCTTCACCCCGATTCAAGAACATAAAATAAGTAACATATATATATATATATATATATATATATATATATATATATATATATATATACATACATATATATATATATATATATATATATATATATATATATATATATATATATATATATATATATATATATATATATATATATATATATATATATATATATATATATATATATATATATATATACATACATATATATATATATATATATATATATATATATATATATATATATATATATAATACATATATATATATATATATATATATATATATATATATATATATATATATATATATATATATATATATATATATATATATATATATATATTCTTCTTCTCAGTCGTTTTCAGCCTACCTTTGGACGTAGGCCACCTTCATAGACTTCCAATTTTCTCTATTTTGTGCCGTCCTCATTCGCGATAGTCTGGCAGTCATTTTAATGTCATTAGACCACCTGTTAGTTGAAGGGCTATGGTCTCCGCTGCAACAAATCCGTCACCTACCTGCCATCGCGCGCGCTCGCCATATGTCCTGCCCAGTTTCAACTGATACTTATTACCTTCTCCAGGCACTCACCTTCATTCTTAGGCGGATCCATTCGTTTCTTCTTCTGTCCATTACTGTGCAATTGAGCATTGCTGTCTCCATGGCTATTTGCGTTACTGCTAGCCGCTGTAGTTAGGTTTTAGTAAAACTCCAGTTTTCTACGATGTATGTTAAGACCGGCAAAACACATTCATTGAACACCTTCGGCTTTGGGTGTTGGGCAATATTTTATGATTTCAGTATAAGACTGAGTTTTCCAAAGGCCGACCATCACAATTTAGTTCTTCTCTTTATCTCAGCCTATTGTCCATCTCTGTCAAGGCGAGGTGCTCGATTTAACAATATATTTGCATTGTCACAGAATGTGTATATATATATATATATATATATATATATATATATATATATATATATATATATATATATATATATATATATATATATATATATATATATATATATATATATATATATATATATATATATATATATATATATATATATATATATATATATATATATATATATAAATATATATATATATATATATATATATATATATATATATATATATATATGTATATATATATATATATATATATATATTATATATATATATATATATATATATATATATATATGTATATATATATATATATATATATATATATATATATATATATATATATATATATATATATATATATATATATATATATATATACACATAAATATATGGAAAATTCAATATGGCGTACCCAATATGACGGCTAAACTTATAACGTTTCAACAGAAAATGTATTTTTATATGCAAAAATGAATAACGTCAAAAAAAACTTTGAGGAAATCGTGACACATTTGCTATAACTTTTTTCATTCCGTTGGTGGAGTTATTTTTGCTTTTATGTAGAGTCTCCAATTGAAATACATTTATTGAATGTTTTGGAAACTATTACGAACATGTCGCAATTATTTTATGAAAATGACATTTTCTATTGTCGTCCCAAAAATGTTTTCGAATCTTTAGTTTAAAAAGAATCCTCACTCTTCCTAGATCGAGTCAGTGCTAGTTAACAAATTAGAGCTCCTTGCATACTAAGTTGAATAAAAGAGTATAAAATAAAGACCAATTTTAAAAACATGCAAGCTGATTTATTCTAAAACGCTAGACTTCCTAAATATAATTTTTTTACAAGTCATTTAATTGTAAGGTACCGTATACACCATAAAAAATATTTAGAATTAATTATAGAATATAAATATCCAAAAATACATCACTTTATTAAAAAATTGTATCAATGTTTCCTGAGGCGGCAATAGCTTAGAGGTTATTGTGTTTGCCTTCTGTGCCGGCCACCCGAGTTTGATTCTTAGTTCGGAAAATAAAATAAAAAAAGAAAAAAACAAGAAAAATGACAACGTGACGGTCGCCTCTCTCGGGACAGCAATGACAAACAACCCGTAGTATCATGCCTAGTAATGCCATCTTACTTTGGCCGTTCGGAATTCGCATTAAACTGTAGGCCCCCTATGTCTATGGTACAGTTAAAAAAGGCACGAAAGGCGAAAGGGTCGCCTATGTCCTTATCGGACATGGCACTTCGAGAAGATCAATGTTTTCTACTTTTCAATATATCTTATGATTTGCATGTAGTTGTCTACATTATATCAACGAATTATACACGAATTATACATATTTATCTTTGCATATTTTTACTAACATAAAAGTAAATATAACTAATATCTCACTTACTTCTTGATTGGCAAGCTTGGCAACGTTGGAGTTATTTTTTAATGCCTCTTGAATTGACTGTATTATCATTGAGACTGAAGATAGCGTAGTTTCATCTAAACGATTAAATTCATCGAAACAACCCCAAGCCCCAGTCCTTACTAAACCTGTTAATATTCTCTCCATAGAATTCGTATCAATTCCCTGAAAGTAGGAAACTTAATACTTTATAGGTAAAGATGACTAATTAATATCACCTCATCACAATTAAACACTAACACTTGTCTTCCTAAAATAGAACCCAGTGCTTTAACTGATTCAGTTTTACCTGTTCCTGCTGGACCATATGGATTTCCTCCCAGACCTAAATACATAGCCTAAAAAATATTACACACTAATTAATATCTAACATTCAAGAAGTTAGATCAGTTACATTTATTTAAAAAAACGCATAGTAACTTTGATGGATACTCATAACTCATCTGTTTCCTGCAAAATGTGCAAAATATATATGAATAGTAACTTATGGTAGTAGTATTGTTTGTGACATGTCTTTATGGCGTCAGGTTCTGCCAGAGTATAGGTAATCTGCACGTTCATTACCTTACATATTTATTAAATATTACACAGAAAAAGTCATTAATATTTTTCTTTTCAACTTTTTGAGTTACCATTGCGATAATAACTTGAGAGTAAAAATTTCCAGCATGATGAGGAGATAGTTACATACCATCTCCTCGTGAGCGTCTGGATTTCTTCTAATGGCTCTTATTTACATTTCATGGGTATGTTACTTTTAAATATTTTTCTGTTACTTGATCTTCAAGAAATAAAGAAAATATGTATTATCTTTCTAAAGGAATTAAACCAGATCTACTACTTTTATGGCGATTTACATTAGAAATGTACAAGCGACGAAGACTATGAAAGGGCTAAGATTACTGGACATACTATATGTTGAAGTGTTACAATTTCGAGGAATATTCAAACCTTTATTCATTATCAGACGTTCTTTATTATGTGACATAGCTACATATTTGAGTATGGATAAACTCGATCCCGCAGAATATATAATTTTCTCAAATCGTTTGACTAGACTATTATCACTAAATGTCAGAATTCGTGACTGAAATTGATACGATACACTAAGAAAAATTGTTACGATACACTAAGAAAAATTGTTACGATACACTAGGAGAAATTGTTACGATACATTAAAAGAAATTGTACGATACATTAAGAAAAATATATTCGTGGTGGCATAATTTAGTGTTGGGAGAGGAAACATATTATTAATAATAACTTTATTTCGAATTGGGGTCAAGCTAAAGTAAAATTTGTAGAACCCAAACTATACTATTTTTTCTTTGCTTAATTACTTTATAAATATAAATTGATTTAAATTTTGAAGTTCACCAGAAAACAATACCTATTAGTGTTGCAACTTATATCTGTTCGTCAGCTATTTCCTGGAAATCAAAGCATCGAAGAGAAAAGCCAATATATTGTTTAATAAATAACATCTTTTGTATTATCTTCGGATTTAAAGGTTCCTTGGATAAAAATAAAAAAATTTTAAATTTTAAAATTACGTCTTGAAAATTCACTGGAATACGAAATTCATCAGATCTTTTAAAATTGACGATCTGTAGAGTTTGTAGGTATAATTGTAAATTGTAAAGGACTAAGAACCTCCAAACTTATTATCAGTAATTAGCATTTTCACTTTCTTCTCATTTTTAAACCAATGGACATTAGATCTTATGCTGAAAGGAAAGTAAATGTAATGGAAGGCCCTTTCCTTCCATTACTTTTACGTTCCGTGAGGTTATGTATAGAGAGTTGCTTACTTCTACTATGTTTTTAAAAATAAATTTTAGTCGAAGTCTTACAGTAAAATAATAATATTTGATGGTACTTTCGTAATTTCGTTTATCAGCATTATCAGACTCGAATAAGGTGTGTAATCGTAAGCCAAGATATCCCCAAATGTAGTATTACAGTTCACACATATTATGAGCACTCTTATATCCAGTTTCACCTTTATTCATAATACTCGGCCAAATCCTAATATTTGAGTCACACTATTATTTGTGTAAAATCCATAAAGTATTTAGAACTAATTTAACATTTGAGAGTGTCGATAGGTTTCACAGAGAAAACTCTGCTCTCAATTTTCTTGGTGGAAGTTTGTAACGCAATTATTACCTTTTCAAATTCTATAATTTTATATGCTCCTCGTAAAATTGTTAACGTCACTGAATTCTCCTTAATATTTTCCTCTATCCCAGTGAATTATTTTGTTAATCTATAACAGTAACACATATATTTATGCTAATATATATACAAGGCTATATGTTCTTTTATATTCAAGTCCATGGGAGTGGATAAAAGTTTGTGCTGAGTATGTCAGCAAATGGTAAACGTACAGACATAAATGACGATTTTAACCTAAAATCTTATTTCTTCTTCTTCTTACCATAGAGTGCCTATTCGGTTTGAATGTTGGCGCTCATTCTGGCTATTATTACTTTATCCACTGTAGCTCTGAAAAGACCGGTAGTATTTGTTGAGAACTAATTTCTCAGATTGTTTAGCCAGGAGATGCGTCTGCGTCCTGGTCTCCTTTTTCGAAATATCTTTCCTTGGAGTATTTGCTGTAGTAATTCATATCTGTGGGAATTTTTCATTTGTCCTAAATATTCCAATTTTCCCACTTTAGCAGTTTCTATAACTCCCAGCCTCTTGCTCACGTGACCTAAGACATCCTTGTTGGTAATATGGTCAGTATAAGAGATTTTCAAAATTCTGCGATGTAGCCATAATTCAAATGCTTCAAGTTTCTTAGAAGTCGCTTCAGTTAGCGTCCAAGATTCCACACCGTAAGGATATTGAAGACATAATATCTTAGGAGTCTTATTTTTGTGCTCAATTTTATTGCTGAGCTTTTGAAAAGTGTCATTTTGGGAACACTGCTCTAGCTTTTTCGATATGGTAACGAATTTCCTGCAAGTGATACTACTGTACGTATGAATATTGTGGAGTTCTTTGTATTTGTTGATTGTTAAACATCAACAAGGTAGCAAGAACCGGAGACTTGCTGATTACCATGTACTTTGTCTTGCTGATATTAAGTTCGAGGCCGTATCGATTACTGACTTCGTTTATTTTTGTTATAACATGTTGCAGATCCTTTAAGTTATCAGCCATAACCACCGTATTGTCAGCATAACGAATATTATTTATTCGTCAACTTCAAGCAGTGCAGAACAAGGCCCTGTGGATAACCACGGGAGCCCCATGGTTCATGGGGAACCGTTAACTCCATAGGGACCTCGGTGTGCCTACCGTAAAGGCACACATGAGGAACATCCAACAGAAGTTCCTGGAGAAGGTGTCCCAGCACCCCAACCCGTGCATCAGGAACGCCTTCCGACTCCCACCTCACGTCAGCCGCCAGTTCCCAGACCGTCCGACCCGCTGCCCTCGGATGAAAACGATGACCCCCTCGCCCGCCGTGACAAGAAGAATGTCAGTCTAGGTTAAGTTTAAATTAGTCCTAGTTTAAGTGAATGTTACATCCTAATTTAAGTTAGCGTAAGTCTTAGACTAAGTTAGTTTTAGTCTTAGTTTTAAGCCTTAGCATTTAAAAAAAACTCATGTACGAGGCTGGTTTGAAAAGTCCGTGCAAAGTCCGAGAGATGGCACCACCGGCGCGTATCGAGGTCATGTTTAGTTAGTAGCATCTCTTGAATGAACGCATACCAAGTTTCAGCCATATTGGTCTATTTCTTTGTGTTTGGCATTCGTGTGAATCAAGGAAGTCGAGTGATTTTCAAGAAATGGATGAAAAAGAATTTCGTGTGGTGATTAAAACATTACTTTATGAAAGGCAAAACGCCTCAGGAGACTAAAGAGAAGCTTGATAAATATTATGGTGACTCTGCACCTTCGATTAGAACAGTTTATAAGTGGTTTCAAAATTTTCGGACTGGCCATATGGGCACAAGTGATGCTGAACGTTCTGGACGGCCTGTGGAGGTTACGACTCCAGAAAATCATTGATCAAATCCATGATATGGTGATGGATGACAGGGCATCTCGACTGAGCGGGTACATAATATTTTGCATAAACATTTGGACATAAAAAAGCTATCCGCAAGATGGGTGCCGCGATTGCTCACGCTTGACCAAAAACGGAATCGTGTGAAGTGTTGCAAGGATGGTTTGCAGCTGTTCCAGAAGAATCCGGAGGACTTTACGCGTCGTTTCGTCACTGTGGATGAAACATGGATACATTACTATACTCCTGAGACCAAACAACAATCTAAACAATGGGTTACCAAGGGGGAATCTGCACCAAGAAAGGCGAAGACCGTTACTTCGGCCGGAAAGGTTATGGCGACTGTCTTTTGGGATTCGCAAGGGATAATCCTCATCGACTATCTGGAAAAGGGTAAAAAACTATTACAGGTGAATATTATTCATCGTTATTGGACCGTTTGAAAACCGAGCTGCAAGAAAAACGCCCGCGATTGGCCCACAAGAAAGTCCTTTTCTATCACGACAACGCACCAGCACACACCTCAGCAGTTGTGGTCGCAAAATTAATGGAAATAGGATTCCAACTCGTTTCACATCCACCCTATTCTCCAGACTTGGCTCCCTCGGACTACTATTTGTTCCCCAATTTGAAGAAATGGCTGGCGGGACAAAGATTTTATTCAAACGAGGAGGTGATTGCAGACACTAATGGATATTTTGCAGACTTGGACAAATCCTATTATTCGGAAGGGATCAACAAACTAGAACATCGTTGGACGAAGTGTATAAGCCTAAAAGGAGACTATGTCGAAAAAATAAAAAAGGTTTACCCCAAACACATAAGTAGTTTTTATTTTTGCACGGACTTTTCAAACCAGCCTCGTATATATAAACACATTTCCTAGGTTAAGTTAATATAGGAACACTAGTATAAGAGCTTAGGTTAAGATAGAATAAGTATGCATTCAGTATTAGAAAATATTTTTTATACTTTCAAAATTGTAAGAAAGAGGCTTTGCCTATCTTGGTAATCAATAAAGACAATGAGATTATTTATTCGCTCTCCATTAAGCAGTATTCCTTCATAAGCCTTTTCCAATGCCTCTCTGAAGATTTGCTCAGAGTATATATTAAACCATAGTGGAGACAAGACACAACCCTGCCTTAATCCACGCTCAATCGATATTGCTTTTCAACGCTCCCGTTCTGTTTTAATAAATGCCATCTGGTTTCAGTCTAATTTGATTGCTTAAAAAAAAGGGGATTAAAAAATGTCTGATTATTTTTCTGATATTTGTATCGCAATCTTACTAATAATTTCTACATCACTACAGCATTGATATCTGTTATTATATTTTACACAATATTAGCTGTAGAAGCCCGAAATAGAACACCTCATATAATACATTCTGCAAGTCGTAAAAAGCGACTAAAAGAACAAACCAGATCGTAGATACCCAGATTCTACCAGATATCATCCGGTGTGATACCATCACATTGTATTAAGCCGCGCTAAGGTGATCTTATGAGCTAACATTTTGTAGCTGTACCGATGTCCCTGGACTCCACTGTCCGAATAGAAAAGAATGATAAAGCTACCAGAAAAAAAATCCGGATCAAACATCTTCCCATTTGGATCTCTGGGTGGGGGCTGGTTCGGAAGCGTGACCATGTAGAGATCGAATAAACCTCACATTCTCACTATCTAGGAAACTAAGGTCACTTCATCGACAAAAACGGTAAACCTACTATCTCGTGAGTACGATTTGTCATCCTGGGCTAGACGTAGCTCTGGGATCTATCTTTTTGTCATAAACGATCTAGCTTGCCAACGAGAGTCCCTGAAGCTCGGTCAAATAACCTGAACAGAAAACCGGCAACAGATTCTCGGTCCTTAGGCAGACTATTTTTACGTTTTATAATTTATATGCGTCTAATAATCTCCTATCAGATATATTTTTCGATAAAACTGAAATTATGTAATGGTGCTGTATGAGTATATGCAAGCAAGTTCGGCAATACTTGATTTTTCTGATCGACCGTACTTTAAATGTACTAAATGTTCTTCAAATTTTGTTCAAATTGGCCTTCTTGTTTACTTGTGACAATCATTACAACTGATTCAAAAAATTCCACTTCTATCTTGTTCGTGGGTTTTGTCCTTGAGACTTCCTAAGATATTTTTTAAGTTATCTGATGTCTTGACTAAAGTGAGAGTCACATTATTAAATACCTTATAATAATGTGCGCCTCACGTTAGTCTCAGAATTAGAATCATGTTTGCAAACAGTATTTCGATTTGGTCTTCATAACATTTCTTGCCAACCAAGCCTTGTCGTTTACAAGAATGTTTTACAAGTCCATTCTCAACCTAATGTCATCAACTCAAATGTATTTTATTATTTATACATTGTTTATATTTTACTTTGAAAAAAATTATATATACTTCTAAAGAATTTATTTCTTAATCACGTCTTTTAAAGTTTAGTACCCGGACCTCAAAATTGATAGACATGGGATTTGTAATTCGAATGGATATTAAATAACGAATTCACTAAAGCGTTACAGTCTTATTGGTATTTTTAAATCGGCTGGTTCTTGTAGCAAGTCACATCAGAATAATTACATTTTGTTAGTCTTTTAACACCACGATTTTAAAGTGTGTACTGAGAACCTGAACAGACAAAAGTTCGATGTGAAAATACACAAAATATATGTTATAAAGACAACACAGTCAGCTTATTTCATTTTCACTTCGTAGAAGTACCTACAAACCGAGGTAAAATAAATATTATTTACTTTTTGATATACATATATATCTCTTTTGAATTTGAAAATCTTTAATTATATGAATCGAAATGTGAATAAATACTTTAGGAAAGTTCTTTCACCTACCAATGGTCTTGGTTATTATACTTGTAGTAATATGACAAATATTGTGAAACTAACCAAATCCTTATGATGTATTGTGTGAGAGCTCAGCCTTATTTCAGAATTCTGAAACATCTTGTACGGGATATTCAAATTTAACTATTACGTTTGAATAAGATTAAATAAATTTACGTCATGTACCTGCAGATTCTCTTTACTAGAATATAAGATTTACATAATTTCAAGAAATTTGTACAAAATGTTGAAATGATAAAGTTTCTAGTAATTAATTTAACTATATCGATTTAAATTCTGAAGGCTCTTATAAAAGATTTAATAAACATATTAAATAATTATACTAATAGTTTATTACACACTTGCATGTTACTTTAAAAACAACATCAAAAATGAAAAATTATCCCAAACATAAGTAATAGAAGCACATATATGGAATCACCAAAAGAATTATCAAGTAAAAATATACCAACATCTTAATATTCATTCGCCTGTTAGCACAATAAGGTATGTCAGTAAGAAAAATTATGTATAGTATTATCGAATGAAAGAAGCTCTAAACAATTGTTTATGATACCATCTACATTACATATTGATAGATTTATCTTAGAGCTCAATTAGGAAATCATCTTCAAAAATTATAAACTATTATTTAAATTCATTTAAATTTAATTTTATGCTATCATAAATTGATACATTTATTGGGTATATTTTGGCATAATAGCAGGTCTAAAGACTAAATATATTGACACCTAGGAATGAAATATATTCAGATTAAAAAGCTGTTGACGATAGGAGATAAGATGTCAGGAACGGTAAGAAGAGAAAAATTAACACCGAAATTGAATCAACGAATTAAAAATCAAGTCTACTATATCCAAACTACCGAATATATATACTTAGTGAGATAAGTCCTAATAATTGATTGATTAATTGATATATGTTCATTGTTGAGAAATTTAATGACCAAAAGATATCATTTATTAAATAATATACACATTTTTCGTCCATTTTTAATAAAAAAAATTCGAAATAGAGCCAAGTCATGAAAAAACTAAAATAATTTTAAAAAATCATAAAGCTGCACTTACAAAATTTTGTAGGAGGTATATATTAATTATCAGATATTAAGATTTTTGACATATTGAATTGGTAGAGATTCAACAAATAGGCTGACAAAATATATCTACATATTATACACGAGACCGGTGTGGATATCACAAACCCAATAAGAAATATTGAAACATCATATGTACAAATGTACAGAGTGACCAGCCAAAGAATTTTACAATAGAAACTTTCAAGCCCTCATAAAAGAATAAAATACAAATCGTGATATTTGTCCGTAGGGAATAGACTCATGTTTCTGAAGTAAGCTATTTTTCAGCAAATTGCAATTGTTTTGGTGGACATGTTTGAAAATTAGGTTTTTACCTTATTAACTTATGTGCATTGTTATCGCATAGGCTCTCTTAAAAATAATAACAAGAGCAAAGCTACTTTAGTCGTGTTTTTTTTATAGGTCTAGCACACGTGCTGCAGGGAGGTCCCTAAAACGCTACAGGAGCGACACGTGTGCGGAAAAAAAAAAAAAAATAAAAAAGCGATTCACGTTGTTCTTGAATCGCTGTAAATTGTACTCGGTGGGAAACACAGTCCTGGGCAAATTATTCCAAAGGGATGATGTTCTCCATATAAAAGACTGCTTGAAAAGCGTTGTACGAGGAGTAACAAGCTGAACCTCATACGGATGTGAAGTATCAGTGCGACGTGTATTTTTAACATGCACCGCTCTGGGAGGAATTAAACGGGCCACATCCTCCGAACACTTTCCATGAAAATACTTGTAGAATAGGCTCAAGTCGCCAACCGTGCTTCGATGTTTCAGCGAATTAAGGCCGCCGGTCAGTTCCGGGTCTCCAATCAGACGAACAGCTCTTCTTTGAATAGAATCCAACAAATACAGTGTATGTTTGGGAGCGGAGCCCCAAACATGGGAGCAGTATTCCATAGTTGGTCGAATTTGAGCTTTGTAAAGAATTAACAGTTGTGGAGTGTAATGTTTTCTGGTTCGAAATAATATTCCCAACTTTTGAGAAACTCTCCTTGTTATGCCTGCAACATGCTCATGCCAGGACATATTTGCTCCCAAATTAACGCCCAACAAATTGAGTGACGATGTTAGAGGAATGAAGTACCCCGCCATAACTATGTCGGGTTCAGCAACGTTAACTTTTTAGGAAAAACTGCCGCCTGGGTTTTGTAGCGTTAAATTCCACTTGGTTACTGTCACCCCAAGATAGAATTTCTTCTAGGTCTTTGTTAAGTTAAACAACTTCCCGCTGTCTGCGGACACTCGTCTGAGCAGCGGATGTCCGAGCGTTCAAAGTGAATGAAGAGATAAGCGTACTGTCATCTGCAAAGCTGTAGATTGGATTTCCGGTCTTTTCCAGCAGATCGTTAATGTAAATAAGAAAGAGAGTAGGTGACAGTATGGAGCCTTGGGGCCCACCGGCTTTGATAGTGAGGGTGTTAGAAAGAAATCCGTCGACCGCCATTCGTAAAGAACGCTCACTGAGGAAACATGACAGCCACTAACAGAACTTTTCAGACATTTCACAAGAACGTAGCTTAGCCAACAGCCCATCGTGCCAAACACGGTCGAATGCCTTGGATATGTCAAGAGCAACCGCTCGAGATTCTCCAAACTATTCAATTGCGTTGTTCTAAACATGTGTTACATAAGTCAGAAGATCTCCTGTTGATCTATGTTTACGAAAGCCATATTGGTGATCGCTAATAATGTTGAATTCTTCGAGATTTTTTTTTTGAAGATGTTAATTGATAGCCTTTTCCATGACTTTCGATATTATTGAAAGCAGTGCGACTGGTCGGTAGTTATTTGGCAAGGTCTTCTTGCCCTTTTTAGGTATCGGCTGAACTGTGGCACCTTTTCAGCAGGAAGGAAATATTCCCTTTTTTTAGGTTGAAAAGTCTACAGAAAACTGGTGTCAGATCCCTCGCACAGTTTTTGAGAACTATGGCAGGTATTCCGTCAGCGCCAGAAGCTTTTTTGGTGTCTAGCTTCATTAAAATACGTTTTATGATACGCTGTCTGAAGACAACATCGGGCATCCTTGACTGCACTATGGGAATAGTAGGTGGTGTTTTTCTTTGGAAATCGACAGTAGAATGTGAAGCAAAGAGTTCAGCCAACAAGTTCGCTTTTTCAACAGGTGTCGTTGCAATAGAATTATCTGGCCGTGTGAGTGGTGTGTGGAGTGGAGTGAATTTGGTGAAATTTTGGCTAACTGCCTCAGCAACTGACCAAAGGGACCTGGAATTGTTGGGACAAGCGAGAAGTTTGTTTCTAATTCGCTGATAGTGTGCCTCCTTGGTTTCGTCGATAATTTCTTTGCATCTGTTCCGGGCAAGAACAAAAGTGTTACGATTTATGGTGTTAGGATTTTCACGCCATTGTCGGTAGGCAAGATGTTTAGAAGCAACAGCTTCTTTGCATTTTCGGTCAAACCAAGGCTTGCCGTTAGAAGGACATTTCTTCGAAAATGGAATGTAAGCTTCCATACTAGCTAAGATAACATCGAAAACCTCTCTAGCGCAGTCAGATGGGTCGTCGGATCGAAAAACAAACGTCTAACTAAGGGAAAGTTCGAAAATATTCCGTGAGATCTTCCCATTTAGCAGATTTGTAATGCCAATCTGGCGAACTCCCCGTCTCGATCAGGGATCCGTGTTGGTTCGTCAATAAGCTGATTTTAGCCACAACTGATTGAGAATGATTCAGCTACACGACCTTATTCGTGTAGACACTTTACAATATAATTGTTTTTTTTTCAAAATAAGAGCAAGCTAAAATGAAATAAGATTACAATAGTGGAAAACGTAACAAAACCCAATATAAATCACTGCTTCTAACGAAAGATTGGGAGACAAAATATTTGCAAACGTAAATGTAAGAAAACTTTGGTGGGTGGTGGAGATGTAAAATTTAAATTTTGTTAATCTCCTTTCAATCAAAATCCCAATATA
>CM032449.1:91728044-91750902 GCA_019049505.1 Pachyrhynchus sulphureomaculatus | reverse complement strand
TACAAAAATATAAGCAGGAGAAAATATACCTATACCAGATAATGTAGATAAAAAGAGAAACTATAATTTATTTGTTGGTCTATAATTGTTAACCATATTAGGTCATTTCCTTCAATCCGATTCGTCTTATAGTCCTTTTACACGGTCATATCAGTTCTCAGTTCCGTCTCAGTTTCAGATTTCGTTTCATTTCAGTTCGGAAGGAGGTTTGTTTTTACACCGTCCGTTCAGTTCTCAGTCCGAGTTATCTTTCAAAGTGTTATGTGTGTTTCGCGTTCAAATACGTGTTGTCATACTGTCTCAAAGTGTACATGTGTAAAATAGCTCATGTATGAAGACTGTCTCACTGCAATAGCCTTAGCTGTGGCGTTAAAGAAACGGTGAAAGAAAAGAACCCCATACCGTCAGGTGTCAGTCTCCGTTTCAATTCTGTTTTCAATTTTTCCTTTTTACACATAGAAAAAAACGGACAGTTCGACTGAAAACTGAACTGAGGACTGATATCATCGTGTAAAAGGACCATTAGGTGAATAGAATGTTTTAATGTTATTTATTTACCACAATTTACAGTCCAAATACAGAATACGAAATAATATAATTTCATACACAAACAACACAACAACAGTAACACCTTATTGTTTGGACAATTGAGGAAAGATAACAACAACCTGTAAAATTTGGGCACGCAAAAGTTATAGATCAAATCGACGACAAACGTCGTACAATTTCAAAAAATCATATAGAATTGGGGCGATCCAAATCTATATATGGAGGTGGAGATTCCGGTGAAGGTTCAAAAACTTCGAGTAGAGGAGGCGATAGTATATGTACAGTGGAGCTTTAGGATTCCACTAGTGCAGCAATATTTCAGGGAGAAATTTTCGCAATGCAAGAATGTGGTTATGGGAATATTAGACGGGACTACTACAACCAAGAAATATATATTCTCTAAGATAGTCAAGCTGATCTAACTTTATATGCCGATTACGCCAACTCCCAAGATCACAATGAAGTGTAAACGTGACCTGTTAGAACTATCCTCTACGAACAACAGGGTTGAACTACTGTAGATTTCAGGACCTTCGGAGATAGAAAGTAATGAAACAAAGGGGTCCAGAACAAGCGTTTTGGTATACTAAAACAGGTGGAAAAACAACAGTCAACAGATGGTCCTATCAGCAACATCTAGATCATTGGCTCGCAACATCTGGCCAAGGACATGCGAGGGACGAATTTGGAGGCCCCTGAAAAAAACTAAAAACTGACGTTCTTTGTTTAACCAGAGCCCTGATCAAATTAGTGGTTTGCCGGCCAATGTCATCTGAGGAAAATTTATCCATAATAATCCCCCAATATACAGACCATGTGGTTAAGAGAAACGAACCTCTATGCACATCCTATATGAATGTGCTGCTTGAACTCGGAACAGATACAACCGGTTCGTAGGTCTACGTCCTGGTGATAGATTACCACATGAAGGGATTGGAAGGGAGGTAATATACCTTCTTAAAGTGACGACGCGCATGTAGTCAAGAGAGTGGAGCACAATAAGCCAATAGGTTGTAGTACACAAACAGGCATAATTAGTTACTTCGCCTATAACCAATCACCCAACCAACCAATAGCGTTCATTTGCTTTGTGAAAACCACGATTTGACAGAGTATCGAAATTTATACTACATTGTTCTGGGAGTTGGTAGATTAAAAGTCAATGAGTTCCATGCAGTAGGTCTAGATCCATGAAAGGACATAGACTGTAAGATTTTATTTGCCTAAATTTTGCTAGATAGTGTTTTGTGTTAAAAATATAATTTACAACTTAGTTCATCGTCCCTCTAGACTCTTCATTGAGAATCTAGTCAACAGAGTTTCGTAAGAAGGAACTATGTCATAATATACTTCATCGAGTTTAACACTGGCATACTTTAAAACTCATTTTTAAATTTTTTCAAGACTTTGAATATATACTACTCAGTATATATCACCACTACACCAAACACTTTATTTTTGCACTCGACGCGCGTTTCGCTAACCATGTTAGCTTCATCAGGAGCGATGATTGACTCAATCAAAAAGTCAATCATCGCTCCTGATGAAGCTAACATGGTTAGCGAAACGCGCGTCGAGTGCAAAAATAAAGTGTTTGGTGTAGTGGTGATATATACTGAGTAGTATCATTGTGCCAAAGATTCCACATTCCCAACTTAGTTTGAATATATATCTGATAAAAAACAGGGCAAATAACTAATGAGTAATCCAGAACCGATCTCAAAAAACTATTTAAGGGCCATTTCCGAGCGTCATCCTACGAAATATGAGGCATTACGTATAATAAAAACCCAGTGGTCCTATCTGCCGTAACTCTGGCAATATAGTCTCGAATAGATGAATCCAGCAAAATACCCAATAACATATTAGCTCGGGGGAGTGGATAATAACATATTTCTATAATTCAAATTAGTAACCTTTTCTAACCAATGATATCACATGCTAAACTGTCTTAAAAATACTTTGTGATTTATTATCGTTTTAAGTTTTAATTTATTATGACTTTAATTGCAAATATATCCTAACTAAGTGCCCCGGCCAGTTTTTTATCTGAACTAGTCGTAACACATTTGGGGGTCGTATTTGTAAAAGAAAAAATATTTCATACTAACCAGCCTGAAAAGGAACTTATGCAATTATAATATCAGTCACTATTTTTTTAGAGTACCTGAGTTACACAGCATTTCAATAAAATTTGAAAATATACATATATCCTCACAACATGGCGCGTACCCTCGTACAAGATACATATATATATATATATATATATATATATATATATATTATATATATATATATATATATATATATACATATATATATATATATATATATATATATATATATATGTATATATATATACATATATATAGATATATTATATATATATATATATATATATATATATATATATATATATATATATATATATATATATATATATATATATATATATATAAATATATATATATTATATATATATATATATATATATATATATATATATATATATATATATATAAATAAATATATATATATATATATATTATATATATATATATATATATATATATATATATATATATATATATTATATATATATATATAATATATATATATATATATATATATATATATATATATATATATGTATATATATATATATATATATATATATATATATATATATGTATACATATATATACATATATATATATATATATATATATATATATATATATACATATATATTAGAGTGACCGGATCTCATAGAGGGGGAAAAAAAAAATGTCGGAATCTTGTTCGTCTGGACCCCACAAAACGATTCCCCTTTCCAGATATTGAGATAGCCCAAATTTGAGCTCGATTTAAACGACGTTAACCCGTGCCGCTCGTCGCTCAAAGTTTGAAAAAATCCAAATTTTTGACAAAAAGCTGACATATGGAGCCATAACTCCAGAGCGGTAAATAATAGAAACACGCTTAATATCTCAAAAGAAAGCTAATGTTGTTCTTCAAAATTTATATTCTATACATAATTGTTGTTATTTTAAGTCAAACCGAGTTACAACAGCCTTTAGCCCCAAAACGTGACCTGGTACCACTAGGAGCATACTTCGTATATTTTGTTATTAAGTGATAAATTTTGCTTTTTTTTGGTATATTTTTGAGTTTAAAATAGAAATATAATAAAAAAACAAGTAATACTGATAAGTCTAATGACATTTTTTATTTTAAAATATAAAAATTAGGTATATAATACATACAAAACAGACACAGAAAAGATACAGACGTAGTACCTACATGAGTTGATAATTTTACATAGTTATCTAATCTATTCTAGAGCTTTTGTTAAAGTAGTTTTTGAAACGTCAGGATATAATGCTCGGCATTTACTTACAACTTGCAGGACATATTGCTTTTGGTCTTCATCTTTTGCCAGAAGGTCGTTAAAGTCGGTTATTAATTTAACACCACGCTCAGCCATATCATTAACTACTTTTAATGTTTTGACAATTTTCAATCCTTCTTGGAAGTCATTATTTTGAGGCCAGGTGTTTGGATGTTGTCTTAGGAAATCTGTTTTTATATTAAATTGGTCAAAGAATGTAAACGTTTCTTTGGTAAGTAAATTTACCAATCTTCCATCAACTACCTTTTTTAAGTTTTCTTTCCTAACTTTTGGATTTACAACCCTAGCGTGCTGTGATGGTTCATCTATGCTACTGAGCAATTTATTAGCCATTAACAACTTTTCATCGTCTGTAATGGTGGGATCAAAAAACGATAATCCCACCAACTTTGCATTCAAATACCACAAATGGTTCGAAAATTTGGTCAGGGCTATTTCTGCAATGTCGTTGTCACATTCTTTATAGTCTAACAGACTATGCAAAATTCCTAAATCTTGCTTCGGTGCAAGATGAGCTTTTGGAGCATTGAACCAAGCTTTACAATAAGTTTTAACTAGGAAAACAGAAATGGCACGCACAGAACTTTCTTCTTCTCTAGACATCTTAACCTGACGACGAAAAATGAACATTTTTAAGCAGTAAATAGCCTTTGCCATCCACCTAGCGTGATGAATGGCTCCTGGAGTTCTAAAACCCACAACATTGCCGTCTAGTGATCCAACAAATACGAGAACCAACTGCAATACCTCCTTGTAGTCATCTCTGGGGTGGCTCTCAGTTAATTTGGTCTCGAATTCAGCAGTAACATTTGCAATTACTTCTGGAGTTAGCTGCTTTTGTATTAGATTGTCACTGATACCCGTGTCGTATTTTCCTTTGTCTATCTTGGGCCACGCAGTGAGGAATCTCTTGAAAATGTCTGGATGAGGTCCAGTGGTTGATCCCATTTTTGTGTCGAATACGCCTCTTAACAGAATTTCCAAGATATGGTGACGGCAAGCTAGGTATAACAATTCTCTTCCTAACATTTGCTCCAATATGACGCATGCTCCTTTGAGTCTTCCCGTGTTGGATGCTGTAGTGTCGAAGCACATCGCCTTGACGGTGTTGAGAAGACCCCATTCATGTAGGCATTCATATACGGCTACGGCTTGTTCCTCTCCAGAGCTGTTTGCTGTTACAGGGACTCCCAGCAGCTGTTCCTTTTCGCCATATGAAATAGCTATAGCTATTCGCTTACATTGTTCATTTTTTAAAACACCCGGTAAAAGTTTACCGTCCCAATGGACAACCACGGGCTCTTTTTCAGGAATGTTTACTTTATCAAAAAATTTTTTATTATATTGTTCTCTGAACATATGCCTTCTATCATGTAATAAAGTTTTCGAGACTTTGTAGTCAAGAGGGTCAAGGTTTAGTGCTTCTAGAGCAGCTATTAAAATTCTCGTGGCATTTCTGTCGGATACCTTACATCGATCTAATAAAATGGACAATTTCATGTTTAAAATCTTTTTAACGCCCCTTGCAAATGAAACTTTCATCCTCTTGCTCTCAGATGGTCCTGGATCTTCTGCAGCTTCTTCAGGGATGTCCTGGTAGATGCTGTCCTCTTCAGTGTCTTCTTCTCCTTCTTCGAACTTGTCTTCATCATCCGTCTCTAAGAAGCAACAAAAGAAAGAGAAAAAAAAGACTATAAAAACTTGTCGTTTTAGCAGAATAGTAATAATACATAGGTACTAAATTACCTACTTCTAATTATCAAAAGGTATTATTTAAAAAATATAAACTCAATCATAAAGATGCCAAATCATGCTCTCATGTACAATTTTCTTTCAATTATAATGAAACTATTTACTTATTTGTTTATCTATTTTTTAGAATACTAATAATAAAAAAAAAGACTCACCAATATCAAAAGTTGCTTCTTGGATTTGTCGGTTCATTTTTGCAAGCTCCTTTTGCACCTTGATTTCTTCAGCTCGAGACAACTTGAGATCCACTCCAGTCATGGAACCTGGGCGGCCCTTCTGCCTCTGTTTCACGAGAAACGCCTTATCTTCTTCCGATTTCATCAGAGCCAAGGCATGTTGTTGAGCAATATCAAAGAGATCATCCAACTTTTCAACAAACTGTTTAAATTTGTTCTTGGCCGTTTTCGATGTTTTCTTCCGGTCTTTTTGAAGAGTTCTCCACTCGGCGTGAAGTTTTTCCAGCTTAGTAATTGCATCTTGCTCATGTTTAGTCGGGATTCGAGCTTTCTCCCAAAAAATGAACACTTCTCGTATTGTAAGTTTTGCTGATTCTCTTACAGTTAATTTCACAGTACGTAAATTATAAAATAAAGCACACAAAACTTGACGATTTGAGGGTAGTTTACAACCGGTGATCTGGTCAATGGGATAGCCCACAAGAAATATTTTATCCTTGGTCCGGCTTTGTACACCTGATGTGGATGCCATTTCAGAGGCCAATAGGTAAATAACAGTTAACTTGGAAAATGAAACAAAACATATTGCAAACTTTAATTTCAATAAAATGTTTTCAAATGTCTTTTAAAATAATACTATAATAGTTATAAAAAACAATAACACACACACTTGGAAAATTAAAAAAAAAAAAAAAAAACGTTAAAATATCTTCACTAGATAATTGTTCGATCTAACCAGCTCAAAGGCACTTTAGAAACTAAACTGAATACATAAAAGGTCGATTGTACGCTGAAGTAAAATCACCATCCATAAAATAGAAATTAGATTCACCCTCCTTCTTACCTGTCAAACGGGTCTTTCTTTGGTAAACTAGTCAGGTAATCCCCATATAATAAAAGATTAAGTTTGAACAAAAGGCTCTTTATGTTTGAAAATTGAGTTTCAAAATACTTTTTAACAAAAAAATGTTAATTCCGAGACACATTATGTAAAAACCCGTAAAATTCTTAGAATACTCCCAAACTGGCTCCTTCTGGTACCAGGTCACATTTTTGGGGCTAAAGGCTGTTGTAACTCGGTTTGACTTAAAATAACAACAATTATGTATAGAATATAAATTTTTTGAAGAACAACATTAGCTTTCTTTTGAGATATTAAGCCTGTTTCTATTATTTACCGTTCTGGAGTTATGGCTCCATATGTCAGCTTTTTGGCCAAAAATTTGGATTTTTTCAAACTTTGAGCGACGAGCGGCACGGGTTAACGTCGTTTAATCGAGCTCAAATTTCGGCTATCTCAATATCTGGAAAGGGGAATCGGAAGTTGGGTTGAATTCTTTCTTGAACCTTGGAATATTGAATATATATTTTTTCAATTTCTTGGGCTTTTGGTTCTTTTGTTTTCAAAAATACACACAAAAATTTTTGTGTGTATTTTTATTATTTTCACCTTCTACATTGTAATATAAGTTTAAGAATTTTATATATTTCATAATTTAAAAAAAAAAATTGTGCGTCCTATTGAATATCCAAAACAGAAAATTTCAATTTTTAGATGAACTGAAGAAGCCTAAAAATCAGGCGAAACGTTTTCAATAAATTCTAACTAGAACGTGATGTAATTTCTCTATCCTTAAAACAAAAGAACCAAA
The DNA here is from genome assembly GCA_019049505.1 of Pachyrhynchus sulphureomaculatus. Taxonomy (NCBI): domain Eukaryota; kingdom Metazoa; phylum Arthropoda; class Insecta; order Coleoptera; family Curculionidae; genus Pachyrhynchus; species Pachyrhynchus sulphureomaculatus. The sequence continues at coordinate 91,743,361 of CM032449.1, read as the reverse complement.
AGCCCAAGAAATTGAAAATATATATATATATATATATATATATATATATATATATATATATATATATATATATATAAAGGGTGATTCATTTAGAGGTACTTTTTGTGATGGGGATTTAATTGCAGATTGCGCATGCGTCGTGTCAACTGAAGTGGCATTCCTGTTCAGTAGTGTTTGACAATTCATAATGGAAAGACTTAGCCCGGCACAGCGTCTACAAATTGTTCAACTTCATTACGAAAATGGGGCGTTCTACGAGGAATGTGTATCGGGCGCTTAGAGCAACTTATGGTCCACATAATCGGCCTACCGAACGCACAATTCGCTCTACCATCAATAAGTTTGAGACCCAATTTTCATTATTGGATAATGCTCGACCGAATAGACCACATCCAGCACGTAGTGAAGAAAATATAGGGGCGGTAGCGGAGAGTGTACGCGAAGACCGTGAAGTGTCGATTCGTCGCCGTTCTCAACAGCTTGGCCTGTCATATTCAACAACTTGGCGTATTTTACGTAAAGATCTTTCTTTAAAAGCGTACAAAATTCAACTAGTGCAACAACTGAAGCCGACCGACCTTCCGAATCGTTTCCGTTTTAGTCTTTGGGCTCTTGACAAGCTTGCAGAAGATCCACTGTTTTCGAGAAAAATTTTGTTCACCGATGAGGCCCATTTTTGGCTTAATGGGTTCGTGAATAAACAAAATGCCCGTATTTGGGGTGATGAACAACCTGAAGAGGTTCAAGAGCTGCCATTAAATCCAGAAAAAAACAACTGTTTGGTGTGGTTTATGGGTCGGTGGAATAATCGGTCCATATTTCTTCAAAACAGAGGCCGGCCGGAATGTTACTGTGAATGGTGACCGTTATCGCGCCATGATAACAGACTATTTGATGCCAGAAATTGAAGCCCGTGGTCTCGACGAAATTTGGTTCCAACAAGATGGCGCCACTTGCCATACAGCCCGTGAAAACCATGGCTTTACTGCGAGAGCAATTCGGCGAACAGATCATTTCACGCTTTGGACCAGTGAATTGGCCGGCTAGATCATGTGACATTACACCTCTTGACTTTTTCCTTTGGGGCTATGTAAAGTCCAAAGTCTACATGGATAAGCCAGCTACAATTGAGGCATTGGAGGCCAATATTACTCGAGTCATTGGCCAAATACCACTCGAAATACTCACATGCGTCATTGAAAATTGGAACTTCAGAATGGACGTTGTTAACCGTAGTAGCGGACAACTTTTGAAAGAAATTATCTTTAAGAAAAAATTGTAAAGAATGGTTCTTTTATATGATAATAAAGATTATAAAATAAAATTGTTTTTATTCATTTTTTTTATTTAAAAAAAAGTACCTCTAAATGAATCACCCTTTATATATATATATATATATATATATATATATATATATATATATATATATATATATATGTATATATATATATATATATATATATATATATATATATAAATATATATATAAATATATATAAATATATATATATATATATATATATATATATATATATATATATATATATATATATATATATATGTATATATGTATATATATGTATATATATGTATATATATATATATATATATATATATATATATATATATATATATATACATATATATATATATATATATATATATATATATATATATATATATATGTATATATATATATATATATATATATATATATATATATATATATGTATATATGTATATATATATATATATATATGTATATATATATGTATATATATATATATATATATATATATATATTTATATATATATATATATATATATATATATATATATATATATATACATATATATACATATATATATATATATATATATATATATATATATATATATATATATATATATATATATATATATATATATATATATATATATATATATATATATATATATTATATATGTATATATATGTATATATGTATATATATATATATATATATATATATATATTATATATATATATATATAATATATATATATATATATATATATATATATATATATATATATATATATATATATATATGTATATATATATATGTATATATGTATATATATGTATATATATGTATATATATATATATATATATATATATATATATATATATATATATACATATATATATATATATATATATATATATATATATATATATATATAAGTTGGATTGAATTCTTTCTTGAACCTTGGAATATTGAATATATATTTTTTCAATTTCTTGGTATTTCTGCTACCCTTGCCCAACTGGCATTGGAATATTTGGAGGAAAGTGTTATTGACAGCTTAAGCAACAAACCTATTTTCTTCAAAAGATACGTAGATGATTGTATTCTAGCACTAAAAGAAGACCAAATAGAAAACACAGTTAAAGCCTTCAACCAATTCAACAAAAAATTACAATTCACCATCGAAACAGAACAAAACAACGCCATAAATTTCCTAGATCTAACTCTAATAAGAGAAAAAAACAAAATAAATAGCAAATGGTACACAAAACCAACAAGTTCTGGAAAATATCTAAACTACCATTCACACCATCCTTTAAATTTTAAGAAAAATACCGTCATAAATTTAATTGACAGAGGCTTAAAACTAACAAGTCCTAAATATAGAGCAGAAATAATAGAAAAAATAAAAAACTACCTTAACCAACAAACAATTATCCGGTTAAACTAATTAACAAAATTTTAAAAACCAGAACTCACAAATTATATAATACTCTAGATAAACAACCAAAACAAAGAACAGCTACAACATACATATCCATGCCATATATTCAAGGACTTTCAGAAAAAATTAAAGCAGTCCTCAAAAAACATAATTTAACTGTTTGCCCAAAAACGCATAACTCATTAAAACACCTTTTTACCCCCCTAAAATCCAAAACACCCCTACTGAAACAATCAAACCTGATATATTCTATTCCATGTCAAACTGCAACGGCTGTTATATCGGCATGACTAAACAACATCTAGAAACAAGACTGAATGGCCATAAGTATGATAAGAATAACCCAACAGCTCTATCAAAACACGTTAAACAAACCAAACACTCGTTTGATTTTAAAAATACAAAAATCCTAAAAAAAGAGTCAAATTATTTTAAAAGATCAATGCATGAAATGATCTGTATTAATAAAGAGAAAAACAATATAAACGACAAAAGCGACGTTAGGGGGTCTGAGTCATGTTTATTTCGGACTCTTCTCATAGTAACTCAATAGCAGATAATAAATAAAAAAACACTTAAAGAAACCAAAGGATGACTTTCGTGCCCTATACAAATCTAAAGTTATTTTAAAAATGTAACCATCTTAGTAACACCTTTTAAAGAATGTTAAGTGTGTCTTCGTTTCAACCCACACATGTAAGTTTTTATATATATTTTGAGTGTATTTTTATTATTTTCACCTTCTACATTGTATTATAAGTTTAAGAATTTTATATATTCATAATTAAAAAAGTTTGTGCGTCCTATTGAACATCCAAAACAGAAAATTTCAATTTTTAGATGAACTGAAGAAGCCTGAAAATCGGGCGAAACGTTTTCAATAAATTTTAACTAGAACATGATGTAATTTCTCTATCCTTAAAACAAAAGAACCATAAAGCCCAAGAAATTGAAAAAATATATATTCAATATTCCAAGGTTCAAGAAAGAATTCAATCCAACTTATAAAATTAAGCGTTAGGGCATAAAAAAACGCAAAAAAAACATCTAAGATATACATAAAATCTAAAAAAGACTACCCAACTAAAGGAAGCATGACTGGTTTCTACGAAAAAATTCGCAGAATCTATAACCTGGAAACAGAACAAAACATGAAGAATATCTCCAAACTGCACGAAAAACTAGCCAACCAAATTAATCGCAGAATATTCCTATTAAAGTGTAAACACAATAACATTTTCCCTAAATTTCTTAATATAAAACTTAATCATATTATGTTTGATGACACATATTTGAATGGGAAACTAAAGTCATTATTAAATAATTTCAAGCTAAATATTATAAAATTAGCCATAACTGACACTGTTAAAAAAAATAAAAACCCTTAAAAATCAATTGAAATCACATACACAAAGATAGCCTACTTACCTACTAATCTAGTCAATGAGTTCAAAGACATAGAGAGAAATAAATATGAAAAGGCCTTTTCACAAATTAAAATTAAGAACATAAAAAAATACAATTCTCTTTTAAATACAAATGGACAACCAAAAAATTCCATAATAAAAGAATGGTGCGAAAATTTATCAGACACATACATTCCGGAAGATATTCTAGAAGTTTTATCCTATGGCCGAAATTTTGCCAAAACAATAACTAATCCATCTGAATACCCAATTACTGATTATATAGCCAGCACAGAATATGCAATTCAAACATTGAATAACGATACAAAAAATACAGTCAGATCACAAGTAGTAAACATTTTGACAAACCATAAAAATAAAATCAAAAACAACAGTAATGCAAAAATAACATAACTCAACGCAATATTAATAATAAAATACATAAAGTAAAAAAGTTTTTAAAAAATAATCCTCAAATTACGATCCTAACTCCGGACAAAAGCAACAAAACTGTTATTCTTAACACAATCGACTACGAATCAAAAATGTTGGAATTATTAAATGATGAAAGTACTTATAAGAAAATACAAAACAACCCCACAAATACCTATCAAACTTTAAATAACAATTTAGTTAAAACCTGGTACAACAAAGACTACATCAGTAAGGAAACATATAACACTCTTATCATTCACAATGCAGAACCTCCCAAAATATACGGCCTTCCCAAATTGCACAAGCCCAACATCCCACTAAGACCGATAGTTTCTAGTATACAGTCCCCTTTCTACAATATCTCCAAATTCCTCTCAAATATTCTTTCTAAAGTCACTGGAAAAAATGTTTTTTATATAAAAAACTCTTTCGAGTTTAAAAATTTCATAGATAGTATACACATGCCCAATGAAACTAAACTCATATCCCTCGATGTCATGTCCTTATATACAAACTTACCCATAAACCTTATAATCACCGCAATAACAAATAAATGGGAGCAAATTAAAAAACACACCTGCCTACCACAAGAAGAAGTCATAAATGCCATAAATATAATCTTTAAAAACAATTTCTTTCAGTACCAGAACTCATTCTACCTTCAAATGGAAGGTTGTGCAATGGGGGGCTCCTATTTCTGCTACCCTTGCCCAACTGGCATTGGAATATTTGGAGGAAAGTGTTATTGACAGCTTAAGCAACAAACCTATTTTCTTCAAAAGATACGTAGATGATTGTATTCTAGCACTAAAAGAAGACCAAATAGAAAACACAGTTAAAGCCTTCAACCAATTCAACAAAAAATTACAATTCACCATCGAAACAGAACAAAACAACGCCATAAATTTCCTAGATCTAACTCTAATAAGAGAAAAAAACAAAATAAATAGCAAATGGTACACAAAACCAACAAGTTCTGGAAAATATCTAAACTACCATTCACACCATCCTTTAAATTTTAAGAAAAATACCGTCATAAATTTAATTGACAGAGGCTTAAAACTAACAAGTCCTAAATATAGAGCAGAAATAATAGAAAAAATAAAAAACTACCTTAACCAACAACAATTATCGGTTAAACTAATTAACAAAATTTTAAAAACCAGAACTCACAAATTATATAATACTCTAGATAAACAACCAAAACAAAGAACAGCTACAACATACATATCCATGCCATATATTCAAGGACTTTCAGAAAAAATTAAAGCAGTCCTCAAAAAACATAATTTAACTGTTTGCCACAAAACGCATAACTCATTAAAAACACCTTTTTACCCCCCTAAAATCCAAAACACCCCTACTGAAACAATCAAACCTGATATATTCTATTCCATGTCAAAACTGCAACGGCTGTTATATCGGCATGACTAAACAACATCTAGAAACAAGACTGAATGGCCATAAGTATGATAAGAATAACCCAACAGCTCTATCAAAACACGTTAAACAAACCAAACACTCGTTTGATTTTAAAAATACAAAAAAATCCTAAAAAAAAGAGTCAAATTATTTTAAAAGATCAATGCATGAAATGATCTGTATTAATAAAGAGAAAAAACAATATAAACGACAAAAGCGACGTTAGGGGTCTGAGTCATGTTTATTTCGGACTCTTCTCATAGTAACTCAATAGCAGATAATAAATAAAAAAACACTTAAAGAAACCAAAGGATGACTTTCGTGCCCTATACAAATCTAAAGTTATTTTAAAAAATGTAACCATCTTAGTAACACCTTTTAAAGAATGTTAAGTGTGTCTTCGTTTCAACCCACACATGTAAGTTTTTATATATATTTTGAGTGTATTTTTATTATTTTCACCTTCTACATTGTATTATAAGTTTAAGAATTTTATATATTCATAATTAAAAAAGTTTGTGCGTCCTATTGAACATCCAAAACAGAAAATTTCAATTTTTAGATGAACTGAAGAAGCCTGAAAATCGGGCGAAACGTTTTCAATAAATTTTAACTAGAACATGATGTAATTTCTCTATCCTTAAAACAAAAGAACCATAAAGCCCAAGAAATTGAAAAAATATATATATATATATATATATATATATATATATATATATATATATATTTATATATATATATATATATATATATATATATATATATATATATATATATATATATTATATATATATATATATATATATATATATATATATATATATATATATATATATATATATATATATATATATATATTATATATATATATATATATATATATATATATATATATATATATATATATATATATATTATATATATATATATATATATATATATATATATATATATATATATATATATATATATACATATATATATATATATATATATATATATATATATATATATATATATATATATATATATATATATATATATATATATATATATATATATATATATACGTATATATATATATATATATATATATATATATATATATATATATATATATATATATATATATATATATATATATATATATATATATATATATATATATATATATATATATATACATAGAGATATACGTGCGTGTTTCTATATAGATATTTAAGTACATGGTGTGTATGTAAGTCCATAAATATACTTTTATAGGGATAAGTTTAGGTTTTCTATTAGAACTAGTACAGGAATATGAATGTAGTATGTAAGTGCTCGATGCGATATTACGCTTATGTTTGCTATTTACAGTGACCTTAAGAAGCGGTGTATTGTTTTTAGTGTGGCCTAATTATGGTTATTATTTTTCTACTTATATAATAGCAAAATAGTCCCAAGGCAAACTGCTCTAACTATGTCTAGTAACATACCCTTTAATATCGTATAGACTTTAAATCACCTTCTATAGAGTATACGCTCCATTTTAGAATTTTTAAGATTAAAACAAGCGTTTTAAGTAGGAAAAATGCAATAAAAAACTGTTCTTCTTGTTTTAGATTTTTTATTATAAGGATACTATTTATCTAATATTATAATATAACAGTAGTTCACTGAATTTTTTGTTTTTCATGACTATATGGTTCTGAACTGCTATCTTCCAAGAATTTAACAGGAGAAGAGGGGTTGCTGTATTGATAAATAAACTTATTAAAATTAAATAGGTAGTATCGGGTTAGTCAAAATTCGCGTTTTAGTTCATTAGTCAAATTAATTTTAAACTCATTTCGAGGTAAGCTTGGACAGCGGGAAAATTAACCAAAAACTCAGGTTGTAAATAAACCATCAGAATTTTTTTCCAGTTTTTGCACCGGCTCGGCTATTAATATAAATAATATTCTATTGGTAAATGAAAAAAAACATTAATAGTAAGTTATGAATATATCCATAAAGCTCATAATGAATTGCGACTGTAAATGTTACTGTAGCAGCATATGTTACAGATCCAACTCACCTTAAGTTGTACGGTTATCTCGAGGAACTAGGACACAGAGTTTTGTGTTACAACACGGCCTTGGTTATTTATATCTCAACAAATGATGAGTATAATATATATATATATATATATATATATATATATATATATATATATATATATATATATATATATATATATATATATCAACTGGAAAGGTTATTGGAGATCTGAAGAATCAAAAAATTATGGAATCGAATCATATATGTTACAACATTTGTTCCTGGTTGACCTAACAACTATGCATTCAAAATTTATTGAATAGATAACCAGAGAGAAATAGTAATCTGTAAGGTTAAAAGAATTTCTCTTAAATATGCATTGTTTATTGAATAATTTTGAATCTATTAAAGACATGGTTCTTAAAAAATTGGCTGCAATACCAATGATATCTCAAAATATTCGATGAAACAAAGAACATTCAGTAACAATTTGTGCATAAATCAAACTTTATAAACCGAATTCCTTAAAAAGAAAATTCTTGACGAATATTCTCACGAGTGTGGAATTTAGTAGTGGTTTTTCGGGTATCCTGAGTTAGCTGAAAGTCTCTTGATGGACAGTTTAGCTGACGTTTAGACTGACTCTCATCCATCTTTGCCAAAGCATTGATCACTATTGTGGTATGGTAACACGGTGAAGATAACTAAAACAAGTTCCTGGAACAACAACAATGTATACCCAAAAATTAAATTTACAGTTGAAAGAGAAGTAGCAGAACAACTACCATTTCTAGACGTCTTGCATCAAAGAAAATATTATTTGTCTCATTCAGTATATAAAAAACCGATACACACAAACAGAAGTCTAAATACCAGCTCACATCACCACCTAACTCTTCTCTGTTGCTAAATCCTTAGTTCACCGTTTACAAATCCTAACAAGAAACTAAGCTCCTTAGAAACGTTTTAGTTTCAAATGGATGTAATCAAAATACGATCCGACTGGCTCCAAATAAACAACAAAAACCCGACCCCCCATCAAAAGACATTATAGCCTTACAAGACAAGATATACTAAATTTCGTGTCAAGACTGCAACCTTCCATCGATAGGCCAAACAAACAGGAAAACAAGCGGAAGAAGAGACGAGCACAAAAATGCCGTAAAACAAAAATCCACCACCTCTTCCCTAGCACAAAATTCACTCAACACCGGACACAAAGTCAATTTTGAAAAAACCAGAACGCTACAAAAAAGTGAAAACCTATTTGCTAAGGTAATCAAAAAAGTCATAGAAATAGAGAAGAGGCACAACAACTAAAATAACCAGGATGATAGCGAACATTTACCAAACTCTTAAAAACATATCCGATCCGAAACCCAATACTACAAACAATACTGTCCAAAAAAACTCTGGAAATTACATCTTAATAAAAATATGTTTGAAGAACCATCACTAGTCAAACCGAGGAAAATACAAAAAATGTTAAACACATCAATAAACAAATGAAAGAAAAAAAAAAGTCAATAAAAAAATAATACGATTTACAAACTTAAACTAAAAAGTTATGAACAGTCAGCAGATGCCGAAGGAATAATTTCTTTTCGGCATTCGACAAAAAAAGAAGGATCTTTTGTAGCCTTTAGAAGAAAACTGAATAAAGTAAATGACTTTAAAAACCTATAATTTATTTATGGATTCTTTAGAATAATGGTAATAAAATTTTAGCGGATTACATGTTTTAAAATTTGTACTTATTATAAAAAATATTGAAATACAAAACTTGTGTAAGTAATATTTCGTGTCAGGAAGCAATTATCTTAAAAGGTGTTTTATAATATTTTATTTATTAAATTTGTTTAAGAAAAACTTATTCATTATAAAGTTGTATGGACCACTCGTAGCGGCATGAAAAAAAATTTCGTGTCATCATTTTTCAGGGCCCATTTTTTCCTTTATTATTGAGCTCCACCATTTAAGGTGAATTTCCTGGAATCTGTCTTGCTACAAGGATCCGTCAGCTCCAATATACGTGTGTAAATATTATCCTTATAATAAAGAATTTGAAACAAGAAATAGTTTTTATTGTATCGTTGCTATTAAAACCCTCGTTTCTAATCTTAAAAATTTCAAAATGGGGCGCTAACTGAATATTTCAATATTTATAAGTACTACCAAAGGGTCTTAAATTGCATTTTCTTGTATAGTAGTGTAAAATAAATTAGGGTATGTATTTCTCCGACTTCCTTTGAAGCTCTAATTCCGCGTACCTCATGAAATTTTATGTAAAAAGTGTAGAAGGTAAATCTGATTTGATACGAGTTGATCCTATAAATTGTTAATTTTTCTTATATTGAAAGTGAAGTTATTTGCCTGGTTGATATTTTCATATTGTGTTAATCCAACAGGCTTCTAATATTACTCGATAAAGTCAAACTGCTTGTTATGATTAAAAGTTTCCAAAGGGTAGAGTATATCGGATAAATTAATACTATTTTTATTCTTAACTTTCAAGTTATAGGGGCTAGCAAGCCATTAACTTGGATAATAGCTATAGTAGAATAAGAAATGTTTATAACCAGGTAAATAGACCAGTGACATTTCTTCTCAAAGTTTATTTGTACCTCACAATTCGAAGAATTCGGCGTCAGATATGGACAATAGATTATAGAGATACTTTAGTAGATATTTTCGAAAATTTTAAAGACTGTGGAAAAGTCTTGATGATAACCCTTTGATTTTGGCGCTTGCCTCATGAACCACTCACTGTGCTACATATCCCTTTGATTTTGCCGTGTATTATGTGGACCATATCAGAAAGCTACATAGACGTTTAATTTGGCCGAGAGGCTAATAAGCTCCCCGCGAAGCTACAGGTCCCCCTTTTGACCTCTGTCGAGTTTTATAGATGTACTATGTCCATAGTCCTATTTTGCTAATTTTATTTCTTAATTATATGTTGAATACACACACACATACACATATAAACACAAACAGGTATATAAACTTATTTACAAACACTAAAAAATACTCACATACACATACAAACGTTCAGACACATATACCGTCATAGACCCCGTATATCTGTTTGAAATAAAACATAAGTATATAAACACACTGAAAGAGGCATGCATGTGCAGCATACATATCTGCATACATAAGCATTTACTTACACTAAATGAAAAATATACCCTAAAAAGACGCATGACACACAAACACACGCATTATACATACTATAAGTACCACCTATAATATACTTATATACCCATAGCTCCACACAGTCACAGTAAAATAAATATTAAGGGATTACAATATGAAAAAACCTGTGTAACACACTTACTAAATTTCGAGTCGTAGTTATGACGTTCATTTTGTCCGCACCGTAAAGAACCCCAGTTAATACTCCTGAAAATTCAGGGTCTAAAAATACCCTCGATTTAAAAATCCACACAGGATTAGAGAATTCTTAAAAATCTTAGGAGATAAAGAGAGACTTCTTTCGGTGTGTAGGTTGACCCTGTCAGAAGAGGTGCCAATAGTCCTTTAAAACGGTTAAAACTAAATGATACACCCACTAGTATGAGGGTACACCTCAAGTTGTGGGGGTATATGTATACTTTCAAATCTCATTGTACTCGTAATGCTATGGAGCTAAGGTACCATAAAAATAGTGAATTATTATATTTGACCGTTACCTTTTCAGGCTGGTAAATATAAAATATTCTAATATTTCTTTTGAAAATACAACTTCCTCAAAATCTGTGTCCTAAAACAACAGATGTTACAACTAGTTTGGGTAAAAAATTGACTCTGAGTTCAGGTCAGTATTTAGTTAGGATATATTTGCAATTATACCTATAATGAATTAAAAGTTAAAAATATTATAAATAACAAAGTAGTTTTTGGACAGGTCAGGGTAGAATATCACAGGTTAAGAAAAGTTACTAATGTGAATTATAGAAATATATGTTATTAGCCGCCCCCAAACTAACATCTTACTAAACAAAACATTAAAATAAATAAAAAAGACAAGCCGACTACTCATATGGAACTCGACCAGACGTCCAACTGTAACATGTAGCTTCATGGTGTGGTCAAAGGTTCGTCAGTACATTGTTAAACATGTAATTAAGAAATAAAATTAGAAAAATAGGACTACATGAGACATGGTACATTAATGAAACTCGACGTAGGTAACATGTAGCCTCGTGACAGGCTCATTACCCTCGAAGCCAAATCAAATATCTATGTAGCTTCTTGGTGTGGTCCATATTATAGACGGCAAAATCAAAGGGATATGTAGCGTACTGTGTAGTCCATGAGGCATGCCAAAATCAGAGGGTTATCATCAAAATTTACCCACGGTCTTCAAAATTTGCCCACGTCCAAGTGGCGGAATATATCTACTAAGTACTAAAGTATACAATTGTGTGAGGCACGTCCATGAATCTTTACGTTATCACATCGTTAAAAGAAATTGGAGAAGTATACATTTTAATTTCTTTTACACTGTTCTACACCAGAAAATGTAATTTAGGACTTTTTGGTATCTGAAGCTTTGCTTGTACTTATAACTGTTGAAATATTGGATCCTTTAAATAACCTGGCTATTCTATCAGTGTATGTATATAAGGTAAAAACCACATCTTTTACTACTCAGTATAAAACACCACTACACCAAACATTTATTTTTGCACTCGACGCGCGGTTCGCTAACTACGTTAGCTTCATCAGGAGCGATGACTGACAGTTAATCATCGCTCCTGATGAAGCTTACATGATTAGCGAAACCCGCGTCGAGTGCAAAAGTAAACTGTTTGGTTTAGTGGTGATATATACTGAGTTTAGAGCCAAAGATTCCACATTCCCAACTTAGCTGACATCTTTTACTGGTGGAGATTTATTGCATTCTGGTCTATGAGTTGGATTTTGAAAATTATTAAATCAAATGCTAATATTGACGGTACAATATGAACAGAATGTCTATATATCCGGATACTATTGGAACCAGTTCATTCAGGTATCTACTATTTGATTCAATTTCTATGCTAAATTTCATATGGCATCTTGTTAATTAACATGTTCTTCGTTATGATCCCAAATCAGAAAGATATGGTATATATATATATATATATATATATATATATATATATATATATATATATATATATATATATATATATATATATATATATATATATATAACAGCTTATATAACTTGACTTACTGTTTCAGTTATATAAACTGTTTATATATATACGAGGCTGGTTTGAACAGTCCGTGCAAAAATAAAAACTACTTATGTGTTTGGGGTAAACCTTTTTTATTTTTCGACATAGTCTCCTTTTAGGCTTATACACTTCGTCCAACGATGTTCTAGTTTGTTGATCCCTTCCGAATAATAGGATTTGTCCAAGTCTGCAAAATATCCATTAGTGTCTGCAATCACCTCCTCGTTTGAATAAAATCTTTGTCCCGCCAGCCATTTCTTCAAATTGGGGAACAAATAGTAGTCCGAGGGAGCCAAGTCTGGAGAATAGGGGGGATGTGAAACGAGTTGGAATCCTATTTCCATTAATTTTGCGACCACAACTGCTGAGGTGTGTGCTGGTGCGTTGTCGTGATGGAAAAGGACTTTCTTGTGGGCCAATCGCAGGCGTTTTTCTTGCAGCTCGGTTTTCAAACGGTCCAATAACGACGAATAATATTCACCTGTAATAGTTTTACCCTTTTCCAGATAGTCGATGAGGATTATCCCTTGCGACTCCCAAAAGACAGTCGCCATAACCTTTCCGGCCGAAGGAACGGTCTTCGCCTTTTTTGGTGCAGATTCCCCCTTGGTAACCCATTGTTTAGGTTGTTGTTTGGTCTCAGGAGTATAGTAATGTATCCATGTTTCATCCACAGTGACGAAACGACGCTTAAAGTCCTCCGGATTCTTCTGGAACAGCTGCAAACCATCCTTGCAACACTTCACACGATTCCGTTTTTGGTCAAGCGTGAGCAATCGCGGCACCCATCTTGCGGATAGCTTTCTCATGTCCAAATGTTTATGCAAAATATTATGTACCCGTTCAGTCGAGATGCCCACAGCACTAGCAATCTCACGCACCTTAACTCTTCTGTCATCCATCACCATATCATGGATTTGATCAATGATTTCTGGAGTCGTAACCTCCACAGGCCGTCCAGAACGTTCAGCGTCACTTGTGCCCATATGGCCAGTCCGAAAATTTTGAAACCACTTATAAACTGTTCTAATCGAAGGTGCAGAGTCACCATAATGTTTATTAAGCTTCTCTTTAGTCTCCTGAGGCGTTTTGCCTTTCATAAAGTAATGTTTAATCACCACACGAAATTCTTTTTCGTCCATTTCTTGAAAATTACTCGACTTCCTTGATTCACACGAATGCCAAACACAAAGAAATAGACCAATATGGCTGAAACTTGGTGTGCGTTCATTCAAGAGATGCTACTAACTAAACATGACCTCGATACGCGCCGGTGGTGCTATCTCTCGGACTTTGCACGGACTTTTCAAACCAGCCTCGTATATATATATATATATATATATATATATATATATATATATATATATATATATATATATATATATATATATATATATATATATACATAATTTTCTCATTTATTTATATTCAACCATTTCTTTACAATAGGTAATATTTTCCTTGGATTTTGGTTGTCATTTAAAACAAAAGCTTACTGTTGGTTACAACAACGTTTCGCACATTTTGTTGTGTTTTATCAAATTTTTCTAATTAAGAATTTCTTTAATGTAAATTTTTTTTTTATAGTAAAACTAGTTTTCTAAAAAACTTTCACATTATAAGTTGAACTTTAAAATTGTCTAAAAATATTTACAAAAATAATAATATACTCAGTGACATACCTTGGAGTTTTTTTTTATGTGAACTGATATCAACTGATTGTTATTTTAACAGTCAAGGTCGCGTATATTTTTTTATCATTTTTTTTGAGGTAAGATTCTATTTTTTGTTAGTTTGTATGTTATACAGGCTGTTTATATCTGTATATGTTATATTCCATAGAAGGTCATTCAATTGTCATGTTTTGTTTATAGTTAGTAGTTTAGGATTTTTTTTTATATATATTTATTTAATTAGATTATGGTAGATTTGACTTAAGCCCTTGATATCTTTTTTATCATTTATTGTTTCTTTTTCTCGTTTTATTTCGATCATCTCTTTGAATATCAACTTAGTATAGTTTGGTTCCTGTGTTAAGATCTTCGTATTCTTGAAGTCAAATTT
>CM032449.1:91333044-91723044 GCA_019049505.1 Pachyrhynchus sulphureomaculatus | reverse complement strand
GGCACCAGATCGCACAGAACACGAAAAAAAAAAACGATCAAATATGAGAGAGGCCTATATACAATGGCTACAAAATGGCTAACACAGAAGAAGAAGAAAAAAGCTTCCCAGGGGACGTAGAAATCTTTTAAGGTTTGGGAACAGATGTAAATCAGACAGAGCCAGATCTGGCGAATAGGGTGGATGTTCCAACGATTCGTACTTTAATCCGACTAGTTTTGCCGTAGCCAAAGCACCTCTGTGAGCTGGTGCATTGTCAAACCGGGACTTTTTTCACGAATTTTTTCATCTAGTGGGTTCAAAAGGTTGCAATAATACTCTCCTGTGCTTGTTTTACCGGTTTAAAGGTAATTATTTAACAAAATTCCTTTGGCAAACCAGAAAACTGCTGCCATAATTTTTTAGACGACTTTGACCACTGTGGCTGCTTTGGAGCTAAACAACCGGGCTCAGTGTACTGTATGGTTTGTTGTCGTATTTCAGGATCATACTGATAAATCCGTAGTTATAAAACGACGCACAAAATCAGTTTTATTCTTTGTGAAACGAGCCAAATGTTGTTTAGAAAGTTTCTCTCGAGTGCATTTTTATTTCGATGTTAGCAAACCCATCTTGTGAATAGCTTTCTCATACCCAAAACAATAGTTAAGATCTTACCTATCGATCAAGGTAAGATAGCCTCAGCTAAACCATCCACAATTAATCGACGGTCTTCCATTACCATATCTTGTAGTTGCACAACAGTTTCTTTAGTTGTTGCAGTTTTTAGACGTCCTGAACGTATCTACGTTCAGGATCATCATTGATGCTTGTACGACCACATTTAAACTCTATAGTCCATCTATGAACAGTTGGAAATGAAGAAACACTTTCAGTAACTTTGCATGGATTTCAGTTGCCGATAAACTTACAAAAACAGAATTTTATCTTTGCACTATATTCGATTTTTTCCATTTTTAAAAAATACTCAAACACGTCTACTTTAAAAAGCTGATAAACCATGTGACAGATGAAGCTTCAAAAGGATGGTCAATATTTGGTGCAATTAATAGGTGTCGCTTTCAAAACTTATATATGTATATATATATATATATATATATATATATATATATATATATATATATATATATATATATATATATATATATATATATATATATATATATATATATATATATATATATATATATATATATATATATATATACATATACATATATATATATATATATATATATATATATATATATATATATATATATATATATATATATATATATATGTACATGTGTGTGTATGGTGTGTATGAGTATGTACTTACCTCAACTGGACGACTAATTAAAACAGGGTTTTCTAACGAAACTATTTCACCCTGTAACGAGCAAATAGCCTGAACGTAATCCCCACTTGAATTTAACTTTACTGAATGAATTCCAGCAAAAAGTTTTTTAAGTTGTGATTGAAGAACTTGCTCTCTTGAAGATTGACCAATTATTTCCAATAAGTCATCGTCACTTAAAAAGAGAAATCGTGGAAAGATTTCCCTTTTTTCCTGAAAATAAAAAAAAATATATAATATTACTTACACGAAACCCTAACACTGTGTAATGTTACCTTAAGAAAATTGTTTAAACTTTGTTGGCAACGAGACAACTGATCTCCTATATTTTGTAAAGTAAATTTTAGGTTTGGATATTTAGATATTTCAGTTACCCTCGTATTATTTTCAATGTATGTCATAATTTTTCTAAAGTCTTTATCTAATCGAGTAAATTTTACTTTTTCTTGAGGTAATGTTCCGTTTTCAAATATAGGTTCTAGATAAAGCCACCTAAAGTATATTAAAATATTGCTATAATGAAATATTAGGCTAAAAACATGCAAATCATACTTTTTTTGAATTTGTGCCAGTGCATTAATATATTCATTTAAAGTTTCTAATTTATTTTCCCAGTTATTTGTGGCCTCAATAAAACCGTCGAAGCTTGTTGAGTTATTAATAGATTGTAGTAAAATTTGATGATCTCCAATCTGGAAAAGTCACAGTATTACCTTTTATACAATTCATAGAAAAAAAAAAACACTTACTGTATTAATAATTTCTTTAAAATCTTTTATAAGCATAACGGTTTTTCCACACGAGTCAGTATGACTGTTCAATGAAAATGTACATTGCATTCCCCATTCATCAATTTCTTTAATTGTCTGACGAATTACCAACTCACTGGCAGCTGTTTTATTTAGATCCTAAGACAACAAAAGCTTTTTATTATATTATTCATAATTACTAGATTCTATATATACTCCAGTATGTAAAAAATTAATCAGTTTCAATCTAATGAGATTTACTTAAAACAAATACCTGTAAATACTTAGTATTTTTATAAAGGCTTTGGCGGTTTTCTAGGAAATCCATCAATTTTAATTCATCAACTGGCTTTTGCTCGATGTTCAAAACACTAAACATATCACTCCAGTGTTTCTCCGAAAAGTCTTCGCCTCGTACATATTTCAATATTGGAATCAGATCCTAAAATATATTATTAATAAACTAAATATACGTAATAGGCGAAAACAAAAGTTTATTTAAAAAAAAGTGTGAATATTCCCCTAAAGGTTTATTTTTGAAACCAAAATATTAGGAAAAAACTTTTATGTATACTAATTGCAATGTAATATCTTTTGTTAACCTACAGTTGACTATAAAAATTCTTATAAAATTTTTTATTAGATTTCAGTATCAAATGAAAAGGAGTGGTTTATATGTATTCAAGGAACATATAATTTACAAATTATTATATACTATATTAAAATAAGAAAAAAATTAATCGGAAACCACCTCATATGTTTTAAGATCTTTTAGAATCACAGTGGCAAAAGGAGCTTGGTCGTTCTGTCTTAATTTTAATTCCCACACTTTAAAAAATTCTTCCACATGATAGAGCCTTTTCCGAATCACAATCCAGTATTCGTTGCCAATTTCCTTAAATCCTAAAAAAATCAATTATATATATATATATATATATATATATATATATATATATATATATATATATATATATATATATATATATATATATATATATATATATATATATATATATATATATATATATATATATATATATATATATATATATATATATATATATATATATATATATATATATATATATATATATATATATATATATATATATATATATATATATATATATATATATATATATATATATATATATATATATATATATATATATATATATTATATATATAAATATTTATATTGGGCCACCTCTTTTTAAAAAACTAGGTATGCGAAATAAGAGCTCCTATGTTTTCTTTTATTATGTGGACACTACCTGTTTCAAATATGTATGTTCAAATAAAACATTAATTTATTTCCACTACTTAATTAAACCTGGAGTGTCGTGTAGTAAAAATTAAATATTAATGCTGTTGTGTAAGAATTGAGAAATATAATATGTGCCATCCAATTACTGTCCGAACAGGTAACTCTGGTCTCGATAACTATAAAAAAACCGTGTAATTTAGTTAACGTTACAAATGTTCTACAACTTTCCTTCGATAATTTTAATGCCTTTTATGAACTAATATAAGAAAATTATACTGCACCAAGTCCAAACTACAATTATGTAATTAAAGAAAATTAAAGTTACTGTTGTATAAATTCTAAAGTTTTCGGATAAAAAATATTTACTGCCCTTATAAAGTTTCTTCTTGTGACATTGGTGGAACAGCTTTTCTAAACTTAACATCTTTTCTGAACTAGACTATTCCTGAACTATTCAGCTCTGGAACGTAGACGATTAGAATGCAGTTTGATAGTTGGTAGTAGACTTCAAAAAAAAGGACTGGCGGGCTGAATTTGGCAAAAAAAAAGAAGACAAAGACGAAAAATGGGGAAAATACGGAAAAATAAAAACTTAGCAGGAAAGTAAAAACCGTGGGCCACCTACGAAAATATAAGCCTTTTCTAATTATTTTACCTTGTCAACTCTCCAGCATATAGTCAATGCTAACTGAAAATAATGTGGTACTGGAAATGGCGTTGTTCCGGTCTCTTTTACTAGAAATTCTAGAGTGAGCCAAAGGGAAAACAAAGCAGTCAAAAAAGAAACCAAGAACTTATGCAATGGTGTGTTTTACACTCAAAACTACAGACAAAAACTGATTTTAGAGTGTGGCGTCAAATAGTGATGAAACATCAGCATGAGAACTTATTATGTGTCATGGGCATATTCGAATCATTTCGTTACTATCTTCAATCACATTATGCAAACTATCATCTGTGAAAGTTCAGTCAGCTGGTTTTGATAGTGATTGCTTATTACTGGTTTTAAAATATTTATAGTAAAAATAAGTAGTATAACAAACGCGCTTCTGGGACTGCGGATGGCCATTTTGTCAAGAATCGGTGTCAAGAATTGACCACTAGCCGAAGAAGTTCTGAAAATCCCTGAAAAATCTGCAAGAATATCTGAAAAATTGGTGAAGGCGCCGAAGAGTTGTCGTCAATGACGTCACAGTCCAGTGGTTGTTGAACAGTGTCCTTTTGTCACATTTGACCTTGAAAAAGTGTTTACCTGTATTCTATTTACCTGTTTACCTGTACCTGTTGTCACCTGTTTACCTGTATTCACCTGTTTACCTGTTTACCTGTACCTGTTGACACCTAATTACCTGTAATTATCTGAAGAAGTCTTGCCGCCACTCGTCCAGTGGATGTAGCTCAGTGCCTTTTTGTCACTTTTGACCTTGAGGAATGAATTTGTCTTTAGAATGTAATATATGTGTGTTAAATGTTGTGTATTAAATTAAATAAGTTAAAAAAAGCCATGTCTGTAGTAGGATTAGAACCTGCATATGTTGTGTGTAGAACTGCAAAACTGGGGACTTAACCTACTTAGCCAAATAGGATTCGTAATAGAGAATGCAATAATTGGGATGACATAAAAAAGGATTGGTGAATAATATGTGAAAAGTCTGCAAGAAGTGCTGAAAAATTGGTGAAGGCGAAGAAGTGTTGTCAATGACGTAAATTGTCCAGTGGATGTTGAATCAGTGCCTTTTTGTCAATATAAGTTGTCGAAAAGGTGTAAAATTAGAGGTAAATAGGTGTAAGATAGGTGTAAATAGGTGTGAATAGATGTCTTAAGAGCCTGCAAGAAGTGTCGTCAATGACGTCACAAGTCCAGTAGATGTGGAAACAGGGTATCTTAACTTCATTAAAACTTTAATAAACTTCTGTTAGAGGAGAAGTTGCATTAGCTGTTATTGGTCTCGTTGTACGAAAGTAGGCGTAACCTGATAAGAAAGGTGTTATTTTGATAGGTTGAATGTGTATGTAGTGTAAAAGGAAGATAAGAAAATAGTTGTTTGTTGGTTGACTAGGTAAAATGGCTTCCATAAGGCATGTATTTGATTGGTTTGTAGTGAATAGGTGTGATAAGAAACTTGTAATTGGTTGGTTGAATAGATGGACTGTGTGTTGATAGCACTTGTTTGTTATTTTGAATTGTAAAAGCTGTGGTGTGAAAGAGGATGATTAGGTAATATATTAGTTGGAAATGTGTGCAAAAAGGCTTTATTATGTAGTATATTTGATGTAAAATTTGTTAAATGTTCCCCTATAAAGTTGTTTGGCGTCTAAAAGTCGGTAAAAAAGCTTGAAAATGTAGTAAGTCTGTAAAAATGTGTGAGATAAGGCAAAATGTAAACAAAAAGTATGAATAATGTGTGATTCATGGTACTTTTTGTAAGTAAAATTGAGTAAACAAGTGACTCGTTAGGTCATCAAAGTAGATAAGAAAGGTCAAAAATAGTTGATAAGAGATGAGTGAATGTATGTGAGAATGTAAGAAATAGCAAAAACTTGTATTAATAGGAAAATTCCATGCAAATAATTGAAAAATGGTGAACTCGTTGGAGATTTTGTTAGAAAGCAAAAGTTAAATAAATCACCTATTTGTCAAGAATAGTAAAATTTTAAATGAGCCTAGCCTTTTACCGTATAAGAGTAAAAGTTGTTGTTTGTTTTTCACAAAGAGTTAGTTTTGTTGAGCTTAGTTTGGTCTCGTTGTATTGTAAATCTTAGTAAAATATATATGTAGAGAGAGATGAGCCTAGCCTAGCCTAGCCTGTACTCGTTGTTATTATTATGAGAGGAGAATAAAATACAAGTATGAGCACACAGATTTTATTAATACCAATGAATAAAACTCGTTGAAATACAAAAACAAAAGAGACCTCGTCTAATTTGATTAAAAATCTTTACAACTACTCTATATGTCTTATATACCTTAAAAAGGAGAAAATTTGAAAAACTACTTACTAAAATACTTAAAAAGTACAAAATATCTATAAAACAATATAATGATTTACCGTATTTATTTCGTTAAATGTAAACGTAAAAGTTGTTTGTTCTCAAGTTACTTGTAAAATGTATAAAGTACAAATTACAATTTAATAAATATATAAATTCGAGAGTTCAACAAAAACAGATTATCAAATTGTCTACTAAAAAAGCAAACAGAAAAATTTGAATAACTATGAATTGGTTTAAATTATTGACTTATTTAAATACTTAAAAGTACAAAATATCTATAAAACAATAAAACTAACTAAAATCTTAAGATGTAAATAATATGTTGCCTGGTACGAAATGATACCAACAAAAACCAGTTGTTAAAATGAGAGTTCAACAAATTTGATAAGAAAGATCAAATATTTGTCGATAAGAGGATGTAAAATGTCATTGTATATACATTAACTATATATTTGACTAGAAATATTAAATATGTATAAATGAGAGAGAGTTCAGTAAAAACAAATAAGAAAGGTTAAAATTAGTTGATAAGAAGTAGATTTGAATACATTGAAGAATAGTAAACTTTGGTATATTTGGTCTTTGGCAAAAATAGTAAAAATAAGTATGAAATGAGCTTAAATTAGTCTAGTTGGACCTCGTTGAAATGAGTTTGAACTCGTTGGATTTTACTATAATATGCTATATGAGATGAAAGCAAGTTAAATAATTAATATTTGTCAAGAATCGTAAAATAAGTATGAAATGAGCCTAAATTAGTCTCAAACGAGTTTGGAGGAAATAGTTTTAACTCGTTGAATTGCATCTTAGTAAAATATATATGTAGAGAGGAGAATAAAACACAAGTATGAGCAGAGATTTAAGACAATATATAATAACTCATACAAATTTACAATATTTACTTGTAACTTGTTGGTTTCTATAAAAGATGATGAGAGAGAATAAAATACAAGAATGAGCAGAGATTTAAGAAAATATATTAATAATTCTATTGTTTAAAATAATTCATTCAAGTCATCTGTTTCCTTGTCTTTCGTTGGCTTCTCGTTCGAGTCCTTTTCTTTCTTTACTGGAAAAATAAGAAGGAGGTAAATGTTTTGAAGCATCTTTTGTTTTAAACAGATCCTTAATTTCACATGCCAAACATCGTTCATTACACAGATCTGTTTCTCTTTTACATTTGGGACATTTTATTCGTACAACAACTGGCATTTTTAATGATAGTTTTATCTCAGACACCTGTTATTGAACTAAGTTTAGTTAGATAAATCTCAATCTTATATAGAAAAATATATTCCTGCTAATACTATTACTACTATTATGTGTTGCTATTGTTGTTGTCAGAAGACATACTATATGTCTTATATGCTTAAAAAAAGGAGAAAATTTGAATAACCATGAATTGTTTATAATAATTACTGACTAAAATACTTAAAAGTACAAAATGTCTATAAAACAATAAAACTAACTAAAATCTCAAGATGTAAATAATATGTTGCCTGGTACGAACTGATACCAACAAAAACCAGTTGTTAAAATGAGAGAGTTCAACAAATTTGATAAGAAAGATCAAATATTTGTCGATAAGAGGATGTAAAATGTATTGGATAAAATATAAATTGCAATGTTATGCTTTACTAATAACTATTTGACTAAAAATTATGAATTGCTTAATAGTATGTATAAATGGAAGAGTTCAACAAAACAGATAAGAAAGGTTAAAATTAGTTGATAAGAAGTAGATTCGAATACATTGAGAATGCAATAAGTTAAAGACCAAGAAATTTACGGTATATCGTTGTAGTTAAATGTAAACACGTAATTCCTATGTTAAACTTTGTATACTAATAGATAAATCTTAAAAACTAATAATAGATAAATATAATGGTTGTTTTGTTTGTTTTAAAGTTACTATCACTACTTAGTAATTCTGATATTTGTATAAATCAAAATTTATTTCCAAAAGAACAAAGATTTGACAAAAAAGACAGTAAAATGTTCTTATTGCATAAAAAGTGGTGAAAATAGGTGTTAAAAGGTTCTCATATAGTAGATATTAGGGTAAATTTGAGCTTGATAGTAGAGGTTTTACAAATATGAGCTAGAGTTAATAAATAAATTTAATAAAAGCATAATTTAACACAATCCTACAAAGAGTTACATAAAATGTTAATAAAATAATGTCTAAGAGTATTGATTGGTTGAGGTAAATAAAGTATGTGCAAAATAATTTTTTAGTCGTTTGTTTTATCCTACAAGAACAAAGCATTTCCAAAATGTTAATAAAATGAATGCAATATTTGTTCAAAACTAGATCAGACAAGGTTAATTTGCAAATAAATAACTAATATTTTGCTTGGTACGAATTGATACCAACAAAAACAGTTGTTATAAAATTAACTGAGAGTTCAACAAATTTGATAAGAAAGATCCAATATTTGTCGATGATGTAAAATGTATTGGATAAAGTACAAATTGCAATGTTATGCTTTACTAATAACTAATATAAATTCGAGAGAGCGAGAGAGAGTTCAGTCAAAACAGATAAGAATATGTGATAAGAAGTCGAATGCATGGAGAATGTTAATAATTTAAATACCAAAAATTTTACCGTATATCGTTGTCGTTACATAATGATATATGTGTAAATAGACAATTAAAGGATTTTACTAAGTTTATGAATATAAAGCTCCTCATTTGTAAAATATCAACTAAAAATATCATTGTCGTTATGTGATATATGTGTAAATAGACAAAAGAATAATTTTTACCAACCATCTTATATATAAATGATACTAAATGACAATAATTAGTTAAAATATCTAAATAATAGAAACACTTCTTACATGGTTTAAATCGTTCCTTTAGGTACTAGGTACAAGATAATTTACTATCATACCAATCTGTATTTTTAAAACCACACACTAGACATTGTAAGTTTAATTTAAATCGAACAAAATCACTCATACTTTTGATAACATGGTTAGATGGTCAACCTATTTGTTTTAAACTACTTAAATATTTGAATGAGTTAATCAAATATATACACATAAACGAATAGTCTCTAAAAAATCCCAAAAATAACAAAAACATGTAAACAAGTTGATTTATTTAGTCTATAAAATGATAAGAGATAAATGTCGAAAACATGTTTATAATAACAAATATCTGGTGATTGGAAAATTTGGTCTGACTTAATTAGCGCTATCTATTACTTAAAAACAAACTGCAAAATACAAAATAATAATAACAATATCTGGTGATTGGAAAATTTTGTCTGATTTACTCGCAGTAAAAGTATCAGAGAAAGCCATTCGAGTTCTATAACTATTTATATATATTTAGATAGCAATTTATCATTTATTTAACATTGTATTAAAATTTATTTTTTAAAACAGCTCAATAGATTTACAACTGGTTTCGATAATTGTTTTGAGTTTTGATTGGTCTCGTTGCATGAAAATAGGCGTAACATGATAAGAAAAGTAACATTTGGATAGGTTGAATGTGTATGTAGTGTAAAAGTTAGATAAGAAAATTGTTGTTGGTTGGTTGACTAGGTAAAATGGCTTCCATAAGGCATGTATTTGATTGGTTTGTAGTGTATAGGGGTGATAAGAAACTTGTAATTGGTTGGTTGATTAAGTAGAATGGGTGTTGGCTATTCGAAACTGCACTTGTTTGATATTTTGAATTGTAAAAGCTATGGTGTGAAAGAGGATGAGTAGGTAATATATTAGTTGGAAATTGTGTTGAAAAAGGCTTTATTAGGTAGTATATTTGATGTAAAATTTGGTAAACGTTCCCCTAATTAGTTGTATGGCTCCGTAAAGTCGGTAAAAATGTGTGAGATAAGGCAAAATGTAAACAAAAAGTATGACTCATGCTAATTTCCTTGAATTGAAACCAAGTAAGCTTCTGCGAATTATTCTAAAAATAGAAATGACGGGATAGCTAGAATGTTCTAAATGGTCTGATAGGTCACACAATAGATAAGAAAGGTCAAAAATAGATGATAAGGAGTTGCTTTGAATGCATACAAGTGTAGTAAAATTGGTTATATTTGTCAAGAATAGTAAAATAAGTATGAAATGAGCTTAAAATAGTTTAAAACGATGATATTTGGATTCGATTGAAATGTTGTTGTCTAAATGGTCTGATTAGGTTTCCTACTGTTATTATTTGTATGAAATGAGCCTCCTAAATAAATCTAAAACGAGTTGGACCTCGTTGAAATATTGTGTGTGAACTCGTTGGATTTTGTTAGAAAGCAAAATTTAAATTATATGATTTTGACTGGATGAATGCATGATTCAATAAATTCAACTTTGAGTAGAAAAAACAGCATAAACCCTTGAATATCCTTTTCCAATTGAATGTGGGCTTATTCAGAGGGGATTTATTAAGAAAAAGTATACAACTGGAGTCAATTCATGGAAACAGTAAAGTAATATTTTAAATTAGGAGGGCTGAAACAACAATGAGTTTGGATTCTCGTTGAAATGAGAGAGAGTTTGAATTCGTTGTTTGTTTTTCTATGTATGTGAAATTACTACTAAATGAAACCAACAATTACCAAACAAAATAGAAAAGATGTAATATATAGAAAGTATAAAAGCAAAATACTTGTAAATAAAATTAAATTCGAATGAGAGTTCAACAAAGTTGATAAGAAAGATTAAAAATAATGTGTTAAGGTGTTGAGTAGCTGTATGGAGAATCGTTGTTGTCGATTGGTAAATGTTAGTTTTAAACTGAATAAACTGATAAAATAGATATATTTTCACTAGAATGGTGGTTTAAATAAATAATTTGCACAATTTGCATCATAAATTGTCAACTCTTTGATTACATATTCAAAAGAGCAATTATATCCTTGAATGTCAATAAACACATCTGATTCAATCATATTGAATGTATCGAATGACTGACTTACTGAATAAAAACTAATAAAACATAAGTATAGATTAATTTTTAGATGTATGTCTCTCTCTCTAGAGATAGTTTCCTCTCAGGATTTACTTTAAATAATAGAGTTTATTAGACAAATGGTAATTTTCCAAATTAAACTGTTTTGTTGCATTTATACATGTGTAATTAGTATATATTTCTAAAAAATCAAATGCGTATCGGATGATTAATATATAAACACACAAGTCTTATGCCGAGTCAATTACAATTTTTGTTTGTTGTGTAAAGATTCTATTTAGTTTGAACGAAATGATCTTTTTCGCAGTCGACTTAATAGATGAGGATATGTCATTAGACATGTTGTATGTGTTACTAAAAGAGTTCTTCAAGTGAGTATGAAGCGCAAAATTCACCTTTCTAAAATTTTACTTGTTTCTTGTCTAACATATTATTATTATTGATTTTCAGAGATAATTTGTTTGAAATAAGAAGAGGACAGAACACGATTCATGTGCGTTTGGAGGAGGAACCGACACAAAAAGTATGGGAGGAATTTTACAAGTGACCTGTGAAATTTGTTTTTTATGATGAAATTCTTAGGTAGTCTCTTAAATAAATACAACAATCTTATAAACATTGTTTTATTTTATAACTAAATTAACAAATTACTAGCTTAAACTTATGAATATATACTAATAGAAAAACTAATAATAGATAAATCTAATACAGGTTGAGAAATAATTTTTAAACAGCATTATAGAGGTGTACGTTTGAATATCTCTTGCGAAATTTGAGTAGTCCCATATGTGTAATAAAACATAAAAGTTTGGTTATTTGTTTTTATTAATTCATTTAAAACACAATACATGTTACAAGGTTTGAAAACAATATAAATAGATATTTGATATCTTATACAATTTGATTTTACAAAAAAAAACAACTCTTGCTATTTTTTAGAAATATTAGAATTACAAACATTTAAGAAATAGATATCTTTCCCCAGGATTTTTGTTTAGCAAATCGATTGATCTTCTTGTAAATAAGTCTTCTCGTTTGTAAAAGATCGACTGGAGCTGTCTCAAAATAATGTTCAGTAGTTCTAGTTTTTTTAGTGTGTAAAAATTATTTAAACATAAAATCTGCAACTTCATTATCGATGTTAAAATGCTTACTGTGTCTAAATTTTCCAAGATCTACTTCATTTAAGTGGTTTTTAAGTAGTTTCAATGTTGGATCATAGATCTTGTCCGAATAAACGTTCCAAAAATGAGGAGTAACTCTTAGATTTTCTTTACCTTCATCATGAACATATAATAACGATCCACATTCAATCTCCACAGGAATATCAAATTTTTGAGCTATTTCAAAAATCAATATTGATGTTGGTAAACAGGCTGCGAAGTATTTTCTTTGACTAAATACTAGCTCTACTGTTTTTTTTATAATTTCCAAGATTTCGGTTTCACGAGACATGTTTTTTCCTGAAATATCAAAATATTAATTTTTAAGACAAAATAATAGCGCAAGTTTTAAATATGTATATATTCTAATAGTATAGTTTGTATTTATTATTCTTACCTTTATATATTATAAAATTACTTCGAGGTATGTCTATCCGAATGTCACACTATCAAAATATTCTAAGAGTATCGTTTTGTATTTGTTTTACTACCTTTATATACAGCTCTTATATATTGAATTAATCGTTTACGTCAGTTTCGTCTATAAACATAATGATAAGAAAACAAGTAAACAACTTGAGCCTCTATGTCTATAAATATCCTAAAGAAAATAAGAAACAGTTTAATTTATCATTTATTTTCAAGATTTTGTCAATTGGAACATCATATCACGAAAACAACATTTAGACGAAGATCTAATACGAACTTGCATCAATAAAGTCAATTGGCAACTCGTTTCCCAATATCAGCAATTAAACGAACGATTTATGGAGGAATTTGCCGGAATGTTGGATTGGAATGCAATATAAAACCTTTTTTAGTACAAGTTGTTTTTGTTATTTATTTTTAACTACATACTGCTAATACTACACTTTAATTTAATTTTATCATTGCATAAAACACGAGTTATGTTATTTTTACATTCAATATATTTGAATTTATTCCTTATCTGCTAAATTTTAATCTTCTTATCTGTTTTGAACTCTCTTTTATGGGATTTTGTTGTTATAAAAAGATTTAATAAATACAAGCACGACAGTTGTTTGCGCTTTCCTCTCTCACAACATATATGTTTTGTTTGTTTTGTGTGTGTAATTACTTAAACAGGTGAGTTTAACAGGTTTTATACAAACCATATCATATCTAATTTGAATTGTTGTTTGCAGTATGTCCTCTTTAAACGTTGAATCTACCATGCCTACAACATCATCATCATCATCTAATCTAATAATTGATATGGATACAACAATTCCTACTACTACTACTACTACTAAGGAAAAATTTCCACTTGCTAAAAATATATTTTTGGATGGTCTTACACATATAAGACTACTCAAATTTCTCAAGAGATATTCAAACGTACACCTCTATAATGCTGTTTAAAAATTATTTCTCAACCTGTATTAGATTTATCTATTATTAGTTTTTCTATTAGTATATATTCATAAGTTTAAGCTAGTAATTTGTTAATTTAGTTATAAAATAAAACAATGTTTATAAGATTGTTGTATTTATTTAAGAGACTACCTAAGAATTTCATCATAAAAAACAAATTTCACAGGTCACTTGTAAAATTCCTCCCATACTTTTTGTATCGGTTCCTCCTCCAAACGCACATGAATCGTGTTCTGTCCTCTTCTTATTTCAAACAAATTATCTCTGAAAATCAATAATAATAATATGTTAGACAAGAAACAAGTAAAATTTTAGAAAGGTGAATTTTGCGCTTCATACTCACTTGAAGAACTCTTTTAGTAACACATACAACATGTCTAATGACATATCCTCATCTATTAAGTCGACTGCGAAAAAGATCTTTTCGTTCAAACTAAATAGAATCTTTACACAACAAACAAAAATTGTAATTGACTCGGCATAAGACTTGTGTGTTTATATATTAATCATCCGATACGCATTTGATTTTTTAGAAATATATACTAATTACACATGTATAAATGCAACAAAACAGTTTAATTTGGAAAATTACCATTTGTCTAATAAACTCTATTATTTAAAGTAAATCCTGAGAGGAAACTATCTCTAGAGAGAGAGACATACATCTAAAAATTAATCTATACTTATGTTTTATTAGTTTTTATTCAGTAAGTCAGTCATTCGATACATTCAATATGATTGAATCAGATGTGTTTATTAACATTCAAGGATATAATTGCTCTTTTGAATATGTAATCAAAGAGTTGACAATTTATGATGCAAATTGTGCAAATTATTTATTTAAACCACCATTCTAGTGAAAATATATCTATTTTATCAGTTTATTCAGTTTAAAACTAACATTTACCAATCGACAACAACGATTCCCCATACAGCTACTCAACACCTTAACACATTATTTTTAATCTTTCTTATCAACTTTGTTGAACTCTCATTCGAATTTAATTTTATTTACAAGTATTTTGCGTTTATACTTTCTATATATTACATCTTTTCTATTTTGTTTGGTAATTGTTGGTTTCATTTAGTAGTAATTTCACATACATAGAAAAACAAACAACGAATTCAAACTCTCTCTCATTTCAACGAGAATCCAAACTCATTGTTGTTTCAGCCCTCCTAATTTAAAATATTACTTTACTGTTTCCATGAATTGACTCCAGTTGTATACTTTTTCTTAATAAATCCCCTCTGAATAAGCCCACATTCAATTGGAAAAGGATATTCAAGGGTTTATGCTGTTTTTTCTACTCAAAGTTGAATTTATTGAATCATGCATTCATCCAGTCAAAATCATATAATTTAAATTTTGCTTTCTAACAAAATCCAACGAGTTCACACACAATATTTCAACGAGGTCCAACTCGTTTTAGATTTATTTAGGAGGCTCATTTCATACAAATAATAACAGTAGGAACCTAATCAGACCATTTAGACAACAACATTTCAATCGAATCCAAATATCATCGTTTTAAACTATTTTAAGCTCATTTCATACTTATTTTACTATTCTTGACAAATATAACCAATTTTACTACACTTGTATGCATTCAAAGCAACTCCTTATCATCTATTTTTGACCTTTCTTATCTATTGTGTGACCTATCAGACCATTTAGAACATTCTAGCTATCCCGTCATTTCTATTTTTTAGAATAATTCGCAGAAGCTTACTTGGTTTCAATTCAAGGAAATTAGCATGAGTCATACTTTTTGTTTACATTTTGCCTTATCTCACACATTTTTACCGACTTTACGGAGCCATACAACTAATTAGGGGAACGTTTACCAAATTTTACATCAAATATACTACCTAATAAAGCCTTTTTCAACACAATTTCCAACTAATATATTACCTACTCATCCTCTTTCACACCATAGCTTTTACAATTCAAAATATCAAACAAGTGCAGTTTCGAATAGCCAACACCCATTCTACTTAATCAACCAACCAATTACAAGTTTCTTATCACCCCTATACACTACAAACCAATCAAATACATGCCTTATGGAAGCCATTTTACCTAGTCAACCAACCAACAACAATTTTCTTATCTAACTTTTACACTACATACACATTCAACCTATCCAAATGTTACTTTTCTTATCATGTTACGCCTATTTTCATGCAACGAGACCAATCAAAACTCAAAACAATTATCGAAACCAGTTGTAAATCTATTGAGCTGTTTTAAAAAATAAATTTTAATACAATGTTAAATAAATGATAAATTGCTATCTAAATATATATAAATAGTTATAGAACTCGAATGGCTTTCTCTGATACTTTTACTGCGAGTAAATCAGACAAAATTTTCCAATCACCAGATATTGTTATTATTATTTTGTATTTTGCAGTTTGTTTTTAAGTAATAGATAGCGCTAATTAAGTCAGACCAAATTTTCCAATCACCAGATATTTGTTATTATAAACATGTTTTCGACATTTATCTCTTATCATTTTATAGACTAAATAAATCAACTTGTTTACATGTTTTTGTTATTTTTGGGATTTTTTAGAGACTATTCGTTTATGTGTATATATTTGATTAACTCATTCAAATATTTAAGTAGTTTAAAACAAATAGGTTGACCATCTAACCATGTTATCAAAAGTATGAGTGATTTTGTTCGATTTAAATTAAACTTACAATGTCTAGTGTGTGGTTTTAAAAATACAGATTGGTATGATAGTAAATTATCTTGTACCTAGTACCTAAAGGAACGATTTAAACCATGTAAGAAGTGTTTCTATTATTTAGATATTTTAACTAATTATTGTCATTTAGTATCATTTATATATAAGATGGTTGGTAAAAATTATTCTTTTGTCTATTTACACATATATCACATAACGACAATGATATTTTTAGTTGATATTTTACAAATGAGGAGCTTTATATTCATAAACTTAGTAAAATCCTTTAATTGTCTATTTACACATATATCATTATGTAACGACAACGATATACGGTAAAATTTTTGGTATTTAAATTATTAACATTCTCCATGCATTCGACTTCTTATCACATATTCTTATCTGTTTTGACTGAACTCTCTCTCGCTCTCTCGAATTTATATTAGTTATTAGTAAAGCATAACATTGCAATTTGTACTTTATCCAATACATTTTACATCATCGACAAATATTGGATCTTTCTTATCAAATTTGTTGAACTCTCAGTTAATTTTATAACAACTGTTTTTGTTGGTATCAATTCGTACCAAGCAAAATATTAGTTATTTATTTGCAAATTAACCTTGTCTGATCTAGTTTTGAACAAATATTGCATTCATTTTATTAACATTTTGGAAATGCTTTGTTCTTGTAGGATAAAACAAACGACTAAAAAATTATTTTGCACATACTTTATTTACCTCAACCAATCAATACTCTTAGACATTATTTTATTAACATTTTATGTAACTCTTTGTAGGATTGTGTTAAATTATGCTTTTATTAAATTTATTTATTAACTCTAGCTCATATTTGTAAAACCTCTACTATCAAGCTCAAATTTACCCTAATATCTACTATATGAGAACCTTTTAACACCTATTTTCACCACTTTTTATGCAATAAGAACATTTTACTGTCTTTTTTGTCAAATCTTTGTTCTTTTGGAAATAAATTTTGATTTATACAAATATCAGAATTACTAAATAGTGATAGTAACTTTAAAACAAACAAAAACAACCATTATATTTATCTATTATTAGTTTTTAAGATTTATCTATTAGTATACAAAGTTTAACATAGGAATTACGTGTTTACATTTAACTACAACGATATACCGTAAATTTCTTGGTCTTTAACTTATTGCATTCTCAATGTATTCGAATCTACTTCTTATCAACTAATTTTAACCTTTCTTATCTGTTTTGTTGAACTCTTCCATTTATACATACTATTAAGCAATTCATAATTTTTAGTCAAATAGTTATTAGTAAAGCATAACATTGCAATTTATATTTTATCCAATACATTTTACATCCTCTTATCGACAAATATTTGATCTTTCTTATCAAATTTGTTGAACTCTCTCATTTTAACAACTGGTTTTTGTTGGTATCAGTTCGTACCAGGCAACATATTATTTACATCTTAAGATTTTAGTTAGTTTTATTGTTTTATAGACATTTTGTACTTTTAAGTATTTTAGTCAGTAATTATTATAAACAATTCATGGTTATTCAAATTTTCCCCTTTTTTTAAGCATATAAGACATATAGTATGTCTTCTGACAACAACAATAGCAACACATAATAGTAGTAATAGTATTAGCAGGAATATATTTTTCTATATAAGATTGAGATTTATCTAACTAAACTTAGTTCAATAACAGGTGTCTGAGATAAAACTATCATTAAAAATGCCAGTTGTTGTACGAATAAAATGTCCCAAATGTAAAAGAGAAACAGATCTGTGTAATGAACGATGTTTGGCATGTGAAATTAAGGATCTGTTTAAAACAAAAGATGCTTCAAAACATTTACCTCCTTCTTATTTTTCCAGTAAAGAAAGAAAAGGACTCGAACGAGAAGCCAACGAAAGACAAGGAAACAGATGACTTGAATGAATTATTTTAAACAATAGAATTATTAATATATTTTCTTAAATCTCTGCTCATTCTTGTATTTTATTCTCTCTCATCATCTTTTATAGAAACCAACAAGTTACAAGTAAATATTGTAAATTTGTATGAGTTTATTATATATTGTCTTAAATCTCTGCTCATACTTGTGTTTTATTCTCCTCTCTACATATATATTTTACTAAGATGCAATTCAACGAGTTCAACTCGTTTGAGACTAATTTAGGCTCATTTCATACTTATTTTACGATTCTTGACAAATATTAATTATTTAACTTGCTTTCATCTCATATAGCATATTATAGTAAAATCCAACGAGTTCAAACTCATTTCAACGAGGTCCAACTAGACTAATTTAAGCTCATTTCATACTTATTTTTACTATTTTTGCCAAAGACCAAATATACCAAAGTTTACTATTCTTCAATGTATTCAAATCTACTTCTTATCAACTAATTTTAACCTTTCTTATTTGTTTTTACTGAACTCTCTCTCATTTATACATATTTAATATTTCTAGTCAAATATATAGTTAATGTATATACAATGACATTTTACATCCTCTTATCGACAAATATTTGATCTTTCTTATCAAATTTGTTGAACTCTCATTTTAACAACTGGTTTTTGTTGGTATCATTTCGTACCAGGCAACATATTATTTACATCTTAAGATTTTAGTTAGTTTTATTGTTTTATAGATATTTTGTACTTTTAAGTATTTAAATAAGTCAATAATTTAAACCAATTCATAGTTATTCAAATTTTCCTGTTTGCTTTTTTAGTAGACAATTTGATAATCTGTTTTTGTTGAACTCTCGAATTTATATATTTATTAAATTGTAATTTGTACTTTATACATTTTACAAGTAACTTGAGAACAAACAACTTTTACGTTTACATTTAACGAAATAAATACGGTAAATCATTATATTGTTTTATAGATATTTTGTACTTTTAAGTATTTTAGTAAGTAGTTTTTCAAATTTTCTCCTTTTTAAGGTATATAAGACATATAGAGTAGTTGTAAAGATTTTTAATCAAATTAGACAAGGCTCTTTTGTTTTTGTATTTCAACGAGTTTTATTCATTGGTATTAATAAAATCTGTGTGCTCATACTTGTATTTTATTCTCCTCTCATAATAATAACAACGAGTACAGGCTAGGCTAGGCTAGGCTCATCTCTCTCTACATATATATTTTACTAAGATTTACAATACAACGAGACCAAACTAAGCTCAACAAAACTAACTCTTTGTGAAAAACAAACAACAACTTTTACTCTTATACGGTAAAAGGCTAGGCTCATTTAAAATTTTACTATTCTTGACAAATAGGTGATTTATTTAACTTTTGCTTTCTAACAAAATCGCCAACGAGTTCACCATTTTTCAATTATTTGCATGGAATTTTCCTATTAATACAAGTTTTTGCTATTTCTTACATTCTCACATACATTCACTCATCTCTTATCAACTATTTTTGACCTTTCTTATCTACTTTGATGACCTAACGAGTCACTTGTTTACTCAATTTTACTTACAAAAAGTACCATGAATCACACATTATTCATACTTTTTGTTTACATTTTGCCTTATCTCACATATTTTTACAGACTTACTACATTTTCAAGCTTTTTTACCGACTTTTAGACGCCAAACAACTTTATAGGGGAACATTTAACAAATTTTACATCAAATATACTACATAATAAAGCCTTTTTGCACACATTTCCAACTAATA
The DNA here is from genome assembly GCA_019049505.1 of Pachyrhynchus sulphureomaculatus. NCBI lineage: Eukaryota > Metazoa > Arthropoda > Insecta > Coleoptera > Curculionidae > Pachyrhynchus > Pachyrhynchus sulphureomaculatus. The sequence goes on along the minus strand of CM032449.1, from coordinate 91,702,810 downwards.
TATTACCTAATCATCCTCTTTCACACCACAGCTTTTACAATTTAAAATAACAAACAAGTGCTATCAACACACATTCCATCTATGCAACCAACCAATTACAAGTTTCTTATCACACCTATTCACTACAAACCAATCAAATACATGCCTTATGGAAGCCATTTTACCTAGTCAACCAACCAAACAACTATTTTCTTATCTTCCTTTTACACTACATACACATTCAACCTATCAAAATAACACCTTTCTTATCAGGTTACGCCTACTTTCGTACAACGAGACCAATAACAGCTAATGCAACTTCTCCTCTAACAGAAGTTTATTAAAGTTTTAATGAAGTTAAGATACCCTGTTTCCACATCTACTGGACTTGTGACGTCATTGACGACACTTCTTGCGGCTCTTAAGACATCTATTCACACCTATTTACACCTATCTTACACCTATTTACCTCTAATTTTACACCTTTTCGACAACTTATATTGACAAAAAGGCACTGATTCAACATCCACTGGACAATTTACGTCATTGACAACACTTCTTCGCCTTCACCAATTTTTCAGCACTTCTTGCAGACTTTTCACATATTATTCACCAATCCTTTTTTATGTCATCCCAATTATTGCATTCTCTATTACGAATCCTATTTGGCTAAGTAGGTTAAGTCCCCAGTTTTGCAGTTCTACACACAACATATGCAGATTCTAATCCTACTACAGACATGGCTTTTTTTAACTTATTTAATTTAATACACAACATTTAACACACATATATTACATTCTAAAGACAAATTCATTCCTCAAGGTCAAAAGTGACAAAAAGGCACTGAGCTACATCCACTGGACGAGTGGCGGCAAGACTTCTTCAGATAATTACAGGTAATTAGGTGTCAACAGGTACAGGTAAACAGGTAAACAGGTGAATACAGGTAAACAGGTGACAACAGGTACAGGTAAACAGGTAAATAGAATACAGGTAAACACTTTTTCAAGGTCAAATGTGACAAAAGGACACTGTTCAACAAGCCACTGGACTGTGACGTCATTGACGACAACTCTTCGGCGCCTTCACCAATTTTTCAGATATTCTTGCAGATTTTTCAGGGATTTTCAGAACTTCTTCGGCTAGTGGTCAATTCTTGACACCGATTCTTGACAAAATGGCCATCCGCAGTCCCAGAAGCGCGTTTGTTATACTACTAAAATACCATTCATTATTAAATTATTACGGGAAAAGTACGATGCCAGACCTATTTTTTTGAAAAGTCGCTGTTGATTTCGAAATGCCACTCTAATTATCCAACTGTTTGCAAATTGTGGCCGATATCTGAATAAATACTTTTTAGACTAGTGTTTTAGGAGTGGGTGCTATCTTGATTTATTCTCGACTGGTTATGTTGTTATACAGTTATTTTTGAAATGTTTAATGTAGTGCGTTTCTCTCAAAAGTTCATCTTTGGATAGAATTTTAGAGTTATTATAGTTTTAAAATGAAAAACTAGTGTAATTAATTTCTGGTTGGAATTTTACAATTCTGTTCCTTATTATACAAAGGTAATTTTATAATTTATTTTTATAAATTATAAAATTTATTATGAAATTTCTAGTTAAACTGCGACAACATTGTAAATCCCTTTTGTTTTATTTACCAGTGGCAGAGTGAACACAATATTTTCATTTTATTTATTTCATCATTCCTTTAGGGTCGAATGCCTGTGTATAAAACAGAACCGCTATTTATTAATATTTTCCTGCAGTTCCTTTTTCTATAACAATTCATCGGTATATAAAACTATTTTCGTGACTGTCTATATATATATATATATATATATATATATATATATATATATATATATATATATATATGTATATATATATATATATATATATATATATATATATATATATATATGTATATATATATATATATATATATATATATATATATATATATATATATATATATATATATAGATATACATACATATGTATATATATATATATATATATATATATATATATATATATATATATATATATAGATATACATACATATGTATATATATATATATATATATATATATATATATATATATATATATATATATATATACATATATATATATATATATATATATATATATATATATATATATATATATATATATATATATATATATATATATATATATATATATATATATATATATATATATATATATATATATATATATGGTTGGGCCAGGTTTATTCAAGCCTTGGATATTCCATATATATATATATATATATATATATATATATATATATATATATATATATATATATATATGTATGTATGTATATATATGCTCCACATATTTATGGAATAATGATTCCACAGCATTTATTAATCAGTGTATCAAAAAAATATTTAAATAAAAGTGATAGGGTGTTGTTCGGCGCACATGCTGTCGTTGACAATAAAATGGTTCGAAGAAATTACACCATCTTAATTTTTTTTTAAATGGAAAGCCCTGTATGTTATTTTATTTTTGAGTCCTACCAAAAATTCTAGATATTATTTGTCTAACATACTGGATGTCTAAATTGAACTGTTTTGGAATTATTGATATTTGAAATTAAGGAGATCAAATTAAAAAGAAAAATTTAAGCTGGCTTGTCTCAAACATTTACTGTCCGGTAACGACCTAACGTGTCAAAAAATGATTTACTGACGAAAACGTTTATTGCTACATTTTGTGGAACTGCAATTTGAGCCTGAGAATGACACACTTCCTGATGTGTTCTCCTATGCTCCCCCTAAACAACCATCATTAATAAAGTGATTCGTTCAGTTTCTGTTCAATGTACCATTATGATATTACGCTCAAATTGGATGGATAATGGGTAATGACGCCAAGTCCGTGGAGTCGGACAGCTCTATGGGCGCCAGTACACCCATCCCGCCAAGGACTTAACCTCCTACAGGAGAAGAGCCTAATACCAGGAGGTATAGGCGCAGGAAAAAAACGGCAAGTCCTCTGACGAAAGAACACCCAAAAAGAGTCCAAACCCGCAACCCGTAGCAAGCGACCCTCCTAGGGAAAGCCGGGATTCAAAGATCCAAAAGGTCAACGCTGCTGCTTCTGCTGCTATACCGGTAGCTTCAACTTCTGGTAAGTGATCAGCTGTCCCTATACACTCTAACGTTTCCCAATCAACTTCTGCTAGGACTAGCAACGTCCCCATTTCCACTAAAGTCCCCCCTATTGTACTCCGTGATAAAAGACGGTACAATACTCTGACAGCCACATTTAACACAAAAAAATTCAATTTTGGCCGAGCCATCACCCTCATGGAAGGTGTGAAAATTCTCCAGGACTTTAGGAATATTACTAAATTCCTGGATGAGAACATTATCATACCTTCCATTTCTCTGAAAATCGTCTGAACTATGTCGTCCTAAGAGAAGTCGTTGAGACTCTCTCGATGGAAGATATAGCGGACGACCCACGTGCCAAAGGCCAAAGAAAGTAATCTGCTTGGACTATAAATCAGGGGATCCTATGCCCATGGTTTTGGTGCCAGTGCCAAAATCTGATAAAAACATTTTCGCCCTCATCGAAGACCACGGCTCTTCGTGTTATCCCTGACGAACAATTCGGTTTCCAACCTCTTCATGGCACCACTCACCACACCACCAAACTCGCCCAAACCATTTCTAACAGCTTCAACAGACACCACAAAGTGGGAGCTGTGTTTCTCGATGTATCCAAGGCCTCATTCTGAAATTGATCCGACACGACTACCTCCTTGTCATAACCAAACTCATACAATCCTTCGTCTCTGACAGAACCTTTCAAGTCAGAGTCGAAATGGCCATTTCCGACGTCAAGGCCATTAGAGCCGGAGTCCCACAAGGCTCCGTCCTCTCCCCCCACCTCTTTAATATTTTCACAGCCGACATTCCCAAATCGGATCAGACCAATCTCCTCCTTTATGCTGATGACACTGCCATAATCACACATTCAAGAAGTAGCCGCCTCATCACCAGAAGATTGCAGCGTCACCTCGACATCCTGGACTCCTGGTTTGACCGCTGGAGGATCAAACTCAACCTTCTCAAAACACAAGTCATCGTCTTCTCCAAGGGCAAGGACACGGACATCTCCAGCTTCAAGGCTCGCGCATCCAATGGGCCAACTCCATCAAGTACCTGGGCATCTAGTATGACAAACAACTCGTCTGGAAGGACCAGGTCTGCACTGCCACCAGGAAAGCGAAGCAACTGTGGACAAATTATATCCCATTATAAATCGCTCCAGTAAGTTGCTACCAAGAACGAAGTTACTAATCTAAAACACAGTCATAAAGGCAGGCCTGACTTACGACTTACGCCTGCCCCACTTGGTGCCAGCTCTCCAAGACAAGGAGAGCCCAACTCCAGGTAGTGCAGAAGAAGTCCCTGAGGATGATCACGGGAGCCCCATCGTTTATGAGGAACCGGCAAATACACAGAGACCTCGGTGTGCCTATCTTAAAGGCCCACATGAGGAAAATTCAACTGAAGTTTTTGGAGAAGACGTCCCAGCACCCCAACCCAAGCATCAGGGACGCCTTTCAACTCGCGCCACATGCCCGCCGCCAATTCCCTAGGCCTTCTGACCCTCTCTCGGATGAAACGATGACCCCCTCGCCCGCAGTGACAGAAGATTGTTAATCTAGATTAAGTTATAATAAGTCCTAGTTTAAGTTAACATTAAGTCCTAAGTTAAGTTAGCGTAAGTCTTATGCTAAGGTAGTTTAAGTCTTAGAATTAAGAAAATCATGTATCAACAAACACATCTCCTAGGTTAAGTTAGTATAAGACCACTAATATAAGAGCTTAGGGTTAAGACAGTATAATCAAACATTCATATTAAGTTTCTTTTGTACATTCATTAATGTAAGTCAGAGGCGTAACGTTACTGATTACCATTGTATATTAAGGAATGAGCTGACAATGTTACATGTTTTCAGAATCACTGACTTCTGAATGTTTTTGTGTACGTTTGTAGTGAGTCCTAGTTGTACTAAGTGGGGTGTGAATGTTGTTAGTGTAAGGCCTGTCTTTGATATGACGAGAGGGACAATGATGACTTTTTCTTGCTTCCATAGCCTTTTAATTTCTTTTGCAAGGTCTGTGTATTTAGAGATTTTTTCTGTGTATTTCGTTTGGATGTTTGTGTCATTGGGGATAGCTATGACAATCAGATAGGTGACTATGTTTTTTGTATTGAAAAGTACTGTTGGGTCTATTGGCGGGGACTATTTTATCTGTATGGATACTGATGTCCCAGTAGAGCTTGTAATCTGTATTTTCAAGTATGGATGTTGGTGTGTATTTGTAGTAAGGATCTCTGTTTTCTCTGAGTTTGTATATTGTGGCTAGTGCTTGGTGAATTTCTGCCGCTGAGTCATGTCTGGCTGTGTATTCCGTTCCGGCTAATATGTTACATCCGCTTGTTATGTGTATGATAGTTTCTTTATGCTGGTGGCATTTCCTGCATCTATCTTCTGTAACAGTTGAGTCTTTGATGATATGCTTTTGGTAATTTCTGGTTAATATGACTATATCCTGGATGGCAAGTAAAATGCCTTCTGTTCCAGGGAATAGCTGCCCATCCTGTAACGAGCTGTATGGTTGTTTCTTATTATGTGGTCTAGTTCAATGTGGCATCTGTGTGTTGTGTGAAAAAACACCTTCGCTACTTCAATAAATGTTGTTAAAATGGTCTTGTGTAACTGTATAAGTGGTGGTATAGTCGATTCTTATCTTCCTTACTAACTGATCACAAAAATTTTTTGGTCGCTTGGGCAGACAATAAACTTCATTCTGTTTTTTTGATTTTCTGATTTTTGGTTCCGTCGATTATTTCTCTGCATCTGTTTTGAGCTCTAACAAAGATGTTATGGTTTACGAGAATATTTCTGTGTCACTGTCTACCAGCGAACTGTTTCGAAGCAACGTTGTCTTTCATCTTCGATCAAAGGTTTGACATTAGGATATTTTGTCGAAAAACGTAACAAGTGCTTGTATTTGTTTTGTGTGTAGTGATCTTATATCTATGATTCATTCCTCTTCCTTCTGCCTTCCTCTCGATGGTAAGTCTTTCTTTGCATGCGTTGGGGTGTAATTTCCTGTATTTGGTGAACTGAGAACGTATAAGAATGTGAATGTTTTCTATGTCTGTATGTGAACATTTGATGATAGTAAATGAACATGTGAGTATAGGTATAGCGAACGTATTGACGACTTTTGTGAGAATTTTGGAGTTGAGTTTTGTTTGTATAAGTTTCGTGAGTCTGTTTTTGAATTCGGTTCTGAGCTCTGTTTTGATGTAAGTGTGGTTGAGTTTGGTGCTTTGATGGAAGCCTAGATATTTGTATTTCTTTGTCGAGTATGTTATAGACTGTTTCATTGTTGATGGTTTCTGTCTCATAATGGCCTTTCCATTAGCCATTGCATTTACTTATACCAAATTCCATATTGATATCTAAGGTGAATGTTTCTGTGATTTTGAGGAGTTCTTTCAGCTGTGTTTCTGTGTCAGCGTAGAGTTTTATGTCATCCATATATAGGAGGTGGTTTATTTTATTTTGGCTCACTTTTTGGTGTCTGATGCAGAAGCCATGGTCTGTTCTGTTTAGTTTAGTGTATTTGAGAGTGGATCGAGACAGAGGCAAAATCACAGAGCGCTGAGCGAGTCTTCCTGAAATGTACCCTGTCTGAGGTACGGCTCTTCTATTTGGATGCGTTCGGTTTGTATTTTTAGGTAGATTTTGGTTTTCTATATTTTCATAATTTGCGCAAAAAATTGCCTGAGGTTTTGGTTGGTTTTGTAGATTTCTAGGGCTCTGATTAACCAGCTATGGGGTATGGAGTCGAAAGCTTTTTTATAGTCTATGTAACCGGTATGAAGGTTTCTGGGTTCTTTTCTGGTTTGTTCCATAATCACACTATCTATGAACAGCTGCTCTTTGCATCCTCGGCTATTTTTTCTGCACCCCTTCCGCTCTTCTGTGAGAATATTGTTGTCTATTAGGTGTTGTTCTATTTTCTTGGAAATTGTGGCTGTGATGATCTTGTATAGGGTTGAAAGACAGGTGATAGATCGGTAGTTTGACGGATTAGTGGTGTCTGAGCTTTTGGGTTTGATGTATGTTATCCCTTGTGTAAGGAAAGTGGGGAATGTATGTGGTTATAGAATGGCTTTGTTGATTTGGTGTGTGAGTGCTTCGTGTGTGGTGGTAAATTGTTTGTACCAGAAGTTTTGTGTATTGCTTGTTCCATGGCATTTCCAGTTGTGTATGTGTGTGTGTGTGTGTTTGATTGTTTCTATAATTTCTTGTGTAGTTAATATGGAATTTTCTTGTTTTGGCACATGTTTATATTTGTCTTCGTCGACTTTGATCCAGGGGGTGTTATTATTGTGTAGTTTGTTTTCTGACCAGATGCTTTTCCAATAATCTGTGAGTTCTTGTTTATTTGGTAGTTCAGTTACTGCTGCGTGTACATAGTTTTTTGGTAAAACTTTTTTTGCTTCTTCGGAAGAGGTTGTTGGTGTCTTGTTTGATTCTTGGTATCTACGGAGTCTTGCGAGCATATACAGATAGTTTTTGTTTCAGAGTATCAACAATTTCTGGCAGTTTTCGGTTGGGATATTTGGATTTGATCTTGTCTACACCCTGTGTGACACATTTGGACGCGTTTCCGTTCATAAACTGGGTAAGGTGTCCTAGATCTCTTCTGATGTTGTTGATTTTGTTTTTTATTCTTATTTGCCATTTGAGTTTTGAGTTTGTGCTGTTGGGGTTTCTTTATCATTGCGGGAGTTTTTGATTATTTTGTGTTAGAGTGGTGCTGAGTACATTATTGTATGAATGTCTTCGATTGTTCTTAAGTCTCTTATGTACTGGAGTATTATGTGCTTGATTATTGTGTTGAGGATTTGTTGCGTGCTCTGTTTGAAGATTAAACGAGGGATGGGATTTCTTCTTGTGCGGTCGGTGCCTGACTATCGAGCTAGACCACAGCTAGATCACAAATATTATTATTTTTTGTTCTTCCTTCTCATATTTGGCCAATGTTGTTCCATGTTTGGCTGACGGGCCCAGGCCAAGTCAGCACAAACGCTATTACCATTATGTATTAAGGAATGACCTGAAAACGTTACATGTTTTCAAAATCACTGACTTCTGAATATTTTTGTGTATATTTGTGTTAAGTCCTAATGGTACTAAGTGTGGTGTGAACGTTGTTGGTGTAAGGCCTGTGGCTGATATGACGAGGGAGACAATGATGACTTTTTCTTATTTCCATAGCCTTTTTATTTCTGCTACATTTGGAAATTTTTTCCGTGTATTTCGTTTGGATGTTTGTGTCGTTGAGGACAGCTATGTAAATTAGATAGGTGACTTTTCGTTTTTTGTACTAAAAAGTAATATCGGGTCTATTGGCAGGGACTGTTTCATCTGTCATTATTATTATTAACATTATTATACCATTAGCTTGAAATGAACGCTACTACACTGAATGGTACAGGCTATAATTATTATGTTTAAACATTTAAATCTCCTCTCCTCAGGATATGCTAGATAATCCTGATGCGAATATCTTGAAATAAAATAAAATATATAAAAATAAGAAGAGTAAACAAATAACAGCTTTATAGAAAAGAATTAACTTTTCATTGGAGAATTAATTAATAAGTTTATTGTTTATTCTGATTCTGACATCATATTTACGGCAATAATGTGACTTTGTAAACTTATTCAAATATATTACATAATTTCTATATAACTATTATTAAAACAATTCAATTTCATAGAAAAAGACTGGCTATGAGTTAGATTAAAACAAACTAATACTTTCAATAATAAAAAAAAAACATATTTGTAAACATAAAACTGGAGGTGATATGTTCAGTGCGTTTAAACGCATCTAGTAAAGCAATATTTTTGGAGTATTTTGCAGGTGTACATTACTGCTATGTACGAAATTTTACTTATCCATCCCACATATCTCTGAAGGTACCATTCGTTCCTATAGTAACATCATACATGGGACGGTATTTTCATTGTTATTTTTTTTGGTATTTTGTGGGTGTGCCGACGTGAAACATATTGTGGCAAAATACTAAAGAAGTGTAGATGATTAGTTGTTTCTCCAAAAATTGCTAATTAAAAGCTCATCTCTATTTAAAATATTTATGCCAATACTATAGATAGTTTTGTAAATTATCTAAATTATTGTTTTACTAAACAACAACTAAATAAATTAGACCAGGAACAGAGACATAATTTCTATCGTTTTAATTCTTGGATGGTATTTTTCTACAGCCGGGCGCTATAAAATAATTAATTCAGTCCTCAATGAATTTAACTTCTCCTGTTGAAAAGCTACTCTATATTTATCGACAACTCTGTATATATGTTGAAAATTCATAAGAGAAATAATTTTTTTTTTAGAAAATCTATTACCTGAGTTAAATTCCTCCAGGATCGACCATGATGATTCTTCCTTCCATATTGTGTTCTCTATTTCAGTAATAATAACAATATCTGGTGGATCCATTTTAAATCTGTTGTAATTTGAACTATGACAAAAAATCAACATAATTAATAACAGTATTATGATATTTTTAGAACAAGTTGCTAGAAATTTAATAGCATCGACAATTCGAAAATTGCGGCTTACTATAATATACAATTTTCTATTGACATTTAATATTGTTGTTGGAGGCTTTTTTCTTTTCAATTGATAGAAGTGATTTCTCTAAAAAATATTTTTGGACAATCACTTATTTTTTTCGTTCTTAAGAGCCTAAACCCAAGAAAAAATAAATAAATACAAAAATACACATTTAAAAAATTTTAACTAAAAAAAAACTTGTTTCACTATTTTGTTGTTTTAGACCTCTTGGGCATTTTTTAAGTTTTCAGAAGAACAAATTATTATATTATATTACAAAGATGTTGACTAATTTTATTGTATTTTTAAAAATAAATAATATATATATATATATATATATATATATATATATATATATATATATATATATATATATACATATATATATATATATATATATATATATATATATATATATATATATATATATATATATATATATATATATATATATACAATTTGAAACTAGGTGCAATGGCAACACTGTATCTTTTAAAGCATCCGCTGAAAGTATAGAATGCACTGTTGACACAGAATTGTAATAAGCTTCATTTCAATGCGTGCCTTCCAAATATGTTACTCATAACAATGCGTATAGCATAACTTTCAGGGCCACATTAATTTCGTTAAAGCGTTAAACGTGTAAAAACTGCAAAGGATAATTTATAAAAATGAAAATTTTGGTCAGGACTTTGGAAATTTGTAACGCAATGCGCAGTTAAGTTGTTTACTTTACCTAACTACCATATTCTCAGTAAGTGCAAAGATATATTTTAAATGTGAGAAATTGACCCAAACATGTAAAGATATGGTTTCTTGCTTATAGCTCGCGAAAACATGATTTTCCCAAACCTGATGATAGATAAAACACATAAAAACATGGATAAAACGCATAAAAACATTAGACCCATTTTAAAGAAAATGTAGTAACTACTGTGCAACAAAATCTTTGCTGTTAGAGAAATTACACAGAAAAAGGGAATAAATTAAATAATAGATGTTCAACTGACGTATTTGCTATGACAAAGCATTGGTTAAGTACTAATCAAATTCGCGCTAAACAATAAGCTTATTGTCTGGTTTTCTAGGGGGGCGATATACTATTGTTGTTTACGTTAAACTCGACGTCGCATGTATCTTAAGGACATCTATACTTTTTTGTTATTTTATTGGGAACTTAACGTATTAACCACGAGCTTGTATATATGATTTTTAATTTAAAATTTGGGACGTCTCACACTACCCAACCGCTAGTGTCGGATTTGAACCACAGACCTTCGAACAAATATTTCCAAAAAAAAATTTAGAGTGGTAAATTTAGTATCAAAAATTAAAGAAATAACTGGTCAAGTGCAAGTTGGACTTGCGCAATTAGTGGTCCGTACGTTGATTGCTTTTAAAATAAAAAAAAATTGTTACGAAGGTATAAAATGATCCATGACTTCATAAAACACACCCCAAATAAGATTTCAATAAAGTTTTTTTCCGATATTTACTGAAAACTGATGACCTTGAATTTTATATATATATATATATATATATATATATATATATATATATATATATATATATTTATATTTATATATATATATATATATATATATATATATATATATATATATATATTATATATATATTACATTATTTGATAGATTTGGCGTTTACTTGATGAAAATCCATTTTTAGGAAATTAAAAGTCGAACTGTTGTTCAGATTTTTACTATATTTTATTTATCAAAATGAAATAAATAAAATAATAACTTAAATCAGCCGTGACATGCTTCGGTATACAGTACCTTTCTCAAACTCTACCTTAATTATACAAAATTTCCTAAAGGTATTATAAATAAATTAACTGCTAACAAAATTATTATTTTTAAAGGGATTTAACATATTATAATAGAAAGATAATTACATGAATTTAAGATTTAACAATCTATCTATCAATAGCCAACAAGCCAAGTCCGTGAAATTGTGGAAACCTGTGCCAACATGACGGGAGTTGGATCTGCAACTATTTATAGATTTCTAAAAGAAAGAAAACGCGGTCCTTGCAACGAACCTCAGAATCACAAAGGAAAGGAACCCTTAGAGGTCGATGAAGACTTTAAAAACGCAATAAGAAGAAAAGTACAGTATTTTTTTATTAAGAAAGAAATAGTTACACTACATAAAGTTTTCTAAAAAATCAGAGAAGACCGGGAATACTAGATTTTAAAAAAATGGAAATATGGAAAATCCTGCATAACCTGAATTTTCGTTGGGAAGAAAACAATAGAAAATCTGTTCTTATTGATAAAACAGAAAAAATTTGTTGGAGAAGAGAATATCTACGAGCAATCCGAAAATTTCGAGCCAAAGAAAGAAATATTTTTATTTAGATGAGACTTGGGTTAATGAGGGACACACATGAAAACATTCTAGATTGACAAAAACATTAAGAGTGCCAAACAAGCTTTTATGGATGGTTGGTCAACTGGATTATAACCCCCTTCAGAACAAGGTCGCAGGCTAATTGTAGTACATATTAGTAGTGAAAACGGATTTCTCGACGGTGGCTTGTTGGAATTCGAATCAAAGTCAACTAAAGATTGCCATGAGGAGATGACGGCCGATGTTTTCGAGGAATATTTCCAATAAATGATTGAATGTATACCAGCAGAATCAGTTATAGTATTAGACAATGTCCTAATACCATTCTCGACTCTTAAAACGACTCCCTACAAATTTATGGAAGAAAGCGGATATTCTTCAATGTATCAGAGACAAAAATCTCAGACATAAAGATGGTATGTTAAAAGCGGAACTTATCAAAATTTCGAAACAAAATAAGGCACAACTCAGTATATATCACCACTACTCCAAACACTTTATTTTTACACTCGACGTGAGTTTCGCTAACCATGTTAGCTTCATCAAGAGCGATGATTGACAGTCAATCATCGCTCCTGATGAAGCTAACATGGTTAGCGAAACACGCGTCGAGTGCAAAAATAAAGTGTTTGGTGTAGTGGTGATATATACTGAGTAGTGTCATTGTGCCAAAGATTCCATATTCCCAACTTAAAATACAGCACAGTTCAAGAAATACGCAGTCGATGAGATGGCAAAGGAACGGAATATCACAGTGCTTAGATTACCTCCATATCATTGCCAATTGAATCCCATAGAGTTAATTTGGACACAAATGAAAGGCTTCGATGCAAGGGAAAACACTCCGTTCAAACTTCAAAACGTAAGGCAATTATTACTTGCCAGAATAGAGAGGATTAGAGAGGATAATTGGAAAAATGCCATTCGACAGGTTGTAAAAGAAAAAAATAAAATGTGGAAACTTGACGAATACATCGAAGAAACTGTAGAAATAGAACTTTTAATTATTAATTTAAGAAAAGTCGAGTCTTCAGATTTTGAAGAAGATGATTGTTTTTGATTGTAATTAAAGTACTTATATATCGTGAATTGTGATTTGTATATATATATGTATATATATATATATATATATATATATATATATATATATATATATATATATACATATATATTGTATATATATATATATATATATATATATATATATATATATATATATATATATATACATATATATTGTTTATATATATATATATATATATATATATATATATATATATATATATATATATATATATATATACTATAGATTAAAAAATTTTTGGTAATAAATCTTAAAAATATTCCTATAACTTTATTTTTAGTATAATTTTATTTATTAAACATTAAAACCAGGTTACCCTCGGACGGCTATGCTATCGATGAACCCTCATTTACATTTTACAACCCTATTGAATAGCAGAGGTTTCCTGTCTAAAATAGGGTGAACCCTTAAAATAATTAAAAATGGGTAGCAAAATCCAGTAAAATGCATAATAAATCTCTTTTTTTTTTGGGCGCATGTATTTACATATACAATGAGAGAATTCTGCTATCAACTTGTTAATTTTCAAGGACTCAAGCAAATTCAACTTTTTATTTTTGTTATTGATATGTAATATGTAGAAGTTTTCATCAAGACTAATAGGTGTTTCGGTTAATAATGTCGATTTTGCTAAGAGATGGCGTTACTAATACACTTGTTGGTATAACCTAGTAACATCTATGGCGTTTTGGAAGGTAAACATACGCCATCAAAAGTCAGCTCATTATAAATTGTCATTGTGCGAAAAACATAATTCTTCATAGCTTTGAATATGTCGTGTTTCGTACCAGAAAAAGACGTTTTACGGGGAAGTTTAATGACCTTCTTTTATTTGAAGAAAACGGCTACTGAAAGTTATCGATTGTTGGTTAAAGCTTATGGTGAACATACTCCAAACCAAAAAACTTGGGTAGACTCAGGCCAGCCTTCAACATCACAACCAGTGCGCAATATACAGGGAAAGAAAGCTTTGCAGTGTATTTGGTGGGATAGTAGAGGAGCTGTGTATTATGAACTGCTGAAACCTGGTGAAGCGATTTCTGGCGATCGATACCGAAAACACTTGATAAAATTGAACCGAGTATTGAAGGAAAAACGACTAGAATACACCCAAAGACAAGATAAAGTTATATTTCAACATGACAGTGCTCGGCCCCATGTTGCAAAATGTGTTAAAAACTATGTGGACGTTCTACTCCACTCGCCGTATTCACCGGACTTAGCCACTTCAGACTACCACTTATTTCGATCGATGCAGCACGGAATTTCAGAACAACACTTACATTTTTACGAAGAAGTGAAAATTTGGCTTGATGAATGGTTGGCGGAATCCATTCTTTGACAGAAAGAGGGGAAAAAGTCATAGCTAACGATGGCCAATACTTTGATTATTAGAGTAATTCATTTTGTGATGGAAATAAACGCTTAGTAGTAGTAGTAGTAGTAGTAAAAAGAGTGGGTGGTACCTTGAGTCCCTAATGTCACCTAGATCTAAAAGTTCTTCTGTTACTCCCCGTGTCGAATCAGGGTCGCAGTCCTATTCCGGCATTTTCTGCCAAGAGACATAGGCTACTCACCCTGACTTCTTGTAGATCTTTGGGTTCACAGAATAGTTGACCGCAGTATCTATATCTTTTAACCAATAGTGCAGGACATTCGCACAAAATGTGAATACTATCTTCGCTTTCTCCCTCGCACAGCCGACATGTTTTCCGCTCAGCTAGTTTGAGATTATATAAATGGGCTTGTAGTACCACATGTCCCGTAAGGAGTCCTATACTCAGGCGTAGCCTTTGTTTTGACATCGACAAGAGTTTCTTTGTTCTGCCGGTCGTAGTTTGTTTCATAAGGAGTTTGGCTTGACGACACCCCGTTCCTGCAGTCCAAGAGAGTTGGTGCTCTTTTTCCAACCATTCCCTGATCTTGTTTTTACCGAAAGCGAATGGAACTCCTACAACCTGTTCAGGTGGGTCCTCTAAGGTGCCTCTTTTGGCGAGTTCGTCCGCTATTTCATTTCCAGATATGCCTTGGTGGCCTGGTACCCACATTAGGGTAACCTCGTTGTTAGCTCCTAACGTGTTTAGTTTTTGCACGCATTCCCTGATCAACAAGCTGTCCGTGGTGGATTTGGCAAGAGTTTGTATAGCTGCTTTACTGTCGCAGCAGATTAAAATTTTCGTATTATTTGTCCCTTTCGAGATTTGTATTTTCGCACATCTGAGGATTGCTAACACCTCAGCTTGGAAAACCGTAGCCATATTGCCCATGTGTATACTTTTCCTGTGGTTTAATTTATGGCAAAAGATTCCCGCCCCAGAGCGGCCATTAGCACCCGAACCGTCAGTATACCAAATGTCGATATTTGGCCTGTTCAGGAGCTTTTGCGTATCCTTCCTCTCAGGGACATGGACAGAGAAAGACTTAATCACTTGTTTTGTTTTCGTGATTTTATCTTGTTTTAAGACGAATGGGCGTTCCTAGAGGAATTTCAGACCTGAGTGTCCTCGGTCCCCATTCCGCCATTCGCCTTGGCATTTCAGTCTGTATGCTTCTAATTTCGCCGTGTAGATGATAAACTGATTCAGCGGAGGAACACAGAGTGCTACTTATAGCGCCTCCGTTGGTGTTCTTCTCATAGCCCCCACTGCCGCCCTAAGATAGTTCCCCTGTAGGCTGCGCAATAGGTTCTTTGACGCCACCGTGCCCACTCTGAGCCACCAAACCACTGCCGCGTACGTTAATTTAGGCAATAGTACCGCCCTGTATATCCACAGTGCGACCTTGGGTTGCGTACTCCAAGTTTTGCCCAGAGCTTTCCTACAGGCCTAAAGGGAGGTGTAGAATTTGTTCCTCTTTTCGTTGAGGTGTTGTTTCCAGTTTAGTTTTGGATCCAGACGAACTCCAACCGAGCTCGAGTAGACCAGTTCAATTTCTCGGGGTATGTATTTCCTGGCAAAGATCATGGCGTTGGTATTTGATGGATTGTCCGTTAGTCCCTTTGCCATGCACCATCTTTGATTGATCCTCAGGGCTTCTCTGCATGAACTCCTTGAGGGGTTGTAGAAAGTTGCCTCTAACCACTATTGCCACATTATCAGCGTAGCCATAAGCGGAGATGCCTTCTTCCTGTAGGGTTCTTAGTAGATCATCCACCACCATGCACCACAGTTGAGGTGACAAAACCCCTCCCTGCGGGCATCCCTTGGCGGGGTACCCCCTAATATCTGTTCTAGCATAGCTAACCGTCAGAATCCTGCTGGTTAGCATGCTTCCTACCAAATCTACCAGTCACTGGGTGAACCGTGATTGGTCATTGAGTCTCTGATGGCTGAGTATGAGGTGCTATCAAAAGCTCCCACTATATCAAGGAAGACGCCTAAAGGGTATCCTTTGCCTCTATACCGCCCACCATAAACGCTTAAATCGACATTATTAACCGGAATACCTATTATGATTTTCAGGAAATAAATGAGAGGCATAATGTGAAACTTCAGTCTTTTATTCTCTGTTTGAATGTTCTACCCGTTTGACCTATGTAAACTTTGGGGCAGGAGCCGCATTATAATTTATAAACTCCGGATTTATTATGTTTTTTAGTTTTGGTTTTGTTGTTTTTAATTATTTTACCCAAAGAATTGTTTGTTTTGAAGGCTACCACAATATTTTTTAAATATTTCGAAACTTTGTGGCTATGCCACAATAAGTTATTATATTAAATTTAATGTTTTTGTTAACTAATAAAGGGTAAACCAAATTAATAGCTTTTTTCTGTTGTTTTTTTATATAATTATCTGTCTATGATCCTGTTGTCATATCCATTATTTTTTGCGTTTTGTTTAATGATATTGAATTCTTTTTGAAAATTCAAGTCGTTCATTGGAATATTAAGTAGTCTATGAATTTGAATGTGAAAAGCTACTGTAGGGATGTAATTCTGATGGATTACTGTATCTGTGTGTGATGGTTTATGAAATACAGAGAATTCAAACCTATTTTTAGATTTCGTGATTGTTAGATCTGAAAAATTATTGAGTTATTTTGTTCTAATTTAATGATGAATTTAATTCTTTTGTGGATATTATTGATATGTTCTAAAAACAAGTTTATCTGTCTATCTGGGCCTATAAAATAAGCTAAAATGTCGTCTACGTACCTATACCATAACAGAAATCTGTTAATAAATGGATGTTTGTGTATTAGTTCTTCTAGATAATCCATGAATATCTCTGCATATAAAGAGCTAAGAGGATTTCCCAATATTAGTCAGTTATTTGCAGCGAAATATTTGTCATTAAACTCAAAATAATTTTGATCTAACCTAATAGTTAAGGCGTCTAAAATATTTTCTTTTATAAAATGGATCACTTTATGTTTGTTCAATATATTAGTGATGATATTTATGTCATCATCAGGTGAAATACTTGGAAATAAATTTTGAACATCAAATGAAATCAGTTTTGAATTTTGTGGTAAGTGCATGTTTTATATTTTATATATAAGTTGAAAAGAATTGAGGATACCGAATTTAGATATGAAATTTGCATGTGACTTAATGATTTCAATTAGTCTATTAGAGACTTTGACTGAGAGAGCAGTTATAAACGAGACAGCAGATCTAATGTGTATATTATCTTTGTGTAATTGGATTAGCAAATATAATTTTGGAGCTTGAGAATTCGTTAAGGTTATTAAGAATCTTTGTTTTTCTTTAAATATTATAAACTCTTTGACTAAATTTTTAATCTGTTTTTGGTATGTGTTCGTAGGATCAAATTTCAGTACAGTGTAATTATCTGGATTTAGAAATTTGTTTGTTTTTGAAATGTATTCATTTTGGTTCAAGGCTATTACAGATTTCCCTTTATCAGCTCGAGTAAAAATTATACTGTTGTTTATGCTTTTTTGTTTTATATTTTTTGCTAAAGAATGTTCGTTATTACTATTTAATATTGATTTATGAGAGGTCAAGGTTTTTGCTACAAGATATTTATCTAAGATTGAGTTTGGTTTATTAATAAGAGCTAGCTCACATTCATCGCCTAACATTTCAGGAGTATTTTTATTGTTTGTTGATTTGAAATTATATTTAAAGCCTTATTCTAATAACCGAGTTTCTTCTTTTGAAAATGTTGTTTCAGTCAAATATCAAAACTTTTATAAAAGTATGGTTAGATTTAAGATCTTTCTTACACTTAAATTTGGATGTTTCTTTATTAGAAATAAGATTATTTAATTTTGTTATTTGTTTGAGATATTTTTTATGAACAATTTTTTAAATTTGAGATTTAACATTATTGTCTAGAATATCAAACTTCTATCTATATATAATAATTTCGAGTTTATTACTTTTAAACATACATTATAAATATTTCTCTTATTGAATAGAATTTTTCTCTCAAATGTGATCCTTTTGTGATTCCATATGCTTCTGTTCTCTTTGCGGCAAGACTTCGGTTAGCAGTTCTCAGATTGATATAATTAGGAGCAACTTCGTTATGTAGACACACAGTAAAGAACCAAATGTTCTGTGAGGTCAAACGAAAAATATTGGATTAAAGGTAGCCTTCAAAACAAACAGTTCTTTGGGTAAAATAATTAAAAACAACAAAACCAAAACTCCAGGGTTTATAAATTAAAATGTGGCTCCTGCCCGAAAGCCTACATAAGTCAAACGGATAGAACATTCAAATAGAGAATAAAAGAACATTGTTTAAGCATTTGAGAATAAGACTGATGTTTCACATTAAGCCTCTCATTTATTTTCTGAAAATCATGGTTTTGATGAAAACTTCGATATATTACATATCAATAACAAAAATAAAAAGTTTAATTTGCTTGAGTCGTTGGAAATTAACAAATTAAAGGATTCCGAGGTTGTGCTAAATAAATATGTAGCACTTCTTTATTAAATCTTAAGTTCATGTAATTATTTTCCTACTGTAATATCTTAAATCCTTTAAAAAATAAAAATTTTGTTAGCGGTCAATTTATTTATAACATCTTTAGGAAATTCCGCATAATTAAGGTAGATTTTGAGAAAGGTACTGTATACCGAAACATGTCACGGCTGATTTAAGTTATTACTTTATTTATTTCATTTTGATAAATAAAATATAGTGAAAAGCTGAACAACAATTCGTCGTTTAATTTATTGAAGGTAATACATTAGCGTTAATTTTCGTTCAATCTACACCCTGTAAATATTCCAGAATTTTTTCAAAGTTTTTTATTCAGTATTTTTCGAGATAAGGGGAGACAGCGATTTTTCGCTATTTTTTAAAAATGTTACAAAGAAAAGTGTCAGCAAGTATTACAT
Organism: Pachyrhynchus sulphureomaculatus; assembly: GCA_019049505.1. Lineage (NCBI taxonomy): Eukaryota > Metazoa > Arthropoda > Insecta > Coleoptera > Curculionidae > Pachyrhynchus > Pachyrhynchus sulphureomaculatus. Next base: position 91,683,329 of record CM032449.1, on the reverse strand, counting down.
TATATATTTTTTTAAACTCGTGTTTTTACCAGCTTTCATTTGACACCCCATTCGATGTTATTTTTTTTTCACTTCCGATTTCACCCCCCAAAACTAACCCCTTAAGTCAAAATTTAACTTTCAAAACCACATGGCTCTGATGAGGCCATTAATTCCTATATTAGTACCAAATTTCAACTTTCTATGTCAAACAGTCTCGGAGAAAATCGGGTGTGACAGACGGACGGATGGAGAGACACCGAAGTGCTCTTATAAGTGTTCCGTACGAGAACACTAAAAAGTTGTATTAGTAGAACCATTTTATTTATTTTCCAAATAAATAATACAAGTCGAAAATTATTTCTGACAGTGCTTATATTGTGTTAACAGAGAAACATATTAAGTCGTTTACAACCGAAGAACCTACTTAAAAAACAGGTATTTTCAAGATATGACTTGATAACATTTTTACTCTTAATTAATTAATGCTAATGCTAAATCTTTTGTATATCACCCAGACTGCCACTTTTCTAATTAAAAATAATTTTAATGTAAAGCATCCTACAGGCGCCAGTTTCCTAAATCGGGAGGATCGGCTTTCTAGGTATAAAAGTATGGATACAGATTCTAAATTGGAATCTTTTCGTGCATTGTTAATATATTATTTCCATTTATGATATCGTCAGAAGCTTACGTATTAAAGTAATTTTAAAAATCCTTTATGATGACACCCCAAAGATGCAGTCCATAGAAACTAGACTCTCTATTTCTACCTGAGCGCTGAAGATGCGTTCTTGTCCAGCCAATACCTACAAAACGCATAAATACCATATACAACAAATATCGACCAGTCGTATTGCTTTTAATTAGCATCTTTTAAAATATTTGAATGAATTTTATATTTTTAGTGCAACTTGGTATGCAGAAATCTACAAGAAAGCTCCTAATACGTATTACATCTTTAATTAGACGCTACGGAAAGTAACGAACGGTCCCCCATTCTTATGGCATGACGGGTTCTTGGCTAAGCAATGCTTTTATGGTATAGCGAGAAGTTATGGTTTTCCTAGTTTCTGCAAATACCACCTTCAGTATTAGCGCCACTGTACCCGGCGTCATAGTATCTCCTAATCTTTTTCTCCTGTACAAAAAGAAAATTAAAAGTTCAATTTGTAGCAATGGTGATGACAGCAACCTTCATTTTTATTCATAGACAGAAAAAAGTTAGGCAAATTAACCGCAACTAACCTGAAAGAAATTCTGTCTTGACGAGGTCGTAACCAAATAGAACTTAGCGCTATGAAAAGTTAGGCAGCAACTTTTTCTAACAAGTTAACGGTACAATATACAACATAGTCGCATCGCGACACTCTATTCTATCATCACTTGTTAGAAGTTAATTTGAAAGCAAAAAAAGGAGTACAAGATATTGTAAGGAAGCTACATAATTTTTCTGGGGCAATAGGCGTGTCGAATCTATCTTCAGTATCACATATCAGAAAAAGTTCGTTTTTGCTTTAATAAGCAACTATAAACTTTATTACTTAACCATCTCCAGTTAATCTTATTTAATCCATCCATTCAATATGTCACCGGAAACGGAAAATCAGCTTTTTTAATTTCCCAGCCGCATCTCTGTCTACTATCGTTCCTCTACCGTAACATCGCATCGAGCCACTTTGTATGATAGCTGGTACTGTCAGTACGCGTTGAATGCCTAGCGATACGTAACCCTGAACAGGCAGTAGCAGTTAAGCACCGATCGACCATCCAGCCGAAGCAGACCAACTACCCGAAAGGTAAGAAGTCAAGCAACTCAGACAAGCAGTCTATTCTGTCCAATGCTGTTAACCATTATATGCTCTTTCTGATATCGTTTTCTATTAGTATACGGTTGTAAGTACGAGACTGACCAACTAACTGAGAAAGAAAGATATTTTCTTTCTCTCTCTGACACAAACACCAGCGTCGAGAGGGTGGGCTGTCTGCGGATCTGTTTTTGATTAATAACCCGTCTCTCTCTAGTATGCATCGAGAGAAATATCTGCCGACCCGTTTTAACCAGCATCCTTCTCGCTGCGGAACTAGATCTATACGCATACGTACACCGATAGATACGGCGGACTGACTGTGGATCCGTTTTTGACAGTAGGCTTCTGCTTGTGATATATACACTGTCCTAGATACTCCAACAGATAAGCTCAGGCCGATATACCTAAAATCTACAAGCGTATGGAGTACTAAATGTAAATAGCCTCGCATGCGTCTATAATTGTAATAACGGCGCTTGATCAGGAAAGATCTAAAACCATTTTGCTGACAGTCGAGAGGAGCTTTCCACAAAGCCGCAAAGAATGCAAACTACCATCACCCCCTCCTACTGAGTAAGCCTCTAAGCTTCGAAATAAACCACTATTCGCCGATTCCATAGCTTCGTTTACCATCCGCGACTCTGTTCACCCTTGCACTTACCGTTTACCGCTGTCAGGTGGCGACATATCGACCAGTATACGTAGTAAAGCCCGAAAAGTTTTACTACGAGACCGAGTGTTGCCAAAAAGAGAATGCCTTTCTCTTCTGCTTTTTCAGGGAGTATCTAAAATAAGTTACCATTAGCAAGTAATCCACATGCCCATATACCTCTGGGTAACTTTTTCTCCACTACAACAAGTCACCTTTATCACATGAATCCAAAGGGTGGCGGCTGAGATTTTACTATCGAATGACCATCCGAAAGCCTATCGACCGACAGAAAACCGTTACTCCGTGCGCCAAAGCCACGAAAAACCGCTACCATGTAATCCTACACGACGCTTAAATTCGACGATGGATACTACTCCCATATCAGGAGTTCTACTCCTAAATATACTCTGTCTTCGCGTGTGCTTTCAGAAGGGAGCTGTTATCTCTATGCACACACCTCTTTCTTTGCAATTTTCCTCTACCGCATGCGCTATGCTCATATCTGGTAATGTTGAACTAGCTCGCTTTGTTGTAACCTGTGCTTATGAGGTGATCGACTTTTGAAGGTACTAAAATTTTATTAGAGAGTTCTTTTTTTGGAAAAGCTTTTTCTTCGATTATGTATTTTTTAAGGGCTACAGTTTTATTATAAGTGAATTTTTATGGTAAGAAAAGGATTTTTCTGAGTTAATATGAAATTTTATGAGTTTTTTTTCGTTGTGTTATTTTACGATGGCTTTTCTTTAGTTCCTTTTAGAAGCCTCCTCTTGATATCGTTTTTTGTCGTATTGCTCTTAGGAAAGATCAAGAGTCCCTAATCTGCAACATATTTTCTACGAAAATTCGAATCCTTTCTGGCCCAAAGTATTTCTTCCCGACCTTGGTTATTTCTCTAGATATTTATGCGAGTAACATAACCGTTTTATATGGCATGGTTTCTTCAAAGAATTGTTTATCAAGATTTTTCTCTAAGAATAATAAAAGAAAATAAAGGGATGGAAATAAGTAATAGTTTTAAGTCTTTGATAAGTTTCATTTTCGCTACATTGAACCCTACATAGTCTGACTTTCTACACAGCTTGGAATACTTCTTTTGAATCCTAGATATTCGTACAATTTTTTGTGGTAACAACGCACATTAGCAAGGCTAGTGCTACAAAAATCAAGCTATACCTAACATAATTAGTTTTTTAAATATTAAACCTATGAAGATGATGTTTTTTAATACAGATATATTCTGTGTAAATGTTCATATACTTCATAGTGCATATTCTTCTTTAGATTCAAGAATTTTTGGGCTAGACATAACCTAATTTTTCTCACGACAAAACTTTATTGGCACTTCACCACGTTCTTCACGTCATCTCAGCCAGATGTTTCTATTATACCCTCCACAATCCTGCTCTCAACTTTTGAGTTAAAATCTTTCATCACCGTATTGATCTCTTGAGATTTTAATGACTGCAAAGACTCCTGGACTAGCACATAATACTAGACTTGGCTTGTATTGTACAATTTGTCGACTGCAAAGGGACTGCAAATATTCCAGGTTTCTATCCGTTTTTTATCTTCATATCATGTCGGGGTAGTCTTAGTATTCTCAGGTGATTTAACACTTACCTGGCCATGAGAACCATTTTTTTGAAGCTCCTTGCTATGATAAAATAATATGGATGGGCGTTTGGGGGAAAAGTCTGTTTGTGATCTTCGTAGATTTCCGGTATTTTTGGTTTCATTGGAGATTGAAACTTCCTTCATCCTCAATGTTTTCTTTATCGTTATTTTGCTCATGCTCTGTCGTCATTATCTTGCTATTTCTAAACAGCGTCACTACACAAAGGTAACATAGAAAATCCAATTTGAAAATCTGTCTCAAAAACTAGTTGTATGATTATATGTGTGGGCCATAGAAGTTTTTGATAATAACTTTAGGAACTAACGTATGAAACTGAAGCTTTTTCATTAATACAGATACCTGAGCACAAAACATAAATACCCACCCATTTAATTATTTAATTTATGTGACCGTAAATAAACTCCCAAAAAAACTTGCTAAATTAAGTTACTTATAGACACAAATAAATTTCCTTCAAAATGTATGGTATATTTTCGAGATTTCGACTATTTAAGCACCCAAAACAAGTATAGAATACATAAGTTAATTTATCGTTGAAGTGTCAAGTTTGAAAATTGCATTAAATGGTAAAAACACGGATCTGTCAGAAATACTCCATCTTATACTATGATTATATAATAAAAAAATAAATCGTATTTATAATTAACTAAAGTTCTTTAAATTATACAATACTTACAATAATTGATCCCTTTTTTCTAGTACATTATTCCAATCCAATCTTTTTGCTTTAATTTGTTCAAATAAATTATACACCTCATCAATCGTACTCTCACCAATATCTAATGAAGTTAATATTGGTCTGACTCCATTTAGCTTCAAAACGCTCAATTTCCTTTAATAAGTTTTCTTTTTCTATATTTAGTGATGTTCTGATTGTTTCGAACTAAAAAAAGTGTTATGTTATAAATATTTAGTCCATATTTTAACTTTTTAAATATTTTTAATTTTATTTTATTATTATTTATCTAGGCAGGGGTAGGTATAATACAAATATATAGGTTTCGTCCATTCATAAAGTAGCAAATGGTACTTCGGCAAGCATTGACATCTCAGAATTACATGTATCGATAGAAGTTTTTTCCAGTAGGTAAATAATAAGGTTTATTCATATCAAACGTTAATTTTAATAGTTTGATTTCAGAAAATTACTTTTGTTTCAAGTTATAGGAATATATATATATATATATATATATATATATATATATATATATATATATATATATATATATATATATATATATATGTATATATATATTTGTCCTCGGTTTGGTTGGCGATGTTTTTGTGTAATCTCCACAGTTTTTTACAGACTATAATTTTATAGTATTGGGTATAAAGATTTTGTTTTTTTTAAAAGCTTTAGCATTAAATCCTGAAGTCTTTAAAAACTATTTAAATCAGGTTGCTGAGCACATTTTTGTTTTTATTATTGATATTAATAGAAGCGTCTTTCAATATCGATGTACTTCCATTATTTGAGTTTGTTTAACAGAAAGGGTATTTATATTTCAGCTGCTTTAAACAAATGTTCGGGAAAGACGTTTTTGTCCATCGACCCAACTCCAGCCGCTTTAAATCCGTTCACAATGTAACCAATGATAGCAGCTCTTTGGTAAGCTTCTGCACATAAACTTACAACTTAATATTGCGTTACTTGACGACCTGGATCTGTCCTCAACTAATTTTTTGTTGCATTTTTCTGTTGCTTGAATATAATACCAGTTTGTAGATTTAAAAAAAAGGGACGTTCAGTGACTGAAGTCGGTGAGTAGTAAGGCCTGGCAGTTGTAATATTATTATGCCATCAGCATTTGCTGTGTGCAATGCTTTCAGGTTTTTTGAATGTGTTGTATTTCCATCAAGCAGAAATTAACATTTTATTTTCAGGAGTTGGCTTTAGGAGGCTTATAAAATCTTTCATCCATTTTACAAATAAGTTTGAGTTAATATAGCAACTGTCTGGAATGGTGACTCTCAGAAGGTGTGCCATTCCCCAATTAGGATTTTGTCTTATTCTTTTTAATATAAGCATTAATGGCGCAAACTGTCAAGCCAGACTAGCATGACCTCTTTCTCCGTTTATGATTGCGTCGATTTATTTCTTCATTTTTGATCCTAAAACTTTTTGCGTTTTTTTTCTGAACGGTAAAACATCCACTCTCATCAATGTTAATTTTTTTTTTGTAGACGAAAATGTATTTTATCTTCGATATTTTAAAACTGAGGATCGATTTGCCCTACTCTCCCTACTTGAAAATCAGCAGTTAAGGGACAATGATACAGCTTTAGGGCGTTTCGAGGTATAATTTTTTTTCAATGCCTGCCTTTCATGGGCGGGTTGATTTTGTAATTGATTTGGGAAAATGCAGTTTTATCCTTTTTTTAAAATTTTTCTAAAATTTTCGAATTTGAAATAAAAAGTTTGTCTGTGTAATAATAAGTTTCAATCATAACCAAAAGCAATATGAAATTGAGGTTTGAATATGTCAAATTTAGATTTGCCTAATTTTTTTTTGTGTAATTTAGTTTTACCTGATTTAGGGTCTTTTATTGCCGGCAATTAATAATGGTGTGTGTATCTTCAGAATTCTAGTACTAATGATATTGCGCTCACTGCACAATCCGATTCTTGCAATATAGATGTCATTGTTAACGAACGGTTAGTAGAAGATGGAAGCCAAACTCAATCGAGTCAAAAATTTAATGACAAAGTTTTATTAGAAGGGACACAATTTGGATGATCTTATTTCTTTTAATGATCATAAGCTCTCGGCTGAACTTTCTTTGTAAGAATCTAATTTCAAAATTTCAAATCTAAATTGCTAGCTACAGGTATATCAACTTTCCACAAATACTCAAATTAACCAAATTCCTTCTCAAAATTTTAATATGAAAAAAACTGATAATTTTTCACAATCTTTGACATATCGGAAGCAAATTTTGAGCCCGCGGATAATACAACTAAGGGTAGTTTAAATAAACCTCTCTTAGTTGAAAAAAAGACGCAACAATTCTTATCTGTCAATTCCATATATTCAACCTAAACCAACTTTACTACAGCTAAATTTACAATTTGATATGTTTACACAAGTTTCCACTTCTCCCAAAGAAAAGATTTCGGAATTTTCTTCTTGTTCTTTTAGTTTTCCCTTTTGATATGAAAGATTTTAAACTCTTTGTTAATGAAAATTCTAATGATTCAGAACTGCTCATTCCATGTTCATAACTTAATGCAACTTCACCACTTCTAAATCCGTAATTTGATTTGATTACTCAAGTTCCCGCTTCTCCCAAAGAAATTCCAAGTTTTGGAATCAACTTTACCACTACTAAACTTAATAATTTTATTTCGACTGAGACTAACATTAATTGTAACGATCGGGGCATCCAGACCTTTCCAAATTATTCCTTGTCAAATAATAATTCTTTCATTAAGGTCAAACATAATAATACCAAGCTCTCTGGAAAATTGGTTTCTAATTTAAAAAGTCTGAGTAGATTTCGAAACGTTTCTTAAGAAGAACAAAAGGTGTAGAAGAAAATCAAATTGTGCTTCGACAAATTAGCGAATATTAATATTTAATATTATTTTTCTATCTTTCCTGTTTACTTTTTTACTATATATAATTTCTGCTTTTTAAATTTTTTTTCATTTCGAATTAAATACCATACAGTTTCACTAGAGCACTCTTGCGATGCGTATCTGTAAAACATGTAACAGAAATTTTACTGGACGTGACAATCTTTTTCGGCACATAAAGAGATCGTGTTCCAAACAACTAGGGACTCTTTGTTCGCAAGCTTTTTTGCATTCCACACTTCGATGTAGGCAACACGATGTGTCGCGAAACTGGGAAAACGTTGCCAAAAATCGAAAACTTTGTAGATTTTGACGAAAATTAACGTACATAATGTTTTTGCTTTCCTTATCACAAATTTTTTAAAAACATGTGAAAATTCAAGATGGCGGAATTTATTAATAAGAAATTAAAATAAAAAAAGGAATTTATGGTATTTATGACGGTCAGTGCTTTATATAAGGAAGGTAGTAAAAAAAAATGTAAAATTCAAAATGGCAGATTCAAGATGGCGGACTTCATTACAAAAAAAAAATAAATTCGAGGAAGGAAACGATGCTATTCGTGACGGTCAATGCTTTATAAAAGGATATTAATTTTAAAAAGTGTAATATTCAAAATAGCGGATTCAAGATGGCGGTCTTTATTACGAAAAAATCTAAATCGAGAAAGGAAACGATGTTATTCGTGACGTTCAGTATTTTATTTAAGGAAATTAATTAAAAATTGTAATATGTAAAATGGCAGATCCAAGATGGCAGACTTTACTGCAACCAAATTAATTTTTTAGACATTCGAATCGCCAATAGGTATTTGCAACGTTATGTTACAAAGACGAACAAAAAAAACATTTATTCCCAGGATTTACAAATAAAATTTGAATAATTAAAAAGAAAAGGAATAAATATATAAGTAATAAATACACTTATAAAATATGTTACTAAACTGTAATACATATCATAATGCGCTGATTTATTAGTCAATGTTGCTGGAAAGTTCATCGGGAGCTTTAGATGATTCCCTAGATACGTGAGAATCAGGTACAATTAAATGTTGCGCATCTGTATCTAACACTTTAACTTTTTTCTTGGATACTTTTCGTCTCGAAGAAATAAGAGGATCTAATGTTGCCAGTAATCTGAAAAAAACATCCTCCATGTTCTTCTGTCGAGAATACCTTCATAAAAAATATTCACGGTGTCGCCTGATCAGTTTATTACTGGATTCCTCAGCTTCCTTAGATAGTTACCCTATTGACAATAGGGTGTGTTCAATGATTTCCGGACCATGAATTAGAATTGTGTGGATGGATATCGGCATGTAGTACCAGTTGTATAATTCTAAATATAAGTCGGCTGTTTTCAAGGCATACTGTTGGAATTTCTCGACATCGATTTCACGTCCACTTGATATCACTTGGAGTAGAACATGAAATCGCTTAATCAATTTGATGTATATTCCAGTGATGGCAGCTGACACTGTTGCATTTTGGGAGAAACGCCAAGCGCTGTTTTTGTCATTAGTGCTTCCAAATCCTTGCTTCGGAACACCGACTAGAAGTCCCAGCTAATTTTTAAAGCCGAGTTGAATTGTAGCCTTTCGAATCTCACATTTTTCTTTCTGGTCCTTTGACACCCTCCACTTCTTAATCTATAGCCTATATGTATGTTAAGCAACATTCCAAGCATACATTCCACGCATGAAGAGTTGATAATCCATATTGCCAATTATTAGTATTTATTGTTTTTTTCGTAACGAGTTTTAATTTATTAAATTCGGTCGATGTTGCCTTACATATGTAACAACGTTGAATAGATGTTATTAAGGTTATCGCATTACATATTTTACCTTCAATAATTGTCTTGGGTAAGTTTTTCAGTCTGTTTATTAATTCTTTTACTGATAGTTCACCGGTTTCGGCAACGTCTTGCAGTCTCAAAGGTCTGCAAAAATGGGAAGATGAAGGTTTCGGATTGGCCCACACAGTCCGTTTTGTTTTTGCATTCTTGTTACAAAACGAAAGCTGTAATGGCACTAGCGATTTAAAAAATAAATTCGCATCAGAAGTGTTTTTATCTGCAAATTTAATTTTATACATATTTTGTCTCGAAGGTACCGTCGAAGCCCCATTTCCACATAAGATTCATTTCAATTTGATTTTGGTCATAGATTGCGGCTATAGTTTTTCGTTGTAGTATCAGAATTATTTTTACAGTGTAATCTAATAAGGCTTGCAGTTGACCTCAGCTTTACATACTGACACGTTAGTGTAGTCGTTATCTGGATAGCATTCACGCTTTGCATTCAATATTTCGCGATAAGATGGGTACAATCTATAACCTTTCTTTAATGCACTGTTTCGCATTAGCTGATAATTTCTTCTAGAAAGTGTAATATCAAAAGAGAGACAGAGCTTCTTCAGTGTCGTACTCGTTTGAAGAGTTAGATGTGTCAGCTTCAACATTATTCTCTGCTGTAGATAAACCCGGTGATGAAATGTCTCTCATTAATTTTAATGCCTCTAGTTGACCTGCACAGCGGAGATTCATTTCTGTTGCATATGACAATTCTTCAACATTAAAATATGAACGAATGTCTTGTGACTTTTCTGTTTAGAGAGTTCACTTAGGCAGGAAAATTTTATTGAAGGTCGTCCTTTTAATAGCACTGGTGATGAAACAACACGATAAAGTACAGGAAAAAATACTCATTGTTTTTAAAAAATGAGTCCTCCTTCCTGGAGGCCTCTTGGTATTTTGATCGCAATTGACAAAATAAATTTTTAATTATTTGCTTTATATGTTCACGTATTCCAGGCGACACTTCTTTGAGACAGACGATTTTTCAAATTGTCAATGATAACTGTTATATCACTTTTTAAGTGATCGTTCATCAGAATGACAATATCTTTTCTGGAAAATTGTACTATATCGTCACAAGAATTTGAAATCAGAAGAAATATAACCAGTAAAAATGTATGAATTGTTTATAGTGTTTAAAAAGGTGATGATTTTATAAAGGGGGTAACTAGATATAGAGGCCACAAGAAAGGTTATTCTTGAGATTATTCTATTAACTATGATTTTTATGAATATTTTTAATAACAATAATTTTCACATTTTAATTACGATAATTTTTAAAACAAATTCGGATAAAGTATTAAAGTACTGGATTTTTGGGAAAATTTGACAAATTTTCCTGAAATTTGAATATTTTTTTTATAAACAGTCCTTAATTGTTTTTAAACTTTGCCACACTTTGCAACAATTTCAGAAAAGTATTAATTCACTCAGATTTCGTGACTTCATGGAACAATAGCAATTGTTATTAACTTTTGCATCAGTTTTTTTAACAAACTCTGAAAAAGTATTTAATTTTCTTGTTTGATGTTCTTTGGAAAAAAAGTACAGAACAGTATATGTTTCGTACAGCGTTTAGCATTTAGGCTTTTTTTAAGTTGTAAAATAATAATTTTATTATGAAAATGTGTACGATAATAATATCTTGAAAAAGTAGCTTTGCCATTAATTTTTAAAACTAATTTATTAAATAGAACAGGCATGATTCATATGGAAATTATCGATGCGATACATTTTTTTCTTTATGTAGGCCACAATTTTGAAACCGCAGCATTTTTCGCACTGCCGTTTAGTAGATAGATTATAGATTATGTCTAAATAAGTGATTTACCTAAACGATAAAACTCATAACTTTTTACTACGTTTCGTCATTACCTATGTAAAATTTCAGTTATCATCCCTCCATTGCTTGAATTAAAATTAGTGTATCATAAATAATGTTTTATGTATTATGCATTATATCAAAATATTGTACATACTTCCCGGAACAGCCTCCATTTTGGTTTACACTGATTAATTAATTACACTGTTAAATATTTAATTACAAAATTTCACGAGATTTGACGTTAACAGCAGCTGTACCACGTAGCACAAAAAACGGTTAACTTTGATGCATCATCTAGGCTCAGATATGAATGTCATACCTTTGCGATAGGTAAAATTAGACAGCCCAACCTACTACTCAAAAATTCCCAACTAAAAACTTCGTTTTTTTTTTTTTTTTTGGCCACGTTTTCCCTATTTCGCAACACAGTGCATCGGTTAGCTAAATCTTCACAACAAGCGTCCATCGATATTTGGAATGCAAACAAGCTTGGAAATAAAAAGAAGGTTAGCTTCTTATTAACACCACATTGCATTTGCCAATTTTGTTTCGATTTACAGAATGACTTACAAAAATGAGCTAATAATTTTAGTTATAATTAATCAAGTCTAATTTAAGTTTTGTTTGTTTGTTGGTTTTAGAAGTAACGAAATACTGTCAAGATTGGAAGAAGGATATAATGAGATCAGCACGGGGAAGCCATTTAAATTCTAACGGTCACAAACAACATGTGACAGTATCTGGGAATATGGAATTGAATTGATAAAGTCGGCGTTTCAGGAACAGATCATTTCATATCGAGTCAACCATGAGGGTTACCATGTAAAAGTTGAACGTTTTTTTAAGAACTTGCCCAAAAAGTTATTGGTTTATTGCAGCGAGGCATACCTGTATTGAGAACAGCGAGGCATACCTGTATTAAGAACTTCGGGTTTCAATTAAATCCAACTAATTTAAAACACAACTTAAAGTCTTTCAACACTAGTATAATCCAAGGGTTTTACGAAACAGTTGATAGAAATGTCAATGAGTCAACGGAAAGGGATTATGGTAGATTTATTATCTTTTATTTTTCATGTGTTTTCCACTCTATTATATTTTCTTCGGAACATGTTCCTACTTTTAATACCTATTTTTATTACTAATATTTTAATAATTTATTATTTAAATATTTTATTAGTTATTTCTTCCCTAAGAGCTTCGAAGTATATTCCTCCACCCTAAGAAATTGAAAGAAAGGGTGTAACCATCAATATGTGTAATGAGGATAATAACTGCTTCTTGTGGTCCATTACAGTAGCTTTACACAACCCGAAAGAATTAGAATATCGGTTAACAGATATAGCTAAATTTGAAATTTCAGATGATATTTCCATAAATGTTTATGCATTAGAAAAGTTGAAAAAAAACCTAAAATATTGTTATGAAGTTATAGGACCATTACATTTTACAAAGGCGAATTTCTCATGTTAATTTATTAATTTTCATTATTGTTGCATTAAGGATTTATCTAGGTAAGTGTCTAATCAATTTCCAAGTGTCATGGAAAAAAGCTTCTTTGCGATGAGTATTTAGAATATTTCCCAAACAATGATAATTAAACGAGACATAACGTTTATGATTGTGCTCATGTTAGAATCAATTTAGTATCACCAACACCCAAAATTGACAAGTTTGGTAACATAGTGCCTGAAAATATTTTAAAATCTACTAAACTTCAAAAAAAAAAATGGAAGTTCCTTTCGTTATCTATGCTGATTTTGAATGTATTTTTAAACCATTAATTAGCAACGTAAATGATTTTGATCCTAAAAGTTCTTATACTGTTAAACAATATTCCATATTCTTCTGCTTATTATATAAAATGTTCTTTTGATGACAGCGGATCTAAGTATGAACTTTATAGAGGCTCCAGAGGATTAATTACGGCTATTTCATTACATACGAAATCACTATCCACCTATCTACTATAAACATATTTTTATTGTTTAATAAAGTTAATTGTTAACTACAAAAATTAGTTAAAATTATGAAGAATACTACGAAGAAACAAATTCTTTGCTCTTTACACAACAACTGCATATTTACATAAAATCAAGTCACTTTCTGTATTTTTTGAACAGCAAATATGCAATTTCTATATACTATATGTGCATATGCATATATTTATATTTTAGTTATATTGTTTAAAATAAAACTTCTAAGATATTCAGAATTTTTTTTGAAACATCTTATCCCAAGATTTCTCACATACATGTTATTATTCGCAAATACTTATTAATATTTTAAATATCTGCATCATACTGTGTGGAATGCATTGGATCAATCGATATTGCGGCAAAAGACCTAGTTAGGTTTTTTTTTTTAATCAAGAATCGTAATATATAAAAAATACAAATTACTGTCTTGCCGGACACATCATCAAAGTATTTTTGTCAGATACAAGCTTTTTCAAAGGGTAAGGATCTTTTTTACAAAAATGTAACACATTTTTCATAATGTTGTATGACTTCCACCACTCTCGGTTCCTTCCCCGTCAGTTTCATTAAATCTAGAGAGGCACAAAAGCAATATTTGTACCTCACTTGGTATCCATCGAACCCTGGTTCAGTATAATAGTTGGTTTCCTGTTGTATAAAAAAACAAGGAATTTTATGATCATCTTCAGTTACAAAAACTGTACTTTTTAGTTATGTCAGGCATTGCTCAATTTTTATAAATCGTTCTCACAGTCGATTCTGAGAGTCCAAAATCTCTCCCAACAATTGTTGCTTTGCCCTCCATTTTCCATTCTTCTTAACACTTTCATCTTCAATTCCAAAGTGACGCTTTTACGCTCTTTTTTCTTTACAGGCGGCATTTTTAACGTAGGGTTAAATTATGTATGTATGTATCTTTCTTAAAAGTATTGAGGATTATGAGATTTTTTGAGGATTATGAGATTTTTTCTTTTTCTGATTGATGATCCAAACTTCATTCTCTAGAACATCGAAAAAATGTTGAAGACTTGAGTCCCTCCAATTCGCATTTTTATGAGAAATAATATAATGTTTCTATATCAAAACTAGTTAGAATATCTCCATAGCAAATTTATAGTCTAACTTTTGAATAAAATGTTGCAAGTTTTTAGTAAAAAAATACTTTTCGATTGACGGAATGGAATAAACCTGCAAAATACTTGTCTATTTTATAAACATCTCCAATTATAGGAATTCTGTGTTCTAGTAATCTCAGGCATTGCTCAACTTTCTTACAAAGATTGTAGACATTTTTCAATAATTTGACTACTTTGTCTGTATTCTAGTGTATAAAACTATACTGTATAATAATACCTCTGTAGCAGTTGAGCTTTGTAAGCTGTTATAAGAAAATTTGATGTTATGAATTTAATAACTTTTTAGAGCATTTTTTAATCGAGAATCGTTTTAAATGAGATGAGACATTACCCTTACTTTTCCTTTATACGACTAGATCTCAAAAAGAAAAAACTTGCTGATTCAATTTCTGTGCGTGCTTAGTAGTTATGATCTGGTGGACATAACACAAAATTTAACCTACAACTTTGCTAATGACACAAGCTTCTTGGTTCATTTACTTTCGGTGCCTTATTAATAGTTACAGGTACATGTATTCGAGGACAGCAGTTTTAAAATTATTTAAAAAATCTATCTTGGAGTGATAGTAACCAAGTACCAACTGAATGCTACAAAAACCTAGGCAACAGTATTATTCTACAAAATTTATCAGAGCAAAACCCGACATATTGATGTTGGTACATATTTTACTGGTATCGTCACTCAACTTACTACACGATAAATGGCGAGTAATTTCCTTGGCATGATGCCGTTATAGGCATTACAAAGAAATAACTTGAACGGATTTAGCAGTTGGTTCCTTATGAAACATTGCTGTAATATTTAAAAGTAGAAATTAAAGTATTTTGCTTTTTAATATTCTAATACTTTATTCGAGAATAACTCGATATACATTTCTCTTTGCTAGGGCTTTTGGAGTATAACATTTCTGACAAAGCCCTAACAAGGCGAAGCATATATCGAGTTATGTTCGAATAAAATATTGAAACATTAAAAAGCAAAATAATAAATATAATAAAAAATTTTACTTTTACATTAACACATCTTAAGGAAATATTATGAACATGTCCAACTGGATATGTTCATAAAATTTATATAATTTATAAAATTTATCTGAGGAATAGTACAATGATTTAACTTCAAAACTGGAAAGAATATCTTCCTATGTCCAAACTGACACTCTTAACACACTGTAACATTCATTTTTTCCTAGATTTTAAGAGCATGTAATGTTACTGATTTTTGGCTTTATAATGTACTTTTTTTCATTTTTGTATCAAGCAGTGTATTTCGCTGGAATTTCTAGACGCTCATGGTACAGTGTGCAGTGCGGGTTTCCGACCGAATTTATTCAATTCGTGGTACGTCCCGATTGGTCAGATATTTGTTTCCGGAGTTTGTTTCCGGCGTAGCCATCTTAGAGACGTAGTTCTCACGGATTATTTAAGGGTCTGCAGAACGCAGATCGAGGCTTTTTCCCATCAAGCCGCAGAGAAGGCTTTTCTCCGATCAAGCCGCAGCCAGGCTTTGTCCATCCAGCCGCAGTAGAGGCTTCTGAAAATTTTATCGAGAGCCAAGTCGAGTACGAGAGTTCTTCAACGTGAAGCCGTAGTGGGCTTTGTTTTTTAACATGAAGTAGCCGTTGTAGGCTCTTCTCGTCATGAAGCAGTACCGATAAATTAGTGATGGAATGTGTGAAAGCGGTTTTAAGTGTTCAATTTAAGGCCTAGAAGCCCGTAGGAAAACCGTAAGTCACCAAAATATACATCATTAGACCTATTTCCCGCAGATAAGTGATTTAACATCGAATTGAACTGATAAATCGTGAAGCGAACGTCATGATTCTTCAATATCGGGTGTAGCAAAATATTAAAAGCAAAATGTCCGATTTAAGAACTCTATTTAGTAATAACTACCTTTTAGGCTAAAGTTTTTGTAATTACTAAACTGCAAGAGTTAGAACTTTTAATTTAAATCATTAATAAATTTTCTTTATATTGATTAAAGCTAGTGTTTCACTGTACACCTATCTTACTTTTCAGGATAAAAGGGTTGTACCAGACAAATTCTTTTTCTTAACAACTGTATAACACTTCAGTATTTTTTCATTTTCTTAGCTGAAGTTAGATCATTTCTATTTTAAAATGAATGGTGCCAAAAAATTAGTACAACCAAAAATTTTTTAACAACGATAGAAACTAATTCCAAAAAGACGTACAAAAATTATCTCTTACCCATATTACTCTACCAAGAAAAACTGAGCTAGTGTATGTTTAATTTCTTTAGTTCTTTTAAAATCAGTATTCACTCAATCCATTCTCAGAAATTAAAACGGGGCTGTAAAAGGTGCGCCTCAAGGTGCGGGCGAAGTGAAAATTGACACCCCACAAATTGACGCTGTCAATTCGGGGCGAAGTGCACACGTTACAACACACACACTTAACTTTTTAATAAACCATTGCTAGTTTTTAATAATAAAATATTTTTCGTGTAAAGGGATATAAGAGACTTACAAGATATTTATTAGTTTTGTATGACGGCAAAACATTTGTACCCACAGTTATGTCAAATGGTAAATGCGCCTTGTAAACATTTCGTCGATTATAAATTTTAAGAGTCTTTATGTTAAGTTAAAATAACTCATTTTCTTTAGCTATCGCTTCATAGTGACATGTTTTTAAACAATACACCTATACTGGCTATCTCAATAAATAAGAGAAATACAACTGGGGCCTGGATAAGGCCAGGTATAGAAATATTCACGCTAACTCAAATATAACCAAGGGCCGAATCATTATTTCATTCAAGTCTTAATTCCAAGCATGTTAGTAAAAGTTTACATGCCTAATGGACATCCATACAATTGGAATAAAATTCCCCAACTGTGGAATAGGTTCTCTTAGGAAGAAATTGGAATACTCATTAGAATCTAGGAACGTGTCCAACGTATAAAAAACACAGATTAAACCAAACTTCTTGCTTCGATCTTTAATCTGTTTAAATAAAATTTCCAATTAATTGGGTCATAGTTATGTGTAAATATTTAAATTAAGCCTCTATGTCCATTCGAGGTTATAATTTGGAAGAGATTCTTGAAGATGCCTCGTGTAACTGTAGATGAAACGTCAAAAACTAACTTTATTTTGCGACGATCTAACTCATGAACCATGATTTCCAATCGAAACAAAGTCGTGAAGTCAAAGAGGAAGACGAAAGTGGGTATCTACTTCTTTTTTGAATCTATTAAAGATATAGAAAATTTGCTGGTCAGTTGAAACACAAATTTTAAACTGTATCTTAATTTCTATAAAAATTATGAAGATTACTCAACATTCAGAAATATAAAGACCTGCTCCATTTAAGGTTTTAAAAATCAATTTGTAAGAATTGTAGATAATTCCGAAAACTTATGCAAGTAGCTCCAAGAGGGATTTTTTAATACGTACAAATTAGTATAAAATTATTACAACTTACAAACATCGTGACCCCCCTTTTGGATCATAACGTGGGTAGGCGGAAATAAATAATTCTATTTAAAAAATTACTTCAGACTAATTTCATATACGTTGCAAAGATAGAAATATACATGATTTTAATTTTACAAAAGTTGTCTCTTATCTAGAGATAGGAAGGAATCAGAGTGCTCTAAGGTGCTTTAAATGAAATTGGAAAAAGGAATTAACTATCTGACCTGATTTTAATTCCATTTAGGTATTTTACCGCATTAACATGTACCTAAGGAGTACAGAATAAAAATCTATTTGTTTAAATTTTGAAGAAAATGTATAGTGAAAAATTTTTGTGTTGCGTTCTTTGTCGTGTCCAATTTTTCAAAATAGAATAAAGGATGTATTATCAAATTTTTCTCCATACGTTTTGGTCAAAATTCAAACAAATAATTTCTTATTTTTTAGTTCTATGATAGCTTGTTACAAGGTAGATGTTTTCAAAATAGGTTTATATTTCTACTTTTGAAATTTATATTGTAGAAAAATATTTAGAGACATTGCTTCACTTACTCTTAATCAATGAAATTTTACGTAGTTTTTTGTGGAAAGGTCTAATCCAGTGACAGTTTTTTTGACTAATTTGATGGTTATTGTAATTAGTTCCCAAGATCCAAACCTTTATTTTAGCCTACCAACGTGATGAATCAAAAGTGGGGTTGGCGATCTTTGTAAGCTGTAATAATTCTTTAATTTTTTTTTTATGAGTCTAGCACACGTGCTACAGGGAAGTCCCTAAAGCGCTCCAGGAGCGGCACGTGTGCGAAAAAAGCGATTTACGTTGTTGAATCACTGTAAACTGTACTCGGTGGGAAACACAGCGCTGGGCAAATTATTTCAAAGGGAAGACTGCTTGAAAAGCGTTGTATGCGGAGTAACAAGCTGAACCTCATACGGATGTGAAGCACCAGCGCGATGTGTATTTCTAACATGCACCGCTTTGGGAGGACTTAAGCGGGCTACATCCTTCGAACACTTTCCATGAAAATACTCAAGTCGCCAACCGTTCTTCGATGTTCCAGCGAATCAAGGCCGCCGGTCAGTTCCGGGTCTCCAATCAGACGAACAGCTCTTCTCTGAACAGAATCCAACAAATGCAGTGTATGTTTGGGAGCGGAGCCCCAAACATGGGAGCAGTATTCCATAGTTGGTCGAATTTGAGCTCTGTAAAGAATTAACAGTTGTGGAGTGTAAAGCTTTCTGGTTCGGAATAGTATTCCCAACTTTTGAGAAGCTCTCCTTGCTATGTCTGCAACATGTTCATGCCAGGATATATTTGCTCCCTAACCCCAAGATAGAATTTCTTCCAAGTCTTTGTTAAGTTGAACGACTTCCTGCTGTCTGCGGATATTCGCCTGAGCCGCCGATGTCCGAGCGTTCAAAGTGAATGAAGAGACAAGCGTACTGTCATCTGCAAAGCTGTAGATTGGATTCTCGGTCTTTTTCAGCAGATCGTTAATGTAAATGAGAAGAGAGTAGGAGACAGTATGGAGCCTTGGGGCACACCGGCGTTGATAGTGAAGGTGTTAGAAAGAAATCCGTCGACCGCAACTCGTAAAGAACGCTCTCTGAGGAAACATGAGAGCCACAAACAGAACTTTTTAGACATACCCCAAGAGCGTAGCTTAGCCAACAGTCCATCGTGCCAAACACGGTCGAATGCCTTGGATATGTCAAGAGCAACCGCTCGAGATTCTCCAAAGTGTTCAATTGCGTTGTTCCAAACATGTGTTACATAAGTCAGAAGATATTGATCTATGTTTACGAAAGCCATATTGGTGATCGCTGATAATATTGAATCGTTCAATAATTTGTATACAATAAAGAAATCTCTCTAGGCGCTACTTGCATGAATTTTCGGAACTATTTACAATTTTTAAATATCACTACAGCAAGGTCTTCATAGTTCTGGATGTTTGCGACTTTTTACAGAAATTAAGATACAGTTTATAATTTTTATTTTAATCAATTCAAGGAATATGCAACTATTCCCCCTCGCCTTCCTCTGAGACTTCACGACTTTGGTCTGATTGGAAACCATGGTTCTTGGATTAGACCATGTCAAATCAGAGTGAATTTTCTGCGTTTCACCTACAGTTATACGAGAACTCTTCCAGATTATAATTCTAATGAACATATAGGCTTAATTTTAATATTTATACTTAACTATTTCATCTATACAAAGATCTAAGAATTCTGGAGCAATTGTATCATTTTGTTTCTCTTTGATACATCTAACACTTTCTTTGATTCTAAAAGCTATTCCAGTTTCTTCTTGCTAAAGCTTATCGAAAAAAATTAGAAAATTTCATTCTAATGGGGGCTAATGGATATTATGTTTATTAGCTGTACGGCTAATGGAAGCCTATGAAGTCTAGGGATCTTCGAGTTGACCAGGAATTTTTTTTCATATGTTTTACTATAAGTACTAATTAATTTCACAATTCATCCCTTGATTGTACTGGTTGCGTTAGCTTAAATAATTATGTACCTGTCCTTATCCATGACAAAGTTGCATTTCCCTTGTATGTTGAGATAGCTAGTACGGGTTTGTTTTAGTTCCCTAAGCAAACTTCCTTAAACTAATCAGAGATTATTAAATGCCCCACCTTTGAAATCCTAGAAAAAATTACACAAACAGACAAAATTCAAAAAGGTGTAACTATGAAGCAACATCTAAAGAAAAAAGAATATAAACTGATCAACTTGAAGACCTCTAAAATGTATAAGCTTCCAAAATTTGCCCATGCTAATTTACCACTCTGTCTAATTATGAGTATAATAGTTTCGCCGTGATATAAAACACATAAATGTCTCAGTCTCATATATCCCTTCGTAATTTTGTTTATTAAAATCTAGCAACGTTTTATTTGGACATACAGAAAATTTATTCTTGTCAATTTCAAAGTTACCTTACGAAAATATGAATAAAAGAGACTCAAGTTGCTAAATTTCCTTCGAGTTCTGGATAACCAGGGTTTCTACTGAAAAGTTCACATAAAGGACGCAAGTCATCAATTTTCAATCGTCAATAGTTATTTTTACTGTACAACAGCTATCACCACTACACCGAACACTTTATTCATGTACTCGCTGCTCCTTTGTTTTCCTAAATGCATCCGTACAATGAAAAAGTAACGGCAACACCCAATGTGATTAAACAGATACACCGATATACGCTATGAAAAGTAAAATAGATTCCATTAATAACATTTGACTTTCCTTTAACCAATACCAAATTCTAAAAAACCGGCCAAATGCAAGTTGAACTTGTGCAATTAATGTTCCGTACGGTGCGGTGATTGGTTTTAAAATAAAAAATTTTGTTACCCTAAATGAGTTTTCAGCAAAGTTTGTTTCTGATTTTTATTGAAAACTGATAACCTTGAAATTTTTGTTTTTTTTTTTATATTCCAGATAAATTATCAGAGATAATAATAATAATAAAGACTCATGATAATTTTCATTCAATCTACACCGTGTGGAGAATATTTCAGAATTTTTTCAAAATTTTTTAGTCAGTACTTTTCGAAATAAGGAGTACAGCGATTTTTTGAAATTTTTTAAAAATAATAGTGTGGGCAACTATTACATCATATTTATTTTTGAACTCGTGTTTTTACAGGCTTTCATTTGACACCCAAGTCGATGACCTGGTAATTTTTTTTTTTAGTTTTGATTTCACTCTCCAAAATTAACCTCTTAAGTCAAAATTTAACTTTCAAAGCTACACGGCTCTGATGGAGCCATCAATTCCTATATTAGTGCCAAATTTCAACTTTCTTTCTTAAATAATTTCGGAGAAAATCGGGTGTGACAGACGAACAGACATCACTGAAGTGATCTTATAAGTGTTCCGTACGGAACATTAAAAAGATGTGCAATCTGTTTTTACCCCGGATACACACAAATATAGACTAACTAGTCTAATTATTGAAAAAATGCTCACAATCCACAATACTTTTAAGAAGTTGAGCAATGCTTAAAATTTTAGTAGTAGTAGTAGTATAGATTATGGGACATGAAAGCTGTATCAAAAAGAACAAATTGTATTATATAATTACAGAACCGTACAGGTCATACCAACAATGTAAAGGAACCAGAGTTGTATCTTAGGCCTCCTATTCCCCTAAACGAAAAATTAGAAAATCAAATGGAATACTCTAATAACATAAACAATATAGTATCAAAGGTCGTAGTGCGCCTTATAAGACAAAACCAATTATTATACTGTCCGGTAACTTTATATTGTTATGACTTTTCATTTCCTTGAGTCAAAATGCAACTTTTTTAATTGAACAACCTAGTTCACTAAAAAGGTCTAACTTTAAAACTTGTTTAATTTACCAACTAGGGATTTAAACTGACAAGAGCACCAATAAATTATGAGTCTATGCAATAAAATACCAGAAAATTTGTTTTTATTTATAATGAAACCAATAGAGTTGAAATATTGTTTAAAAATTCTGAAAACGGCCATATCCTAACTGTTTCAGTGCCTTAATTGTATAGTTTTATATTAAATTTTCTTATGAAAACGTTTTTTTAGTAATATTTAAAATACAAAATAACAACTGGACTAGAGGTTTTCGATTCCATAGTAGTAATATAGTCCGAGTCTAACTATTAGACCCTTTAAGTGAATCGGACTAAAGTTTAAAGATTAAGATATTAGCACCTGAAAACTGCACTTTTACATTTTGACTGTTTTAGGGTGAAATAATTATAGATTATATATTATATATAATATATATATATATATATATATATATATATATATATATATATATATATATATATATATATATATATATATATATATATATATATATATATATATATATATATATATATATATACATACATATATATATATATATATATATATATATATATATATATATATATATATATATATATATATATATATATATATATATATATATATATATATATATATATATATATATATATATATATTTATATATATATATATATATATATATATATATATATATATATATATATATATATATATATATATATATATATATATATATATATATATATATATATATATATATATATATATATATATATATATATATATATATATATATATATATATATATATATATATATATATATATATATATATATATATATATATATATATATATATATATATATATATATATATATATATATATATATATATATATATATATATATATATATATATATATATATATATATATATATATATATATATATATATATATATATATATATATATATATATATATATATATATATATATATATATATATATATATATATATATCTATATATAATATATATATATATATATATATATATATATATATATATATATATATAAATCCCCATATAACAAAGTATAAGGACAGGGAATATATATATAAAGAGATATATAGAGAAAGCGGGGATCCCCCCGCGATATATATATAATGACTACATGAGCGCGAAATTTGAAATTCGCGTTATAGTGAAACCGCGCGTAACGGGGTCGCGCTATATTACTATATATACATATATATATATATATATATATATATATATATATATATATATATATATATATATATATATATATACTTAACAACTCAGTACAATCTAATATAAAAAAAAAAAAATATTTTGACTACACCGTTAAATAAAAATCAAGAAATATTAGTTGAACATTTATAGTAACCTTTTTAACAACTTTATTGGGGAAGATTTATCTAAAATTGGATATCCTTTATATAAATCCATATAATGTTAATATTAATCCACAAATACCAAAATAAATTTTACATCTTGTAAAAAAATTTGACCGGAATATTTCAGTGCATATCTGTCTACATATATCTATAGCAATTAATAAGCTCTTACCTGTTTTGCTACAATGTGTTGATGATTACTTATAAGGCTGCAGAGTCGTTCCCATGCCCCTTTTAAACGGTTGACGGCATCTATTTGTTCTCGGGTCCAACTGGCTAGTACTTGCGATTTGTTTAACATTTCTTTAAACATAATATCCATCTAAAATAATCAACATAATATTAATACTAATAATTAAAATCTACATCCTGTTCGAGACAAATTTGATTTCAAATGATGCCCCTCTTTTTAGTGTTCCGTACGAAATACTTATAAGATCACTTCGACGTCCGTCCGTCCGTCCTTCTGTCAAACCCGATTTTCTCAGAAAGTATTTGAAATAGAAGAAGATAGAAAGTTGAAATTTGGTACTAATATAGGTATTGATAGCCTCATCAGAGCCGTGTAGTTTTGAAAAAAATATATCACTTTTACCCTAAATTAAGTTTTGTGTATCATTTTTCTCACTACTTTGAACGGTAAAAATAAGGACGGCCAAGACCTGCTAAACATATCCACATTAAAAAAATATACGTGCTAAAAAATATATTTAACATGTCAATAATTTAACTTCTACAGCTTTTAAAAGTAAAGATATTGATTTATTTAACTTAATTTGATAATCAAGCGAACTATAAATTTAGAATAAGATCAGTAAATTAATAAATTATTTACTTTCATTACGCAGTTTTAGATAGCGAAAAAATTAAAATCATTTACATATAAACATAATCACAATTAAATTAGGGAAAAAAAGAAACATTTTATTGTTGAAAAATGTCCCAAAAGAAATCTATTTTACCTCAGAATGAGTTCTTAAAATATTCGTGTAATTAAACCCAGTTTCTCCAATTTCATCTAAAGAAAGGGAATGTTTTGTAAGCGTTGCAGTAGATGGATTAATATAGTTTTGTAAATTAACTATATCTTCTGCTATTGAATCCTTCAGAGAGTAGACGAGTTGGTCCCAGTAACTTCTATTATGAGATTCTAGATCTGATCTAAGTCTGGCCAATCCAATTATAAAACATCCAACTTTTTTTCTTCAGAACTGCAATTTAGTCATGATTTTAATAATAATGTTTTTTTTCACAATTTATTGTATTAGAAACAAAAAACTGAACAATTATATTATTGTAATTATAATAATTATTAAAATATATAAATAGGATTATCAAGAAAGTTGAAAAACAGTTATATATACATTGGTACGCTGTAAGAGCATAGTGTTACTATATATGTCGAGTGTATCTCTCTAAATTATTATTAGTCCATATAAAAACAGTGGTACTATTTTCAGGCTACTGAGGGTGACTTTAGGAGGCCGGATGGTGAAGACTACATAAGGAGTTAGTTAGTTATACAGAAGAATAGACAAGGAGGTGAATGTTTATGAATACAATATGTACGTTAAATATTTTTAATTATTTTTTTAAGAAAAAGATTGATACATATGCGAAAATATTCTACGTTGTTGCTTTTTAGTATTTTTTGAAGCCATATAGGTTAGGATCTATTGTATTTTAATAACTTGGAAATAAGAGTTTAGGAATTAGTTAATCTGGAGCCGTATATGGCTCACATCTTTTGAACTTTCTTATTCACATTGTGGGCAATTTTTTAGTCCGACTGTATTGAGATGACTGGGAAAGCCGTCGTGAATAATTTTGAGATTACTGAGTGTTGCAATGTTTTGCCTATACACTTGATTATGATATCAATATGATGAAGAAATGTTTTAATGACCTTTACAATAGTAAGTATTGGTTACACTGTCAAATTTGCTCGCTTCTTCATTCCATTCGGTGAAGGCGTTTCTTTGAAAATGAATACAAATATGAAATTATTAATGTAGATTTGTGAAGAGTATTTGGTGATGTTTTTGCAATTCTATCAACTATAACATAGCTTATTAGGCCTAAATATATTTTGGTTCACAGAAAGTGAAACTTACTGGGTTTATCTAGAGCTAATAAATTTACTATATAAGCAATATAAGTATTGAAGACTTTAATTAAACACTAAAATGTTTTAAATATAATGGCATATTATTTTTTGTCCCGTACGAGTGTGTAAGAACATTTATAAAAATTATATAAATTTTTGTAAGGTACCAAATATAGAGATGAAATGATAGCCTACTAACAACAGCAGAAACGGAATAAGAGGCAAACAAACAGGCGTAATCCTTGTCGTGCAAAGAAAAAGAATATTCTTTCCGGTTTTGCGTATAACACTGGTTTATTTTTTTCAAAGTAACTTTGTATGTAGGATAATTCCTAAATACTTAAATTATTTCGCCGCGAGAAACAAGAATCCATTTAATCTAATAAAATTGTTTTCGAAAATTTGCTAACACTGTCCTAAGTTTTATCTGAAGGTAAAGAATACAGATAGTATTGGTGCAAGTACCGATTCTTGTGTTATATAGAGTGTAGTTTGAAGTATCCTTTGGGTAAAACGATTATTAATATTGGTATTTCAATGTGATTAATTTTTTGTTCTACCGTTTTTAAATTTACGCTCTGGTGCACAATATTCTTCTCAGTGTAAGGGTTTATTTGATTGAATATTTTTCTAACAATCTAAAATTCTGTATGAAAGCTCTAACCCTTGTTGGAACGAATAAGGGGGAATCAATCAATGAGACACACATGGTGTTTAAATAAATATTTTATATACGAGTAGCTATAGGAGAAAATTGTCAATATCAGTTCGACTGTTTTCATTTCTTTTCGAAAACTTTCAAATAAAATGGGCTGTCGACTTCAAATTCGGTATATGTATAATATTTGTTGTGGGAAAGAAATATCGTTTAGGAGTAATATTGTTTCAAGTAGTAAAGGTAACGCGCTTCTGGACCACTTGTCGTACCGACAAACTCAGTCTGCAATTTCATAACCATACGTTATTTTTTAGTATGGGTTTAAATGGGAGGTGTATTTCTGGACCACTTGTCGTAACGTTAAACTTTCTCGGTGTGTTACGTTATATTTTGCATGAATTCAGGCGAAATAGTTGAATGGTGAAATG
Organism: Pachyrhynchus sulphureomaculatus; assembly: GCA_019049505.1. Taxonomy (NCBI): domain Eukaryota; kingdom Metazoa; phylum Arthropoda; class Insecta; order Coleoptera; family Curculionidae; genus Pachyrhynchus; species Pachyrhynchus sulphureomaculatus. The sequence goes on along the minus strand of CM032449.1, from coordinate 91,656,451 downwards.
GTCCTGGCATTTGAAAAAGCGTGTTTACCGTCCGCATAAGTTGTTTTTGTAACAAAATATTTCCTATACAGGGTGTAACCAAAAAGGCCTTATTGTTTTTTATGTAAAATGTGTCCAAAAGGTCCTTATAAATGTGAATAGGGGTGTTTTAGTTGAAAAGTGGTCAAAAAGACCTAAATGAGTGTGTAAAAGGTCCTTATTCGTGTAAATGTGGGTTGTTTTTGTTGAAAACAGGGGTCAAAAGGTCCTTATAGTAAAGGCAAGGTTAGATGTCTGTAAATGATTGTGTTTATCGTGACGATAAATGGTTTACCGTACCGTAATAGTGTGTATTTCAATAGCGCTTATTTTAGCAGGGTACCTTAACTTCATTAAAAACTTGGTAAACTTTCATTAGAGGAGAAGTTGCATTAGTTTAGATGAGTTTTGATTGGTCTCGTTGCACGAAAGTAGGCGTAACATGATAAGAAAAGTGGTATATTGATAGGTTGAATGTGTATGTAGTGTAAAAGGTAGATAAGAAAATTGTAGTTGGTTGGTTGACTAGGTAAAATGGCTGTTGTTTATTCCATAAGGCATGTATTTGATGGTTTGTTGTGTACAGGGGAGATAAGAAACGTGTTATTGGTTGGTTGTCTAGGTAGAATGGGTGTTGGCTAGTCGAAACTGCACTTGTTTGATATTTTGGAGTGTAAAAGCTATGGTGTAAAAGTGGTTCAAAAAGTAATATATTAGTTGGAAATTGTGTTTAAAAAGGCCTTATTAGGATGTATTTTCGAGGTAAAATTTGGTAAACGTTCCCCTAATTTGTTGTATGGCGCCGTAAAGTCGGTAAAAATGTAGCAGATAAGGCTAAATGTAAACAAAAAGTATGACTCATGCTAATTTCCTTGAATTGAAAACAAGTAAACATGTGCCTCGATAGGTCACACAATAGATAAGAAAGGTCAAAAATAGCTGATAAGGAGTTGCTTTGAATGCATACAAGTGTAATAAAATTGGTTATATTTGTCAAGAATAGTAAAATAAGTATGAAATGAGCTTAACGTAGTTTAAAACAAGGATATTTGGATTCGATTGTTGTTGTCTAAATGGTCTGATAGGTCACATAATAGATAAGAAAGTTCAAAAATAGTTGATAATGAGTTGAGTAAAATGTATTGAGAATGCAAATAATTGAAAGACCAAGCAATTTACGGTATTTGGTTGTCGTAACGTTAAATGTAAACGTAAAAGTTGTTTGTTCTCAAAAAGGTCCTACTATTATTATTATTATTATATTGATGTATGAAATGAGCTTAAATTAGTCTAGTTGGGCCTCGTTGAAATGTTGTGTGAACTCGTTGGATTTTGTTAGAAAGCAAAAGTTAAATAAAACACACTTGTCAAGAATAGTAAAATAAGTATGAAATGAGCTTAAATGAGTCTCAAATGAGTTTGGATTAAATGGTTTGAACTCGTTGGCTTGTAATAATAGTAAAATTTTAAATGAGCCTAGCCTTTTACCGTATTTCGTTGTCGTAACGTTAAATGTAAACGTGAAAGTTGTTGTTTGCTCTCAAAAAGTTAGTTTTGTTGAGCCTAGATTAGTAAAATTTGGTCTCGTAGGATTGTAATAATAAAAGTAAAATATGCATGTGTTAAAATGAGATGAGCCTAGCCTAGCCTAGTTTGAACTCGTTGTATTTTGCTATATAGGGTGAAGATGAGAGCGAGAGAGAGTTAAATAAATAAAAAACACAAGTATGAGCACACAGATTTAATAAATAATAATATTAATACCAATGAATAAAACTCGTTGAAATGGTATACAAAAACAAAACAGCCTCGTCTAATTTGATTAAATCTTTACAACTACTATATATGCCTTAAAAAGGAGAAAATTTGAATAACTACTGACTAAAATACAAAAAAGTACAAAATATCTATAAAACAATATAGTTTACTAATAACTAACTAAAATCTTAAGATGTAAATAATAAGTTGTGTGGATACGAAATGATACCAACAAAAACCAGTTGTTATAAAATTAAATGAGAGTTCAACAAATTTGATAAGAAAGGTTAAAATTAGTTGATAAGAAGTAGATTCGAATGCATTGAGAATGTAATAAAACAACATTTTAGATTTACCGGGAAAATTTGAATAACTATCAATTGTTTAAATTATTGACTTACTTAAATACTTAAAAGTACAAAATATCTATAAAACAATATAACTAAAATCTTAAGATGTAAATAATATGTTGCCTGGTACGAAATGATACCAACAAAAACCAGTTGTTATAAAATTAAATGAAAGTTCAACAAATTTGATAAGAAAGATCAAATATTTGTCGATAAGAGGATGTAAAATGTATTGGATAAAGTATAAATTACAATGTATAATATGCTTTACTAATAACTATATATTTGACTAGAAATATTAAATATGTATAAATGATAGAGAGTTCAATAAACACAGATAAGAAAGTTTAAAATTAGTAGATTCGAATGCATTGAGAATGCAATAAGTTAAAGACCAAGAAATTTACGGTATTTCGTTGTCGTAACGTTAAATGTAAACGTAAAAGTTGTTTGTTTTCATGTTACTACTACTTAGTAATTCTGATATTTGTATAAATCAAAATTTGTTTCCAAAAGAACAAAGATTCGACTAATAATAATAAACTAAGAAATAGCCTGTAAATATAATCATATAACTAAATGCAGAGAAAATCATACTAAATTACTACAAAAAGTACAAAATGTCTTAAACATAGGAGTAAAGTTATCAAAAATTCTAATAAATAACCTATATATGTTAAACAATATATCTTGACAATAAATTTAAACAGATTTTTGTTCAAATTTAAACAGATTGTTGTACAGTTGTTTTAATGATTTTAAAATAATACGAGAAATGGATGTATGTTTTCTTTTTGAGTCTTTGAATACATTCATCTAGGGTTATTATCTTCATCTGATTATGATGATGACAACGATGAGCATTTATATTCGGGAGAACCAAATAGGATACATTGACTCCAACCACTATCACCAAAATGTTCTCTATTCGTTGTACTATTAATATCTCGACAATAAATTTGAACTTGTTGTAAATGTGGTACTACTTGGAAACATCTCTTACATTGTTTAAATCGTTCTTTAGGTACGTTATAATTAACCTTCCAATCATACCATTCTATAGTTTTCAAACCACATACTGGACATTGTAAATTTAATTTAAATCGACCAATATCACTCATACTTTGATGTATATTTGAAAACATGGTTAGATGGATAAAACTATTTGTTTTACGTTTTAAACTATTTTAAATTTTTTACAGTTAATCAAATATATATACATAAATAATGATGTATGGAGTCGACTAGTCGCTAAAAATCTCAAAACTAACAAAACAAATGGATTAATTTAGTTTATAAAATGATAAGAGATAAATGTCGAAAACATGTTTATAATAAAAAATATCTGGTGATTGGAAAATTTGGTATGAATTAATTAGCGCTATCTCTTTGAAAAACAAACTGCAAAATACAAAATATTTTAATAATAACAATATCTGGTGATTGGAAAATTTTGTCTGATTTACTCATAGTAAAAGTATCAGAGAAAGCAATTTTATATTTATTCGAGTTATATAAATATATATATATATATATATATATATATATATATATATATATATATATATATATATATATATATATATATATATATATATATATATATATATATATATATATATATATATATATATATATATATATATATATAGATAGCAATTTATCATTTATTTAACATTGTATTAAAACTTATTTTTTAATACAGCTCAATAGATTTACAACTAGTTTAGATAATTGATCAATTAACTTATTATTATTCTTATTATGATTGTAATGAATACTACATTGTACGTATTTGTTTGATGTCACCAAAGATGACAATTCTTCATTGACACGTTTTAGTACCATACGAATGTGGAAACATTCACATGTATCGGGTCCTTCTGGAACTCCAGGATGTGACCATACACATGATACGTAATGTGTTTCTAAATTATTATTTGTTGTAACTTGTTTGCGATCGATAAAAGGTGTTAAATATTCTCGATAAGATATTAATCGAATCCTTGTTTCACAACAACAACATGATAATTTCTTGACAAAATCATAAATTCTTCTACAAGTTTTATATACTAAATCATCTGACTGAATAAATTCATTATATTTTGCAAATAAGATGAAATCTTTGACAATTTAATAAATGTTGTACTGAGATTCTCCTATGATCAACTGATAAGGTTCTTATACCATTGAGAAGGGATATGTATATTTAAACGGATATGTTGTGACTGGTTAGTAGTCAGTATTTGATACGCATAAAATCAAATAAACAATGAGTGAAGAACGTCAACGAGAACAACAACGAGACCAAGTATATGTAGTAACAAAAAGAAATGGACTTTGGATTAATCGTGATGCTGTTGACTTAACACCTGGTAAATTGTTAAGTGGAGTCGGTTTATATCAAAATGGAGGATATATAGCCTGTGGTGTTCGTGATAACGATCTGTTATATCGTTCAGTGGGACAACAACAACAAAGAATGTGCATTCGAAATGTCAGGATATCTGGAAGACTGGTACACATGATCGTATAGATAAATAAGTACAATCAATAATTCCACGACGATTGGTGAACGAGAATACCAACAACAACGAGAACAAAGAGGCAACCAGTAGAAACTCCTTGATAATTCTTGTTTAGTTTTTAAGTAATAGATATATGTACATTTGTCCTAATAAAGTTCTTATATCCTTAAATATTTAATGCTTTGTTTTTCTAGTATAATAATAAAGTCCTTATATTCTTACTACTTTTAGTATTTCAAATAGAAAATGATTTCTTCTGTCTACTAATAATAATAAAACACACACACATGTTTGAATTGAAAATATTTATTAAACTCGCTATTTCAATAATTTTTCTACAAATTATTCAGTTAACATTGTGTTACGAAAAATTCCTTAAAAGTTTATTATTATTAAATACAGATTGATTTTTGATGTTGATATACATTATGGGATGAATATCGAAAGCCATGTCAATAGTGTCATACAATTTGTAGTACTACATTGAACTTTAGCATTGTAGGTTAGATTATGATCTAAACAGGAAGGTTTTGTAGTTTTAAATGTTGGCATGTTCCATACATTTAAAGTATCTATATCGATCATCTTGAAATTGGGATTAGTATGCATATTAGAAGCAGCAATGTTGTCTTGAACGAATCGAAAAACATGTTTTCCTTTTACATACAATACATCAATATTGTCCAGTACTCTATCTAAAATTTCTCCAACTTGATTGTAATTTACATAGCCGGAAGAATATCGTAAACCATGTTCCTTTTCAGCCTTACAAACAGCTCTTTTATTGAGGCGAGATAATTGAGCAAAGGGTATTTTCGGTTTCAATACATAATGACTTGTCTGTAAACAATTTGATATCGTAATTTCTTTAGCATGGAATTCTTCCACATACACATCATGATTAGCATCATCGGGAGCAAATAAAAAGTTAAATCCCTGAATATCGAGAACAGCCAACTTCATAGTGTCACAGTTACTTTACAACTAATACAACTTTTACAAAGCACACATATATATATAATATGACTTTGTCTCTCCACAAAACAAGTCAGAATTGACTCACTATAGAGAAAAATGATATGTATTTTCCTTGTTTAACTGAATTGATTTCAATCTTACTCTTATTTTTGTTTTTTCATAGTATTTGTAGTGAATAGAATAAAAATAGTTAGGTTCTAGAGATTTTAATGTTAAAATATTAAGCAAAAGTTTTATACGAGAGAAATATTTATTTTCTTCTTAAAAAACCATTTATATTACAAAATACCTAAAATCTAAACTATAATATCTGATAGCCTAATTTAATTACATCCTCCCAACTTAAATATTCATTATCATCCTCCTCATCTGCATTGTATCCATCATCATCATCATCCACATCCATTTCACTCTCTGATTGGTCACTAACTATTATCATCTCTTCCTCCTCATCCTTTTTCTCCTTTAACCACCTTTGTTTTAATATGCTCAGCGGGATTTCATCATCATCATTTTCATTATCATCATCATCATCTTCATCATTCTCAACTTGAACAGTTTGTTGTAATCTTTCTTTTAATATATTTAAGGGTAAATTTTCTTCTTCTTCTTCAGCATTTTCCATTTCCCTTAATTCCAGTAGTCTTAGTAATTCTTTATTTCGTTTAATAACTTTGTTGGCATAATCTTCTTCTTTATTAAAAAGCGTCATTATTTTTAGTATTATTTAGAATATTATTAAGTAATAATTAGACGAATGAATTTTGTATTGATTTTAATACCATTCTATACACCTATTATATAGGGGATTTAATCACATCATATACAGTCGTCATGAGAGTCAATTAGTCTATTAAAAATTCCAAAAGATAAGCAAGTATGTATACTAGTGGAGTCGTTTTGTCTGTAAAAATGGTTTTAAGTAAACAACATATTAGTAAAAATTTGATAATTTATTGCTCTAACTAGTCACATAAATTTTCCAAATATCAAATGGCGTGATTTATTTTTTTTCTTTATTTACTATATAAGCATTAAAATTCTTACTCCGAGTCAAATTACATCTCTGTGTGTAGTTGTAAAACAAAAAATGGTTTTATACATCTTTGAAACCGAAAATGTAAAGGTTCTTTCCGCCAATATGTTATAAATTTTATTGAAAAATGTATTCAAGTGAGTATTTTGTTTTTTATTATATATTCTGGTGTTGGAGTGAATTTTAAAATGAAAAGGACATACTAAAAATTAAATTCTGTTTGTATTGTTTTATTACAACATGTGTGAATGTATTTATTTCAGACGTGGTGTTCAACACATATGTATACAAAATGACCAAGTCTATGTGTATGTGGATGAAGAGATTCCACCAACTAAAATAGAGGATATTACATGGATGATACCTGCTAAATACCTGAAAGTTGAAGCCTCGAATGAAGAAGAGGAGATAACATTTAAAGAAGCAATAGAAAAATATCCTAAAGTGAAAAATTATATATTAAATAATCTATATACCTTATAAACAAATAAATTGAAAAAACAAAAAGCATTTACTTTGTTTTATTTGATATTTCCTTGTTCTTATGATTTGCTCAAGTATTTTCCTTTTATATAGTTAGATATAGGATACATGTGAAAACAATATAAGTATTTAGTTATTCATCTGATATTGGTTAGATCTCTTAGGATATAATTTTATGTAGATACTGAAAATGAATTAGGTAGTAGGAGTAAAATAAAGTAATCTTAAATTTGACTTGATTCGTTATATCAAAAAGAGGTTTTTGAATGTGTGTTTAGTAGAAAACGAGATAGAAATCGATAAAGAATGGATTCCTCATCGTCGTCATCAACAAGTTGGAAATGTCCTTCATGTCAAAGTAAAATTATCTATTTGGGTCATAAATCTTATGATCAGAATACTTATTGTTCCAATTGTACTCGATATTACAAAAAAGCTTCATGGCAAACTGTACGTAGTCTAGGCTATATACCAAAAGATACTTTGGAAAGACAAAAGGACAAATTGGAAAATGAAGCCAAGAAACAATTTACTAATAAGGAAAGTTTATATAATCAATATAGATCTGTAAGAGACCGAAATGAATCATCATCTACAACAAGTGGTGTATGGCTTTCAAAATCCAAGAAAAATTAACTTAAAAATTTATTAATAAATTTTTGGGCTAAATATGTATATAATACAAAATGTATTTGGATAGATGTCGAATAAAGATGTATATAATACAAAATGTATTTGGATAGATGTTGAATAAAGTTGTTATTTATTTGTAATAGTTTTTTTAGTAAACTCTAATAAAAAAAATGTTATTACTTAAACATATCGTCTATTTTATAACTGGATACAATTTTAAATACACAAGTACTAAATATTAGCTAATTACACACTAAGAAATTTTTCATAAATCTGAGTTTATTCTTCGATAAGATACCAAATAGTCGTGCGTTCGCATTTGTAACAATAATCTCGTAGCCTGAGTCGAGGTCGAAGTTGTTGAACAGCATTGTTACGTCTAATGATTAAATTTACTTGAGCTATATGTGGTTGAAAAAGGTATACTTTTCGATTCTCTCCAACAACCACTATATAAATAAGTAAAATTCATGTTTGGTAGTAGTAGCAACAGTTGTTGTTGTTATTTCTATGACTATTTCTAAGATACTGATTTGTTAAATTATTATTCCTCAAGAAGATACCACATAGTTATACGAGCACATTGGTTACAATAAACCCGTATTCGAGTTCGAGGTTTTTGACGATTTGGATATGGACAACTGTGTTTTTCTCTCCAACAACTACTACATAAATAAGTAAAAAATTCCATGCAGACTAGTAAGATGTCAAGAGTAGCACACAAAATTATGTTGTTTCTATTACAAATAAAGATAATAATCTACAATCATTAATCGTAAGATAAATTGTATTACTATGCAATGACAGTAGTAGTTCAAATGCACCAAATAACCGGTCAAGTACAAGTTGAGACTAATGATTTATGTGTGTTCTTTTTAACTTTTTCCTTCTCCTCGTAATTTTCTATTATTTTTTCTACATGTCGACAATCGAATAATATATTTGTCTTTCGTTTCCAAAAGTACTTTTTCTCGTTCTAAACAGTCTTTTAGATTTACGAAAATTTTCGTTTCATCTTTCCTCTGTTGTTTTAAATCCTTTTGACATTTGGACAAATCGTTATCTAACTGATACATTTTACGAGTCAGATCGGTCAAATTACTTTTAAAATTTGCCATTTCCTCCTTAAAATCGGCAATTACGACATATGCTACTTTGTTTTTTTCTTGACAAATTTGCAATGTTTCCGTTAGATTAGTTCTCAATAAATACAAATCCGATTCCAATTTCATATTTTCCTTGAGCAGAGCAATATGTTTCGTATAATTTAACGACATTGTTAAATTCGCAGCCAGGTATTCGTATTCTCGAATTTTTCCCATACAAATATCATTAACAGCTTGTTCATTATCGTATAAATCCATATAATTGTCCAGTGATTTAATACATTCCTGATACAAGTTTAAACTGGTATTATAAAGTGAATGATAATCCTCTAATAAATATTCATAATTTTGATTACAAGAATTATTAACGACATCATCATCGTAGTTGTTTGTACTTTGAACGACAATATTTGTAAACAAATAGTTTAACAATAGATAAGTAGAGAACATTGTTTTTGTGGACATTATGAGCGAATGATTTAAGTTATTAAAATGAACCAAAAATTTATTTAGCGTCTGTTTTATAGAGATCGTTTTCCTCCCGAAAAGACTAATAATAAGAACCTCTTGTGGTTTGAAATTAAATATGGAAAATGTAAACTTTAACTGTTTAAAATGTAGATGTAAAGTTAACAAAAATATAAATAGTTACTATCGAGATCGGGTTAGAATACGCAAATATTGTACATATTGTTTAATTAATTATGTATATGGGAAAAATAGCCTAATTTCCATGATTCTATCAATTACGACGACGACTACGACAAATAGTAATAGTAGTAGGGAGAGATAAAGATACTTGTAGAAAACATTTAATTAATACACAGACACATCATATCATTCATTCAAAAATGCCAATTATTGTACGAGTAAAATGTCCACAATGTAAAGGTGAAAGTGAAATACGAAATCAAAAATGTTTGTCATGTGTGGTCAAAGATCGAATCAAAGAGACCGATGGAGCAAAACACGTACCTGCTGAATTTCTTTCCTTTGGCAAAGAAGAACGAGGAATCGAGAGAGAGAGAACTGCTGCTGCTGCTGCAAGACAAGGAAACAGATAAATTTCATCAGTTTCCTGTTGATCAAAACTATATAAAAACATACATCAACAATATAATCATATTATTTATATATCTCTCTCTGCTGCTGCTATTGACACATACATATATTATAAAATAATGGCTTGTCTAAGAGCTTGGTGGAATAAAATATTCAATTTTTCCGATTTACCAGCGAAATTTATCTTTTATTTTCAAGATTTTGTCAATTGGAATATCATATCACGAAAACAACATTTAGACGAAGATCTAATACGAACTTGTATCAATAAAGTCAATTGGCAACTCATCTCCCAATATCAGCAATTAAACGAACGATTTATGACGGAATTTGCCGGAATGTTGGATTGGAATGCAATTAGTATCCATCAAAACTTGACTGAAGATTTTATCCGTCGACATAGAGAACAAGTTAATTGGACATTTATTCAAAAATTTCAACGAGGAATCAGTCCCGCCTTTTTACATGAAATGAAACCCTACATTGATCAACAAGAACTTGAGAATTGTTGTTGTTAAATCAGTATAATCTTAAGTTATTCTCTTTTATACTTTATTTAATAAAACCTTTTTGTAACAGTACAAGTTGTTTTTGTTATTTTTAACTACATACTGCTAATACTACACTTTAATTTTATCATTGCATAAAGCACGAGTTATGTTAAAAACCATTTATATTGTACATTCAATGTATTTGAATCTACTTCTTATCAACTAATTTTAACCTTTCTTATCTGTTTTTACTGAACTCTCTCGCTCGTACATTTTTATGGGATTTTGTTGTTATAAAAAGATTGAATTGGTAAATATAAGCAACAGTTATCAGCGCTTTCCTCTCACAACATATATATTTATATAGTTCTTTTGTTTTGTGTGTAATTACTTAATCAGGTGAGTTTAACGGGAAAAATTTTTATACAAACCACATCATATCTAATTCGAATTGTTGTTTGCAGTATGGCATCTGCATCTTTAAACGGTGAATCTACCATGCCTACAACATCATCATCATCATCTAATCTAATGATTGATATGGATGCAACAATTCCTACAACTAGTACTACTACTACTACTACTACTACTACTACTACTAAAAACCAGGAAAAATTTCCACTTGCTAAAAATATATTTTTGGATGGTCTTACACATATGGGACTACTCAATTTTCTCAAGAAATATTCAAATGTACACCTTTATAATGCTGTTAAACAAGAAAATAGTAGTGAATCATTAAAGACTTTTAGACAAAACCTGTACACGTTAACAATTGTGCATAAAATGCAACAACAGCAACAACAAAAAGAAAATGAAAAATCTCTATTTGAACGTTTACCACTATCTCAATTGTATTTTTCGTTAATATTTGACTCGTTTGAAAATTTTGATAAAAAGAACATCATTGCTAGTATAAAGGAAATTCCCACAGAAATATTTGAACAATTTCCATCGGTAATTATTATCCCTATTAAGTCCAATCTTAAGGACATTGTTTGGAAAATTATGCAACGACAAGAGCTAGATTTAAGTTCAGCCATAAAATATGTAAAGACTCAATTTAAATTTTTCACTTTATTGTCCAAATACAACATTTTCAACAAATATGTCTTTTACTCCATTATCCATCAATAAAGCTTACTTTTCCGACTTGTATGTACGTATAGAAAGAGCAATTCAAATACTCAATGGCAACGACGACGACGACAACTCGAAAATAATTATTCCGGGAAATAATTCTTGTTGGAAAGCATAGAAATCAGATGCAGGTTTCGATCTTTGTCTTAAACAGGATACATTTTGTCCCGCAGGGAAAGCCACAAAGATTGAACTGATTGAGAAGGTAAATATTCCTATAGGATTCTATGGACAAATTGTTGCAAGATCCTCTACGAATGCTATAGGAACTATACGAACAGGCATCGTAGATGCAACCTACAATGGACCTCTAATTATTTATTTTATATCGGATGAAAATATTTTATTGGAAAAGTATCGAAAAATTGCTCAATTAATTATATGTCCTTTGGTAAATGCCTCGATCGAAAGAAATACTACAAGTCTAAAGAGGAGTTTTATCAGAAAATCCAACAATTTTGGTTCTTCGGGAAAATATAAAATTCCCGCTGCTCAATTTTTGGATGGACGACAATATTGTGCACAACCTCAAACAGATATTGAAATTGACGATTTTAATCGATGTACTAGAAATTTAGTCTATTCAGATTCTTCCGATTCTGAATAAATTACCTCTAAAAATTGTATCTATTGTAGTACAAACTGTATTAGATTTATCTATTATTAGTTTTTAAGATTTATCTATTAGTATATATTCATAAGTTTAAGCTAGTAATTTGTTAATTTGGTTATAAAATAAAACAATGTTTATAAGATTTTTGTATTTATTTAAGAGACTACCTAAGAATTTTATCATAAAAAAAAAATTTCACAGGTTACTTATAAAATTCCTCCCATTCTTCTCGTGTCGGTTCCTCCTCCAAACACACATGAATCGTGTTCTGTCCTCTTCTTATTTCAAACAAAATATCTCTGAAAATCAATAATAATAATAATAATAATATTATGTTAGATAAGAAACAAGTAAAATATACTCACTTGAAGAACTCTTTTAGTAACACATACAACATGTCTAATGATATATCATCATCTATTAAGTCGACTATGGAAAAGATCATTTCTTTCAAACTAGCCAGAATTACACAACAAACAAAATTGTAATTGACTCGGCATAAGACTTGTGTTTATATATTAAATACAGTCTATTAATCATCTGATACGCATTTGATTTTTTAGAAATATATACTAATTACACATGTTTATCAGTATAAATGCAACAAAACAGTTTAATTTGGAAAATTACCACTTATCTAATAAACTCATATATTTAAAGTAACTAATGCAAAAATAACAAATAAATCCTGGGGAGAAACTATCTCTAGAGAGAGACATACATTAAAAAATTAATATATACTTATGTTTTATTAGTTTTTAGTCAGTCAGTCATTTGATAGTTCAATATGAATGAATCAGATGTGTTTATTGACATTCAAGGATATAATTGCTCTTTTGGATATGTAATCAAAGAGTTGGCAATTTATGATGGTATTCGTTGTGCAAATTATTTATTTAAACCACCATTCTCAAGAACTATGATATCTACTGCTGAAGATCAAAAATTGATTGATTGGTCAGAAAAATATCATGGTTTATGTTGGGAAAATGGATTTGTTGAAATAAACGATATCGAACACATTTTACAAGATGTATTGAAAATGTATCAAACTCCATATCGAATTTACGTCAAAGGAAATGCAAAAGTGAATATTTTAAAGAAATTCTTAAATGAGGACTATATACACAACATTCCCATTCAACAAGAACCTAAATTAAGTCAATTTAAAATGATTCCAGAATGTTATTTTCATAAAGATATTAATCCATGGCATTGTGCATTATCCAATGTAAAACTACAATATAATTATAGAAATTGTTGGAAATAAAGAACTCTCACATTTAACTAAGAAATATGTCTTTTACCAACAGCAGTTCCAAAGTTTTTTGGATTCCTATTTTTTTTGGAAACAAATTTTGATTTAAACAAATATCAGAATTACTAAGTAGTAGTAACTTGAAAACAAACAACTTTTACGTTTACATTTAACGTTACGACAACGAAATACCGTAAATTTCTTGGTCTTTAACTTATTGCATTCTCAATGCATTCGAATCTACTAATTTTAAACTTCTTATCTGTGTTTATTGAACTCTCTATCATTTATACATATTTAATATTTCTAGTCAAATATATAGTTATTAGTAAAGCATATTATACATTGTAATTTATACTTTATCCAATACATTTTACATCCTCTTATCGACAAATATTTGATCTTTCTTATCAAATTTGTTGAACTTTCATTTAATTTTATAACAACTGGTTTTTGTTGGTATCATTTCGTACCAGGCAACATATTATTTACATCTTAAGATTTTAGTTATATTGTTTTATAGATATTTTGTACTTTTAAGTATTTAAGTAAGTCAATAATTTAAACAATTAAGAGTCATTCAAATTTTCCCGTTTGCTTTTTAGACAAATAATATTGATATTATATTTACAGACTTTCAACTTTTACATTTACATTTAACGTTACGACAACGATAAATCTATAATGTTGTTTTATTACATTCTCAATGCATTCGAATCTACTTCTTATCAACTCTCGAATTTATATAGTTAATTTTTTTACGTTTAAATGTTACCTTTACCATAAATCTAAAATGTTGTTTTTATCAAATTTGTTTAACTCCTCATCTCATTTAATTTTATAACAACTGGTTTTTGTTGGTATCATTTCGTATCCAGACAACTTATTATTTACATCTTAAGATTTTAGTTAGTTATTAGTAAACTATATTGTTTTATAGATATTTTGTACTTTTAAGTATTTTAGTTAGTAGTTATTCAAATTTTCTCCTTTTTAAGGCATATATAGTAGTTGTAAAGATTTAATCAAATTAGACGAGGCTCTTTTGTTTTTGTATACCATTTCAACGAGTTTTATTCATTGTTTTTAATATATTTATTAAATATGTGTGCTCATACTTGTGTGTTTTATTTATTTAACTCTCTCTCGCTCTCATCTTCACCCTATATAGCAAAATACAACGAGTGCAAACTAGGCTAGGCTAGGCTAGGCTCATCTCATTTTAACACATGTATATTTTACTTTTATTATTACAATCCAACGAGACCAAATTATACTAATCTAGGCTCAACAAAACTAACTTTTTGAGAACAAACAACAACTTTCACGTTTACATTTAACGTTACGACAACGAAATACGGTAAAAGGCTAGGCTCATTTAAAATTTTACTATTATTACAAGCCAACGAGTTCAAACCATTGAATCCAAACTCGTTTGAGACTCATTTAAGCTCATTTCATACTTATTTTATTATTCTTGACAAGTGTGTTTTATTTAACTTTTGCTTTCTAACAAAATCCAACGAGTTCACACAACATTTCAACGAGGCCCAACTAGACTAATTTAAGCTCATTTCATACATCAATATAATAATAATAATAGTAGGAACTTTTTGAGAACAAATAACTTTTACGTTTACATTTAACGGTACGACAACCAAATACCGTAAATTTCTTGGTCTTTCAATTATTTGCATTCTCAATACATTTAACTCAACTCATTATCAACTATTTTTGAACTTTCTTATCTATTATGTGACCTATCAGACCATTTAAACGACAACAACAATCGAATCCAAATATCCTTGTTTTAAACTATGTTAAGCTCATTTCATATTTATTTTACTATTCTTGACAAATATAACCAATTTTATTACACTTGTATGCATTCAAAGCAACTCCTTATCAGCTATTTTTGACCTTTCTTATCTATTGTGTGACCTATCGAGGCACATGTTTACTTGTTTTCAATTCAAGGAAATTAGCATGAGTCATACTTTTTGTTTACATTTAGCCTTATCTGCTACATTTTTACCGACTTTACGGCGCCATACAACAAATTAGGGGAACGTTTACCAAATTTTACCTCGAAAATACATCCTAATAAGGCCTTTTTAAACACAATTTCCAACTAATATATTACTTTTTGAACCACTTTTACACCATAGCTTTTACACTTCAAAATATCAAACAAGTGCAGTTTCGACTAGCCAACACCCATTCTACCTAGTCAACCAACCAATAACAAGTTTCTTATCACCCCTGTACACAACAAACCAATCAAATACATGCCTTATGGAATAAACAACAGCCATTTTACCTAGTCAACCAACCAACTACAATTTTCTTATCTATCTTTTACACTACAACGAGACCAATCAAAACTCATCTAAACTAATGCAACTTCTCCTCTAATGAAAGTTTACGAAGTGTTTAATGAAGTTAAGGTACCCTGCTAAAATAAGCGCTATTGAAATACACACTATTACGGTACGGTAAACCATTTACCGTCACGATAAACACAAACATTTACAGACATCTAACCTTGCCTTCTACTATAAGGACCTTTTGACAATATACTTTTCAACCCCTGTTTTCAACAAAAACAACCCACATTTACACGAATAAGGACCTTTTACACACTCATTTAGGTCTTTTTGACCACTTTTCAACTAAAACAGCCCTATTCACATTTATAAGGACCTTTTGGACACATTTTACACAAAAAACAATAAGACCTTTTTGGTTACACCCTGTATAGGAAATATTTTGTTACAAAAACAACTTATGCGGACGGTAAATACGCTTTTTCAAATGCCAGGACCATTTCACCATTCAACTATTTCGCCTGAATTCATGCAAAATATAACGTAACACACCGAGAAAGTTTAACGTTACGACAAGTGGTCCAGAAATACACCTCCCATTTAAAGCCATACTAAAAAATAACGTATGGTTATATGCAGACTGAGTTTGTCGGTACGACAAGTGGTCCAGAAGCGCGTTACCTATACTACTGTTTCAAAGAGAAGAGCTCAAATGAATAATGATCTGTAAATTTTGTAAAGGTACTAACTATTATAAAAACTTTTCCTGGTTTACACTTGCAATAATGAATAATTAAAAGAGTGGGGGAAGATTGGAGGGATTGCCTCGTATATAGAGTGTCCTACGTCATTTTCAAGGATCATGAAATTATGTTATTTTTTAATTATTTATTATTTTAGTACAAGCTCTTCCTATATTTAACGACCTATACCCTCCTCAACCATTTCCCCTATTAAAATTCAAAATAGTGAAAAAATAAATTAATTTTCAGATTTCTTGATTTCAAAAACCCTGAAAAGGACATATAACACGGAATATACGAGGAAACCCTTCTAATCTCCTTCCCTACACCTTACTATAGACAGTAGATTCAAAATGTGTCTATCACCCCAACCGAATAACTATTTTGATTCCAAAAAACCTTGAAGCTCTGTGTGAGGGAACAAACTGGAAGCGACTCAGCTAGCCCCTTATGTGTTTATTTATAATTAATAATACTGCTTAAAATGTATTCATTATCCAAATATTAAATATATGCTTAGAATAATATTTCGTGATCTAAGAAAATCTGTAGAAATGCGAAATCTAGGAGGGTGAATTTTTCACGAATAAAATATTTTCCTTTAGCAAGGAACGAAAAGTCAAGCAGAGGAACGCTTTGGAACCCTGAAAAGGATATATAACACAATAAATGGTAAACAACGCTTCTAACCGTTACCTGTTAAATTATTTATATTTACGCTTAAAATAGATCTATTATTTGATATGAAAAATTCTTATGAAACTATGAAAACAGTAAAATACTTAATGACCTCTGCCCCCTTTTACCACCTTTCTTCAAAACAATATCGCTCAAAATTACAGGCTCTATTGATATTTCTATTACTATATGTGTACCAAATTGGAAATCTCATATATCTCCTTTCATTAAAGAATTACCGTGCCAATAGACAGAGAATCAAATAGACAGATTAATGAAAGTGTAAATTATATTTTTCGTTTGCCAGGAACTCTAAAACGTAAAACGTAAAGACCCCTAAGGGTAATTTTTTGTACATACTATGCTCCTCTTTAGCAACAAAAGTACTACGGTTAAGGTATTTCCTCAATACTACTGCCTTTTAATCCTATTTAACATCATCTTTAAAAGATCCAATTAGAACTTCTTGGTGTGACTTGTACCTTTAGCCCGAGTCACAAGGTCACCGGCTTCCCGGCCATAAGACGATGTTGTTATAAGTACGATATTGCGGACTAATTAATAGAATATGCCCGAAATCTAGTTTTGTTTGGCCAAAGCTGTACATACAAGATACAGTTTGTAACATTCATTTTTTCCTAGATTTTAAGACCATATAATGTTACTGATTCTTCTCTTAATAATGTACTTCTTTTCATTTTTGTATCGAGCGGTATATTAATCAGAAATTCCTCGCCGCTCGGTATATAGTGTGCTGTGCGGGTTTGCGACCGAATCTATCGATACGCCGGGATTGGTCAAATGTTTGTATCCGAAGTTTTGGTTCCGGCGTCGCCATATTACAGACAGCGTGCCCACGGCTTATTTAAGGGTCCGGATGACGCGAATCTTGGCTTAGAACACCGAGCCGCCGAGAGGCTTAGAACACCGAGCCGCCGCCAGGCTTAGAACACCGAGCCGCCGCCAGGCTTAGAACACCGAGCCGCTGCCAGGTAGTACCATCAAGCCGCAGCCAGGCTAATTTCCACCGAGCCGCCAAATGGCGATTTTCCACCGAGCCGCAGTAGAGGCTTACGACAATATCTACGAGAGCCAAGTTAAGCACGAGTTTTTTTTTATCATAAAGCCGTAGTGGGTTTTGTGTGTTTTCTAAATGGAGTAGCTAAAGTAGGCTCTTCTCAAAAGTGTGAAATCGGTTTTGTGTTGCATTGAAGGCCTAGAAGCCCATAGGAAGACCGTAAGTTACCAGAACATACATCAATAAATATATTCCCCGCGAATAAGTGTTTTAACAGCAATTTGAACTGAAAG
Source organism: Pachyrhynchus sulphureomaculatus (assembly GCA_019049505.1). Classification (NCBI taxonomy): domain Eukaryota; kingdom Metazoa; phylum Arthropoda; class Insecta; order Coleoptera; family Curculionidae; genus Pachyrhynchus; species Pachyrhynchus sulphureomaculatus. Next base: position 91,637,938 of record CM032449.1, on the reverse strand, counting down.
ATCGCGAAGTGAAAATCACGACTCTTCGATTTCGGGTGTAGTCAAAATTTAGAAGTAAAATCTCTGATTTAGGGACACTAATTTATAAAAACTACTTTTAGGCTAGAATTTTTTTTGTATTCCTTAAAACTGCAAAGGTTGGAACTTTTATTTTAAATCATGAATAAATTTTCTTTTTTGTTGATTAAAGCTAGTGTCTCACTGAATACCTATTTTTCTTTTCAGGATAAGAAAAGTTGTACTAGTATAATTCTTTTTAGTAATAACCGGAAAACACTTCAGTATTTTTTCATTTTTTTAACTGAAGTTAGATCCTTTCTATTTTAAAATGAATGGTGCCCAAAATTTGTACGACTGAAGCTTTTTAAAAAATAGAAAATAATTCCAAAAAGACGTATAACAATTATCTCTTACCCATATTTCTCTACCAAGGAAAACTGAGCTAGTGTTTGTTTAATTTCTTTAGTTCTTTTAAAATCATTATTCACTCAATTCATTCTCAGAAATTAAAAAGAGGTTGCAAGAAAATTGCGCCCAAGCGTGGGAAAAACAATTTTCACAGGGTACAAAAAAAGACGCGAAAAGCGACCAATTCAAAACGGTACAAAATAGACGCCTCAAAGTGCGGGCAAGTTCACACGTTACAAAATAGCGCTGTCAACGCGGGGCTTTTGGAATTTTATTTTTTAAAGGGTTCAGTGTACTAGCTTTCGAACAAAGTAAAAGCTCTAACTTTTCAGATATTTTTATTTCATAATATTTAATTAAACGAAACTACACTATAGCAATAAGACAAAAGCAGGAAATTTGTAGAATTATTTATTTCAATTTATCTGATGGTGGTTTAGATATTTGAATTTTGTTAATCGACTCTAAGATAAGAGATTCCTACTTTTTTCTTAAAAGCTACTTTTATAGTTCAGATTAGCAGATGTGCTGGTTTACTTTAATTTTTGCAGTGTTAGATTTATTTTGCGGTTAACCGAAGAAAAAACTGTACTTTTTTCTCACCGATGTTTTGCATGAATATTAAAAATACTTTGCTGATATGAAACGATATTTGGAGATTTTTTTGTTGAAAATTCTTAACATATTTGGTAAAAGAATTTTAATACAAGGCAATACTTAGAAATTTTTTTGAAATTGTTGAAGATTTTTTTAATGTTTGGTAAAGAAGTTTACATATTTTAAGTGCCTTTACATATTTTTTATTTTGACTATTGGGAGCACAGGAGAAATATTTTCACGACCTTTTAAACAATTCTCTTAAATTGTATTCATTTATCATGGAAGCTTTCAATTTTAAAGTCAATCACCTACTGGAATATGAGTTAGACTATGAAATGAAAATCCGTCGTATTTTCTCAGAACGTCCGGTCGCGGATAAAAGAAAGATTCCAACGAGGATCTTAAGTAAAGAAATAATCCAATAGATCAGATTGGACTAAATAGTTACAAAAGTTTCTGATTTTTTTTAAGTCTAATAAAAATCCTCCTTCTCAAGTTAAAACTCCTGCTTCTCCAAATGGTCACATATCTCCTTATTCGTGCATAAATATTTAGACCGCATATAAAGATAAATCCATTAAGTGTCCATTTCTCGGCTTTATTTGACTCTCGTGCAAATACCTCAGTAGGTCAGAATGGTATTAAAATTTTAAGTCGTTTAAGAATAAAAATATGCCATATCGAAAATAGAAGTGTTACCACTGCAGATGGCAGCCGTCTAAAAGTTTTAGGTACGGTTGAGTTGCCGCTAGTCTGCAATAGTCATTGTTTAGTAATCTCTGCTCTAGTAGTACCTTCTCTATCACATACCTTGGTTTTAGGATGTGATGTTGCACAAAAATTCGGAATTTTAGTAAATTTTAATTTCACCGACGTGCATAGTAGGATACATAAGGCTTATGAACGGAACAGTAAGTCTTACAACCTTAGAAAAAAGATTTTTCCTTTAAGATAGGTGATCACGTTTGGCGAAAAAATAAAATTCTTTCCAGTGCAGCAGATAAATTCACATCTAAGTTGGTACCTAAGTATGTGCATTGCGTGATAAGAGAAAAGATTTCAGATTTAGTTTATGGTTTGGTTAATTTAGATGGGACTAAAATAGGACGATGGCATATTAAAGACTTAAAACCATTCAATGGACCTAACCCTAATGAAAGTTTGTCAGAAGAAGAATAATTTATATTTACATTATCTTAATTGCTTTACTTTATTTTTTTTGTTGATGTTGCTCTGTAGAGGTGACGACCTCGTTTTTTTTGACTGTTATAAAAGTTGAGCAGAGAATAGCTTACTTTTATTGTTTAATGCTAAGGTTTTGGGTATTGGCCATATCCCAAACTTAGGTTGATTGTGGTTGATGTTTAGCATCGACTCAGTTTTAGCGAGCTTGCGAAGGAGTCACACTCAGGATTTATCATAAGACTGGTATGTCGGTGGTCGCGGGATTTGATTTGCTTATGAAACCATATAATATCCAGTTCTTGACACTTGGAAGCGAAATTTTGATTAGAGGCAATCCAAGGGGATCTTGAGTTAGGACAAGCGCAAGATGTAGCTCGTGTAGTGTGATGTAGAGTCAAAATTTTTTTGAGCAATTTCAAAGTTTGTTACCCGAGTGGGTGTATTTCTATTACCTTAGTGGTATATTTTCAGTGCAATTAAGAGTAAATTGATTTTGGTTTATCCAGTAAGTCTAAGACTTGGATTATTTTGATTTAGATCTTCTTCTGAATTGACAAACTGAGGGTATCTTCTATTCTTCTCAGGGCCGTTTAAACGTTACCTTTGAGTCACAAACTTTTTAAAAAATTTTTTTGCATAGACTCATAGGCGTCTGATGAGTTTTTTCGGTCTACTATCAGATTGATAGGAAATTGAAGTCCTGCAGGAGAACTAAAGGCTGATCATTTACAAGAGATGAGAGCAGAGTAAGACAGTCGTTTCACGAAGAAATGATCAAAATCTGATACCGAGATGAGAACCTTGTCAAGAGAGGCTAAGCGCAGTGAAGGAAGATTCCTAACCGAATTTTTAGATTTTCACCAGATGATCTAGAAGTTTGGGCTGACAGAAAACGGTTATGCCTGATACCTGTAGCAGTTTCTTCTAGAGGCTATTGTCTAGGAAGACGATTAACACCATGATCGAATATTCTAGCTGTCAACGATTTTTTCTTCTTGTCTCTGATTAAGCTGGAAAAGCTCTTGTCGTCTTCAAAAGTTTTGTTGCATTGCCACCGAAATATTGAGAAATTTTTGCTTCATGTAGCTTTTTAAGCTCATTTTCGTTTTTTGGAAATTTCCGTTAGAAGCTTGGTTAAGTTAACCTTGTAAACCTTTAGGTTGTATCCCATGAGTTATCTGTTTTTACAGGCTGTGATGCACCGGGTGCTAACAGATGCCGTTACGACGTTTGGCAGGGAGTTAGTCTTCCTGAGGAACAGACTGATTGGAAGGGTAGTCTATGGGGGGCGATCGTTTGACCTTTGAGACCTTTAGAGGTTTTGTTATTCAATGGTTATTTCTATTTGAGCCAAAGGAGAGCCTAGCTACTGTAGTTGACCTCAGCTCCAATAAGCCTATTAGTGGTGACAGGCTGTTGGCAGTAGTGTGTTTCGGAACACCCTATTGATTCAATTTTTTTTTGACTTATGGTGGTGTGGTAGACACCGTTTTAGTTTAGTGGATGCTATAATCTACTCCCTTTGGTTGGTGGACACCAGGGTCACCATTTCCGTATTTTATTGTCTCCACCTTTCAGTATATCGTGGTGAGGTGTTTGTCTCCTGTTATGTGGTTGGATCGAATGTTTTTCGTTGTTGTTCTAGGGCGAGACCAGTACACGAGGGTTCTTCATGCAACTTGGAGAAGCGCAATGCTGGTTAAATCTTATATCTCTGTGTAGCCACCCTGAAGAATGACGGAGGGCGTTTTTTCTGGCTCATGTTTCTAGGCAGATTTGTCACTTTGGTGCGATGTGCCGAAGATTTGATTAGCTTTTGCTAAGAGCTTTCACCAAGCTCAGTATGGAGTTATCATAACCAAGAGTTTGGGATTTGAACTCCTGTATATATTTCTGTATATATTTCTGTATATATTTCAGTGTATGTTGGTTGCCTGAGGGCATGTGCTCAAAATGTGTGATTTTGAAGTCGTTTTGTTTAAGGACTCCCATATATAGGATTATGACTTTAGGGAGGTCCTATTTAGAGACTAGCTGTCTCACATAGTTGTGCTAGGAATGTTTCCTTGAATGTTAGTTGCGCGTGGACTAATCATTCTGTTCTTTGAGAACATCGCTTTTTGAAGCAGGAACATTCAGTTTGGTGAATTTTAGCTTTTATAGCTATTCACTGTGTTTAGAGTGAATTTTAGCTTTGGTAGCTATTCACTGTGCCTATAGTGATATTGTTAGCTTTTATAGCTGCTCACTATGTTAATGGCGAGTTTGTTCTTTTAGAACGCAGACTTTGTGTAGTCGAGGACTATTTACAGAGTGTTTTCTTGGCGAGGAGCCGAGGCTTTTTTCTGGCGATATACCAGAATGTTTTCTTGGCGAGGAGCCGAGTTTTTTCTGGCGATATACCAGAGTGTTTTGTTGGCGATGAGCTGACGTGTTTTCTGGCGATCAACCAGAGCGTTTTCCCTGGCGATTTTAGCATGTCTGGATGTCTTAGGACGTCGACATTGCGTTATAGAGTGCGATTATCTGGCGATCAACCAGAGCGTTTTCCCTGGCGATTTTAGCATGTCTAGATGTCTTAGGACGTCGACATTGCGCGATAGAGTGCGATTATTTTCTGATGCGACTAGTAGTGATACTAGATTTAGAATGTTCTCTTAGCGGTGAGCTAGAGCATTGATGGCGATTTTTTCCCGAGCGTTTGTCTGGATTTTCATCCAGGTGTTTTTCTTAGCCTTGTGCTAAATGGTCTTACAAGACTTTCTCCTTTTAGTGTTAGTGTTTGCACTAGAATCACTTATTTTTTTGTTTCTCTTTATTTAAGAATTTTTATAAATTTCTTTTGCTGAAATAGAAAATTTTCAGACAATCCTTAAAATATTTTAAGGGGGGTGTTCATACTTTGTTTCAGTTCATTTTTTTGATTTAGACAAGAGTCTAGACAAAGTTATATTTTTTTTTTTGTTTTGGTAACAATAACAGAGCTGATTCTTTTATATAAGAAGACCGCGATTGTTACTTTGAACAGGTATTTCTTATGTTCATGCAAGGATTTTTATTTACTTTTTGATGTACTTAACCTTAGTGCTTAATTAAGTTAAGTCTAGTTATAAGATTCTTGGGTACATGCAAAGATTTTCATTTGGTTTTCATTGTACTTAATATTAGTGCTTAATTGAATTAAGTCTAGTAGTAAGGTCCGAAGTTTGTAATTTTGTTTTAAGTTCTGACCTTAGTATTAAGTGATAGTGTACCACTTTGTACCTCTTCATAAGTAGCCTTAGTTTAATACACTAGTGTAGTCTATTTCTTTTTGGAAGGGGGTAATGTAACATTCATTTTTTCCTAGATTTTAAGACCATATAATGTTACTGATTCTTCTCTTAATAATGTACTTCTTTTCATTTTTGTATCGAGCGGTATATTAATCAGAAATTCCTCGCCGCTCGGTATATAGTGTGCTGTGCGGGTTTGCGACCGAATCTATCGATACGCCGGGATTGGTCAAATGTTTGTATCCGGAGTTTTGGTTCCGGCGTCGCCATATTACAGACAGCGTGCCCACGGCTTATTTAAGGGTCCGGATGACGCGAATCTTGGCTTAGAACACCGAGCCGCCGAGAGGCTTAGAACACCGAGCCGCCGCCAGGCTTAGAACACCGAGCCGCCGCCAGGCTTAGAACACCGAGCCGCTGCCAGGTAGTACCATCAAGCCGCAGCCAGGCTAATTTCCACCGAGCCGCCAAATGGCGATTTTCCACCGAGCCGCAGTAGAGGCTTACGACAATATCTACGAGAGCCAAGTTAAGCACGAGTTTTTTTTTTATCATAAAGCCGTAGTGGGTTTTGTGTGTTTTCTAAATGGAGTAGCTAAAGTAGGCTCTTCTCAAAAGTGTGAAATCGGTTTTGTGTTGCATTGAAGGCCTAGAAGCCCATAGGAAGACCGTAAGTTACCAGAACATACATCAATAAATATATTCCCCGCAAATAAGTGTTTTAACAGCAATTTGAACTGAAAGATCGCGAAGTGAAAATCACGACTCTTCGATTTCGGGTGTAGTCAAAATTTAGAAGTAAAATCTCTGATTTAGGGACACTAATTTATAAAAACTACTTTTAGGCTAGAATTTTTTTTGTATTCCTTAAAACTGCAAAGGTTGGAACTTTTATTTTAAATCATGAATAAATTTTCTTTTTTGTTGATTAAAGCTAGTGTCTCACTGAATACCTATTTTTCTTTTCAGGATAAGAAAAGTTGTACTAGTATAATTCTTTTTAGTAATAACCGGAAAACACTTCAGTATTTTTTCATTTTTTTAACTGAAATTAGATCCTTTCTATTTTAAAATGAATGGTGCCCAAAATTTGTACGACTGAAGCTTTTTAAAAAATAGAAAATAATTCCAAAAAGACGTATAACAATTATCTCTTACCCATATTTCTCTACCAAGGAAAACTGAGCTAGTGTTTGTTTAATTTCTTTAGTTCTTTTAAAATCATTATTCACTCAATTCATTCTCAGAAATTAAAAAGAGGTTGCAAGAAAATTGCGCCCAAGCGTGGGAAAAACAATTTTCACAGGGTACAAAAAAAGACGCGAAAAGCGACCAATTCAAAACGGTACAAAATAGACGCCTCAAAGTGCGGGCAAGTTCACACGTTACAAGTTTGAAGTAGCAACTCATGTAAGTTGTTATCGGTTATCTAACAACAAAGTAGTATACACAACTCTTCGAGGACTAGTCTGTTAACGAAGGAGTCGAGAACACAACTACGAAAAAAACAATTCTTGGATTAAAACCAATCGCCAGAATTGTACCAAGCTATTGCTCTCATATGCTATTCCGAATGCTTGCTTAAAGACGCCTTTTTATCCAGTCCTTCTGTTGACGAACAAGAAATAAAAAACGACGTGTTAGAGTTTACTATTTTTAGAAGAAACAGAGAGGAACTTTTTAGAGTTCTATAAACATATGTTATTAGGAATCAGAAGATTATGACTCCATACAAAAGTCTGAAAAACAGACGAGAGAGATCAAGTAAATTACAAAGCATGTTTTTAAACATCTGTCTAATAACGAAAGAAAGCGATCCAAGGAAGAAGTACACAGAGAACTGCTGAATGATCTGAAGTTTGAACTGTGTGACATGGAATAGGCGTTTAAGTGAAAAAAATTAACAGAGAAACTCCTAAAATATTTCATTATTTCATAGAGTAGATGATCAATTATTCAATAATAATTACTAACTTTCTCATAAAATATGAAATTAATTCTGTCAAGAGCCAACAAATATAGACAGAAATATAAACTACGTTACTAAAATGCGTTATTATTGCGACTTTGTTAATAACCTTGGTAATTTTAGTTGGAAAATTAACTGCTCCTCACTTAAAACATATGTGTACACTTAAAATATATGGGCCACAGAATAGCCAAGTAAGTTTTCTGACTAGAGAAATACTAACCTTGGTAATTTTGCGATTTCTTGACCAAAAGTTTTTGAAGCCCTCAAATGCAAATCCCAGTGTTGCCAAGATGTAAGTTTCTTAGGGTCTAAATGTTCTAATTGAAACCAGGATTGCCAGTGTTTGATCACTGAGTCAAGTTGTACAAACAATTTTTCCTTTTCCTTGGAAGTTTCGTCGAAGACATGTTCATTTCTAAGAAATAGTTAATTGAAAATTCTCGCCTTCACTTATTTATTTTTTGTTTTTACTTTACCTTTCCAAAATTTGTGAATAAATATTTTCTGACGAATTAGACACTCCTCGAAATGTTTTTGGAATATATAAATATTTTTTTATCTGTTGATCATATATTTGTTCCAAAGCTTGCTTGTTAGGAAAAAAATCAAGGGATAAATTTCTATATATTAAATCAACTCTAATTTCTTCCAGGTCAACGTTAAATAATTTAAGATTTTGAATGTATTCCTTTTCTAAGAGCTCACATATTTTAGTATCAATTTCAATTTTCCATGAATCCAAATTTTTAAATCCTTTGTTTTCTACATTCGATATAATATTTTTGATATTTTGAATGCTTTCATGCCATCTACTAATATCTTTTATGAGACTTACTCTCTTCAATTCATAAATCTGAAAAAATATTTAAACAACTCATATAAAGATGACATCAAGTAACACGTTGTCAAAGGCATGAGAAAAACAAATATATTAAATCAGCTCACTTTGAGAAATGACTTTCAGTATTTCCTTATTCTAAATGTTTATTTCTTGGTAAAAGTGAAATGAGACCTAAAAAATGTGTCAAAGATAGCTGTTTAGTATAAACCATTAGTATTGTAGAACAGCAACGACGGAGGTAGTAGTTTTAAATATCATTTGACCGACTAATAATAGCGACCAGCCAAATAAATTTATCAAGAATTGAACTCACTTATCTCAAAATCAAGATTAGTTCAAAAATGTCGAACTCAATCTACAGGATATACTATAAAAAAAGTTTTTTGAAAAATGTGTTAACTACATTTGGATTCTAAATAAATATGTAACAAAAAAAAATTTTGCAAAAGTTGTATTGGTTTAATAGTAAAACACATTTGCTATAAAGTTTTGTCTTATTTTATTGAACTAAAACTTTTGTCATTATGTGAATTTCCGTCACATTAAAGTACAATAATATACAATATATTAACACCAGCCAGAATTAAAGTTAACAAAAAGTAAGTAGGAGATTCAACTTATTTTCGTTTTATCGAAAAGTAAACTGAAGCGATACAATCCAATAATATTATCCAAATATATAGGTTTGTAATACATAAGTTGCATAAGTAATTTTTTCAAATTTTCCAGTCTTCTAGTCTAAGCTTATAATATATATATATATATATATATATATATATATATATATATATATATATATATATATATATATATATATATATATATATATATATATATATATATATATATATATATATATATATATATATCTATATATTTCCTATTCTTTCACTTTCTATTAATAGTTTTTGGATATTATCTTCACTTTTGTTGTTTAAATATTTGGTTTTGATAAAGTTTATTTTTAGACCTATTTCTCGAGGCTTGTTATTTAATTTCATCAGCATTTCTTGTAATTCTTCTTTTGTGTTGGCGATCAGAGTGATATCATCTGCATACCTTAAATGATTTAATCGTTCACCGTCCATTGGTATTCCTTTATTTTCCCACTTTAACGATTGGAACATATCTTCTAGAATCAACGTGAACAGCTTTGGGGATATCGAGTCGTCTTGTCTAATTCCCCTTTTAATTTCAATTTTATTTGTTTTTCCTTCAAGCATTATTTGTGAAGTACCATTTTTGTATATGTACTCAAGAAGAGTTGTGCATCTTTCATTGACTCTCTTGTTACCTAAGGCGTTAAGGACTGCCCATATCTCTACCGAATCAAATGCTTTTTCATAGTCAACCATTGCTATCCACAAGGTGACCTTGTATTCATTTTCTTTTTCCACTAGTAATCTAATTGTTTCAAGATAGTCCAAAGTGCTGTATCCCCGTCTAAATGCCTCTTGTTTACGTGGTTAATAACTGTCTAATTTGTTTTTAATCTATATGTTAAATATAGCTTGAAGAGACTGTATTATCGATCGGTCACTGCCAATGCTTATCGTGTTGAAGATATATATATATATATATGTATATATATATATATATATATATATATATATATATATATATATATATATATATATACCATATATACATAGAGTATGTCTATATATACTAAGAGTATTGATAATTGGTTAGCCTAGATCACTTTTCACTATCAAAAACAGTTGACATTTAGTCAATATACACATAAAGCTTAGTAGCCACGATTTTATTGTGCTGTTTATATTGAATTTTAAAAGAATGCATGACAGATATTGTAAATTTAGTAAAATCGAATAGGAATCGGTGATAAAGTACCTCTGTTGAAAGGAATTGTCCGCTAAGGAAATTTTCGACAATATGCTTCATATAATGGAGGAATAATGTCCTTAATAAGACATTATCAAAAATTTGTTTGCTGATTCTAAGAGAGGAAGAACCGACATCAGTGATGAATGCCGTGCTGGAAGACCCATTTCAGTGTGTTGTGCATGTTGAGGCTCTGCATGAAATCACTTTGGAGAATTGACGAACAACGAGTTGAGTTGAAACGTATAGCAGAGGCTCTGAACATTTCATATGACGTGTTTTTTACATTGTCCATTCTGATTTGTTTATGAGAAAATTATCAGCTGATCCCTAAATGTCTCAACCAGTGCCAAAAACGACTAAGAGTCGCAAGATCTAAGTTAATTTGTAGTCGTTTTCAAGAGGATTTATCTAACTCTTTAAGTCGAATGGTAACTTTAGATGAATTGTGAGATCCTCATTATAATCTACTGGCAAAAGACAGGACGAGGGAGCGGAAGCATGCTGGCTTACTTCACCTCAAAAAATTTCACTTACAGAAATGAACAGGATGAGCTTAAGTTAAGTGAACAGTAAAACAACAATTTTTTCGTTTACGGGTAAACTCCACATTTATTTTAATATATCAACATGTTTCGCTATCACTGTAGCTTTATCAAGAGTAAATGAACAAGATGGAAAATTTATTATATATATAAGATCTCTACAGGTAAAATACAATAATGTTGAAAATCCCTAATTATACTATTATAATATTTGTCACGTATTCTTTTAAAATTCAATATGTATGTATATATATATATATATATATATATATATATATATATATATATATATATATATATATATATATATATATATATATATATCTCTTCACGCTCTATTTAACATATAGATTAAAAACAAATTAGACAGTGATCAACCACGTAAACAAGAGGCATTTAGACGGGGATACAGTTGGACTATCTTGAAACAATTAGATTACTAGTGGAAAAACAAAATGAATACAAGGTCACCTTGTGGATAGCAATGGTTGACTACGAAAAAGCATTTGATTCGGTAGAGATATGGGCAGTCCTTAACGGCTTAAGTAACAGCAGAGTCAATGAAAGATGCACAACTCTTCTTGAGTACATATACAAAAAAGCTACTTCACAAATAATGCTTGAAAGAAAAACAAATAAAATCGAAATTAAAAGAGGAATTAGACAAGACGACTCGATATCCCCAAAGCTGTTCACGTTGATTCTAGAAGATATGTTCCAATCGTTAAAGTGGGAAAATAAAGGAATACCAATGGACGGTGAACGATTAAATCATTTAAGGTTGGCAGATGATATCACTCTGATCGCCAACACTAAAGAAGAATTACAAGAAATGCTGATAAAATTAAATAACAAGTCTCGAGAAATAGGTCTAAAAATAAACTTTATCAAAACTAAATATTTAAACAACCAAACTGAAGATAACACCCAAGAACTATTAATAGAAAGTGAAAGAATAGGAAAGATACAAACATTCATATATTTAGGACAAAAAATCGAAATATCAAAAAATAATTTAAAGGCTGACTTTGATAGACGAGCCTCGTTAGCTTGGTATGCGTTCGGAATCAATTTACATTTAAACTGGACATCACAAATACAATAAAAGCCAGAGTATTCGATCAATATATACTGCTGGTATTAACATATGGCACCGAAAGGTGAGCTTTATATACAAGTATAATAAATAAACTCCAGGTAACCCAAAGAGGAGTGGAGAATAAGGTGGAATTGGGCGGGGCATATCGCAAGGACGAATGATAACAGATGGATACATCGTATAGTTGCATGGAGGCCTAGAGAACACAAAAAATGTAGAGGTAGACCACAGACAAGAGGGACGAACGACATAAAAAGATTAGCAAGACATGATTGGATGCAAAAAGCAAACAACAAAGCTCATTGGAGACAACTTGGGGAGGCTTTCATCCGACTATGGACGAAACAAGCTAATGATGATATATATATATATATATATATATATATATATATATATATATATATATACATATATATACATATATATATATATATATATATATATATATATATATATATATATATATATATATATATATATATATATATATATATATATATATATATATATATATATATATATATATATATATATATATATATATATGTATGTATATATATATATATATATATATATATATATATATATATATATATATATATATATATATATATATATATATATATATATATATATATATATATATATATATATATATATATATATATATATATATATATATATATATATATATATATATATATATATATATATATATATATATATATATATATATATATATATATATATATATATATATATCTTCATGTGCCATATCCGGTCGCCCGGACGTTGGCGATCACTATGGAGAGTGCGTGTCTGTCTTCGGCCAATCTAAAAAGATCTCCAGCGCTTTGGATTCCTGTCCACTCTCTGATGTTCTTTAGCCAGGACATTTGTTTTCTACCAACTCCGCGCCTTCCCTCAATTTTTCCTTTCATGATGAGCTGGAGAAGACCGTACTTTTCTCCACGTAGTATATGTCCGAGATAAGCAATTTTGCGACACTTTATAGTATTGATCAACAGTCTTTCAGAGTTTGCTCTACGCAAGACTTCCTCATTTGTCAGCAAGTCAGTCCACGGTATTCGAAGCATTCTACGGTGGATCCACATTTCAAAAGCTTCCAGTCGGTTCAATGTGCTTATTTTTATGGTCCAGCACTCCACTCCATACAACAACCCTGACCAGATATAGCATTTGGCCATCCGTTGCCTCAGTTTGAGGTTCAAATTGTCATTGCATAGAAGAGTGCTCATTTTTCTGAAAGTTGTACGAGCTGTTTCAATTCTGCATCTTATCTCTATGTCGGGATCCAAGTCATCTGTTATTATACTTCCAAGATATTTAAATTTATAAACCCGCTCTATCGATTAGTTGTTGAGTGTCAGCTTCACATCATCATATTGGCTTCGACTAAACACCATAAACTTGGTTTTGCCAACGTTGACATTCAGGCCCAGACCCCGTCCAGCCTCATCAATTCTGTTTACCATAGTTTGCAGACCGTCCAGTCTATCGCACATAATGAGGGTGTCATCAGCATATCTTATTGTGCTCAGCACAACCCCATTAACCTTAACACTCAGCTTCACATCCTCTAATGCTTCCCTGAAAATCCTGTCCGAGTATAGGTTGAACAAGAGTGGAGACAGGACACAGCCCTGTCGGACCCCGCGCTTAATTTTTATGTTATTTGTTTTCAACTCTCCTATGCGGACTTCGGCTGTTTGTCCCCAGTATAGGTTTTCAATTATTCGAATGTCCCTGTTATCCAGCTGTAGTTGTTGTAGTATTGATATTAGTTTGTCGTGTCTAACCTTATCGAAAGCCTTCTCATAGTCGACAAAGCAGACGAACACATCCTTACGCTGATCCCGACATTTCTGCAAGAGCACATTGACACTGAACAAGGCTTCGCGCGTCCCGAATGCATTTCTGAACCCCATCTGACTATTATCTAGATCAAACTCACACTTTGTACGAATTCTGGAATGGATGATCCGTAGAAAAAACCTTTAAGAGGTGACTCATTAAGCTGATTAAGCGGTAATCACTACACTTTTTGGGATGTGATTTTTTGGGGATTGTGATGAATGTTGATTTTAACCATTTTTCTGGTATAGTGCCTGTGCTGTATATTAGATTAAACAGTTTTGCAATTTGTCCTATATTTTCCTCTGCTATAAGTTTGATTACTTCAATGGGAATTTCGTCAGGTCCTGTGGCTTTCTTATTCTGTGTAATAGAGATTGCGTGAAGGATTTCTTCCTTTAAGATTTCGGGCCCATTTAAACAGTTGTCATTGTTTCCTTTGGAAGCTCTGTTGTCATCAAAAAGTTCGTTGATATATGTTTCCCAAGCTTCTTTGATTTCTTCATCCCGTATAATAGGTTGATTGGATGAATCGAATAATACATGGGCTGGTTGTTTTCGATACATACCAGTTATATCTCTCACCTTTCGGTGCATTTGGAAAATATCATGTTTCTTTTCCATTTCTTCCATCTCTTCACACATCTCTCTCATCCATCGTTCTTTTGCCATTTTTACTTCCTTTCGAATCACTTTACTAAGTCTTTTATATTCTTCCCTATTTGCTTTAACCAGTCTCCTCTTCTCCATTAAGCTTAAAATGTCTGTGGTCATACATCTCTTTTTCCGTGTTCTGGTATCGGATTTCAAGTGTCTATTACAAACGTTTGTTAGTTTGCCCATGAGACCATTCCACAAGGATGGGACATCGCCGCTGGTATTTCCTGCTCGATTGAGTTCTCTGGTGATTTCTTGTCGCATCTGATCTTTGATGGAGGCGTTTCCCAATTTAGATATATCCCATTTTCGCTTTTGCATTTTCTGTTTCATTGATTTAAGACGTACCCTCAAATCGGCTATCAATGGGACATGATCAGAGCCAACATCTGCTCCGGGGTATGTGGTTATTCGCTTGATAATATTTCTAAATCGTCTATTGATCAATATATAATCAATTTGATTCCTAACAGGTTCACCGCTGTTATCCTCAGCAGGAGATATCCAAGTGTAAAGGCGTCGCTTGGGGAGCTTAAACCAAGTATTTGAGACAATCATATCATTGTTCTGACAGAATTCATAGAGTGTATCTCCTCGATGGTTGCTGACTCCCAGGCCATACTCTCCCACAAGGTCAGATCCCAATCTTGGCATTAAAATCTCCGATAATTAAGTTTATATCGTTGGACTTCAACTTACTCAGAACGTGGTTAACAGTATATATATATATATATATATATATATATATATATATATATATATATATATATATATATATATATATATATATATATATATATATATAGATATATATATATATATAAATATATATATATATATATATATATATATATATATATATATATATATAAATATATATATATATATATATATATATATATATATATATATATATAATATATATATAAATATATATATATATATATATATATATATATATATATATATATATATATATATATATATATATGTAAATATATATATATATATATATATATATATATATATAACAATTTTTTGTCGATATCCTCATCACACTAATACCATAGACTAAATTTGTTATTAGATTATGTACCGCAACGTAAATTATAGCATTCCTTTTAAATAGCTACAACAGAGGTGGATATGATATAATACAGACTGGATTTTGCCAGAAGATATGCTGATAAAATAGTCATATTTTATATATATGTATATTACAGTAGGTTAATAGAATCGCAGCAATATATATATATATATATATATATATATATATATATATATATATATATATATATATATATATATATATATATATATATATATATATATAACAGGATAACAGCGGTGAACCTGTTAGGAATCAAATTGATTATATATTGATCAATAGACGATTTAGAAATATTATCAAGCGAATAACCACATACCCCGGAGCAGATGTTGGCTCTGATCATGTCCCATTGATAGCCGATTTGAGGGTACGTCTTAAATCAATGAAACAGAAAATGCAAAAGCGAAAATGGGATATATCTAAATTGGGAAACGCCTCCATCAAAGATCAGATGCGACAAGAAATCACCAGAGAACTCAATCGAGCAGGAAATACCAGCGGCGATGTCCCATCCTTGTGGAATGGTCTCATGGGCAAACTAACAAACGTTTGTAATAGACACTTGAAATCCGATACCAGAACACGGAAAAAGAGATGTATGACCACAGACATTTTAAGCTTAATGGAGAAGAGGAGACTGGTTAAAGCAAATAGGGAAGAATATAAAAGACTTAGTAAAGTGATTCGAAAGGAAGTAAAAATGGCAAAAGAACGATGGATGAGAGAGATGTGTGAAGAGATGGAAGAAATGGAAAAGAAACATGATATTTTCCAAATGCACCGAAAGGTGAGAGATATAACTGGTATGTATCGAAAACAACCAGCCCATGTATTATTCGATTCATCCAATCAACCTATTATACGGGATGAAGAAATCAAAGAAGCTTGGGAAACATATATCAACGAACTTTTTGATGACAACAGAGCTTCCAAAGGAAACAATGACAACTGTTTAAATGGGCCCGAAATCTTAAAGGAAGAAATCCTTCACGCAATCTCTATTACACAGAATAAGAAAGCCACAGGACCTGACGAAATTCCCATTGAAGTAATCAAACTTATAGCAGAGGAAAATATAGGACAAATTGCAAAACTGTTTAATCTAATATACAGCACAGGCACTATACCAGAAAAATGGTTAAAATCAACATTCATCACAATCCCCAAAAAATCACATCCCAAAAAGTGTAGTGATTACCGCTTAATCAGCTTAATGAGTCACCTCTTAAAGGTTTTTCTACGGATCATCCATTACAGAATTCGTACAAAGTGTGAGTTTGATCTAGATAATAGTCAGATGGGGTTCAGAAATGCATTCGGGACGCGCGAAGCCTTGTTCAGTGTCAATGTGCTCTTGCAGAAATGTCGGGATCAGCGTAAGGATGTGTTCGTCTGCTTTGTCGACTATGAGAAGGCTTTCGATAAGGTTAGACACGACAAACTAATATCAATACTACAACAACTACAGCTGGATAACAGGGACATTCGAATAATTGAAAACCTATACTGGGGACAAACAGCCGAAGTCCGCATAGGAGAGTTGAAAACAAATAACATAAAAATTAAGCGCGGGGTCCGACAGGGCTGTGTCCTGTCTCCACGCTTGTTCAACCTATACTCGGACAGGATTTTCAGGGAAGCATTAGAGGATGTGAAGCTGAGTGTTAAGGTTAATGGGGTTGTGCTGAGCACAATAAGATATGCTGATGACACCCTCATTATGTGCGATAGACTGGACGGTCTGCAAACTATGGTAAACAGAATTGATGAGGCTGGACGGGGTCTGGGCCTGAATGTCAACGTTGGCAAAACCAAGTTTATGGTGTTTAGTCGAAGCCAATATGATGATGTGAAGCTGACACTCAACAACTCATCGATAGAGCGGGTTTATAAATTTAAATATCTTGGAAGTATAATAACAGATGACTTGGATCCCGACATAGAGATAAGATGCAGAATTGAAACAGCTCGTACAACTTTCAGAAAAATGAGCACTCTTCTATGCAATGACAATTTGAACCTCAAACTGAGGCAACGGATGGCCAAATGCTATATCTGGTCAGGGTTGTTGTATGGAGTGGAGTGCTGGACCATAAAAATAAGCACATTGAACCGACTGGAAGCTTTTGAAATGTGGATCCACCGTAGAATGCTTCGAATACCGTGGACTGACTTGCTGACAAATGAGGAAGTCTTGCGTAGAGCAAACTCTGAAAGACTGTTGATCAATTTTTTTTTTTTTTTTTTTTTTTTTTTTTTTTTTTATGGGTCTAGCACACGTGCTACAGGGAAGTCCCTAAAGCGCTACAGGAGCGACACGTGTGCGGAGAAAGCGATTCACGTTGTTCTTGAATCGCTGTAGATTGTACTCGATGGGAAACACAGTCCTGGGTAAACCATTCCAAAGGTAGGATGTTCTCCATATAAAAGACTGCTTGAAAAGCGTTGTACGAGGAGTAACAAGCTGAACCTCATACGGATGTGAAGCATTAGCGCGACGCGTACCTCTAATATGCACCGCTCTGGGAGGAATTAAACGGGCCACATCCTTCGAACACTCTCCATGAAAGTACTTGTAGAATAGGCTCAAGTCGCCAACCGTTCTTCGATGTTCCAGCGAATCAAGGCCGTCGGTCAGTTCCGGGTGTCCAATCAGACGAACAGCTCTTCTCTGGATAGAATCCAACAAATGCAGTGTATGTTTGGGAGCGGAGCTCCAAACATGGGAGCAGTATTCCATAGTTGGTCGAATTTGAGCTTTGTAAAGAATTAACAGTTGTTGTGGAGTGTAAAGCTTTCTGGTTCGAAACAATATTCCCAACTTTTGAGAAGCTCTTCTTGCTATGCCTGCAACATGTTCATGCCAGGACATATTTGCTCCCAAATTAACGCCTAACAGATTGAGTGACGATGTTAGAGAGATGGAGCGCCCCGACATAACTATGTCGGGTTCTGCAACGTTAACTTTTTTAGAAAAAAACTGCCGCCTGGGTTTTTGTAGCGTTAAATTCCACTTGGTTACTGTCACCCCAAGATAGAATTTCTTCCAGGTCTTTGTTAAGTTGAATGACTTCCTGCTGTCTGCGGATATTCGTCTGAGTAGTCGATGTCCGAGCGTTCAAAGTGAATGAAGAGATAAGTGTACTGTCATCTGCAAAGCTGTAGATTGGATTCTCGGTCTTTTCCAGCAGATCGTTAATATAAATGAGGAAGAGAGTAGGAGACAGTATGGAACCTTGGGGCACACCGGCGTTGATAGTGAAGGTGTTAGAAAGAAATCCGTCAACTGCCACTCGTAAAGAACGCTCTCTGAGGAAACATGAGAGCCACAAACAGAACTTTTCAGACATACCACAAGAACGTAGCTTAGCCAACAGCCCATCGTGCCAAACACGGTCAAATGCCTTGGATATGTCAAGAGCAACCGCTCGCGATTCTCCAAAGTGTTCAATTGCGTTGTTCCAAACATGTGTTACATAAGTCAGAAGATCTCCTGTTGATCTATTTTTACGAAAGCCATATTGGTGATCACTAATAATGTTGAATCCTTCAAGATATTTTAGAAGATGCTGATTGATAGCCTTTTCCATGACTTTCGATATTATTGAGAGTAGTGCGATTGGTCGGTAGTTATTTGGCAAGGTCTTCTTGCCTTTTTTAGGTATCGGCTGAACTGTGGCACATTTCCAGCAGGAAGGAAATATTCCTTTTCTGTAGGATAGGTTGAAAAGTCTACAGAAAACTGGTGTTAGTTCCCTCGCACAGTTCTTGAGAACTATGGCAGGTATTCCGTCAGCGCCTGAAGCCTTTTTGGTGTCTAGCTTCATCAAAATACGTTTTATGATACGCTGTCTGAAGACAATATCGGGCATCCTTGACTGCACTATGGGAATAGTAGGTGGTGTTTTTCCTTGGAAATCGACAGTAGAATGTGAAGCAAAGAGTTCAGCCAACAAGTTCGCTTTCTCAACAGGTGTCGTTGCAATAGAATTATCTGGCCGTGTGAGTGGTGGTATGGTGGATTTGGTGAAATTTTGACTAACTGCCTTAGCGACTGACCAAAAGGACCTAGAATTGCCGGGACAAGCGAGAAGTTTGTTTCTAATCCGTTGATTGTGTACCTCCTTGGTTTCGTCGATAATTTCTTTGCATCTGTTCCTGGCACGAACAAAGATGTTACGATTTATGGTGTTAGGAAGTTCACGCCACTGTCGGTATGCAAGATGTTTAGAAGCAACAGCTTCTTTGCATTTTAGGTCAAACCAAGGCTTGCCGTTGGAAGGGCATTTCTTCGAAAAAGGTATGTAAGCCTCCATACCGGCCAAAATAACATCGGAAACCTCTCTGGCGCAGTCAGATGGGTCGTCGGATCGAAAACAAACGTCCAACCAAGGGAAAGTTTGAAAATATTCCATGAGATCTTCCCATTTAGCAGATTTGTAGTGCCAAATCTTGCGCGGTTTGGGCGCCTCTCTGTCACTGATTGGTAGAATACTCGATGTCGAAAGTAGTTTATGGTCGGAAGAACCTAACGGTGGATTTACGCTGACCGTGTAAATCTCCGGATTGGTGGTTAAAAACAGATCAAGAAGACTGGCGAACTCTCCGTCTCGATCAGGGATCCGTGTTGGTTCATCAATAAGCTGAGTCAAGCCACAACTGATTGAAAATGATTCGGCTTCACGACCTTGTTCAATACTATAAAGTGTCGCAAAATTGCTTATCTCGGACATATACTACGTGGAGAAAAGTACGGTCTTCTCCAGCTCATCATGAAAGGAAAAATTGAGGGAAGGCGCGGAGTTGGTAGAAAACAAATGTCCTGGCTAAAGAACATCAGAGAGTGGACAGGAATCCAAAGCGCTGGAGATCTTTTTAGATTGGCCGAAGACAGACACGCACTCTCCATAGTGATCGCCAACGTCCGGGCGACCGGATATGGCACATGAAGATATATATATATATATATATATATATATATATATATATATATATATATATATATATATATATGTATATATATATATATATATATTTTATATATATGTATATTACAGTAGGTTAATAGAATCGCAGCAATATATATATATATATATATATATATATATATATATATATATATATATATATATATATATATATATATATATATATATATATATATATATATATATATATATATATATATACATATATATATATATATATATATATATATATATATATATATATATATATATATATATATATATATATATATATATATATATATAGTTATGAAACTAGTTGGGGGAACTCGGCAAAAACAGGCATCAACAGATGTTCATACTATATTCATTTAGCCAATATTTCGGTCCTAGGTTGGGACCTTCATCGGGGCACAAACTGAAAAAGAGATAACGAAGCAACCAATAAAGAAAATTAGGCATAAAGACTTGGTGTTATGAAGTCAAGTTTTAATTATCAATTTTAATTATTAATTTCTAATTTGCAATTTTTTTGATTTCAATCCTACAATTATTAATATGTAACTATTGTAATTAAACAGTATTATTATTCTAAACAATCACAAATTATTGTTATCATTATGAAGAAATGTCAACAAAAATGACTCACTTGTAGTATGAAATTTAATCTAACAAGAATGACCATCAATAACAATCGCCATAGTAAAAACCAACGCTGAAATAAAACAACCACAATTCACTAACATATTAACATAAAAACATGGCATTTACAGCAGGGATGCCACTGATAACGTTGGATGCTGAAATTCAAAAACTAATTAACCACCTGCCATCTTAAAGAAAAATGAAAAGTGACAACTTTGACAGGGCGCTGACAAAGGACGACCACCTGACAGATGTAAGGGATCACTCAAAAAGAATAAAAGGAAAGGTCGAACGACCAGGAAAGGACCGGTTTTAGTACGAAATTAAGTGCTACGTCATATGATAAAATTTTTTGGTATAAAGGGAAGGGATATCCAATGGGAAGGCAAATTTTCGCTGTTATGACCATTGAGTGACATATAAAGGAAACAAATTTTACTTCATCTGGGGGGGAGTAAAGCAAGGGAAAAAGGGAGGCGGTAATTAGAAAGGATTTTTCATTGATTGGGAACATATTATTCAATTTATTATTATAATTGTTATTGTTATTAATGTTACTTCCATAGGAATGTAATTATAAAGAAATTGAAGGGAAACCAAGAAAAACATATACTTAAACAAGATGGTACCCAGAGGGCAGTATGCAGAAGGACAGAGCTTTCAAATACCAAAACGAAAGTTATTATGAGGAGTATGACGACCCAGAGATATTATGCAAAGGATGACGATCACGAGAGAGAAGAAAGCTGTATATGCTGCTCAGGCCGTCAAGATCAGTTCTTTTATTAATATTTTGGGGATTCTCGTTGATATAGCACATCTCAAGGAATTCTCTTTTAAGAAGGTTTTTTTGGAAATGAAGGATTTTTGGTCTCTGAAATTAAAGGAATGTCCATTATCAACAGAGTGAGCTGCCAGTGCACATCTTTGTGGATGGCATCTGGTGTCGCTTTTATGTAATGCGATGCGACGGTTGAGACATTGTGATGTCTGACCAATATATACAGCAGGAGAATCAAGACAGGAAACGGAATAGACTACATCTGACATAGAAAGAATAGGTAGAGAAGATTTCAATTTGCTGAAAATACGTTTATTTTTATAGAAATAGTACTTGGCAATGACGAAATGATGAATGAACAATTTTGAAGTAAGACCAGGTATAAATGGCAAAGAGAGCAAGGAAGGACTTATTTCCGTATGGCTAGCAGGGGGTAACTGGGGTAGAAGGGGAGGAGGGGATAAGAGTACAGGAGGAGGTTCTGGTAAAATGTCATTAGAGAGGAAGAGCTTGTCGACTTCGTCCTTGGTCTTGAGCAGGAACTTCTTATTGTACCCATTTTCCATAAAGAGATTGGTAAGTAATGTTTGTGCTTGAGGAAGATAATCTGGGTGAGCTATATTTCTAATTCTTCGATATAGGCCTTTTATGACATTTATTTTAACTTTCCAATCATGGCCAGAATTGGCATGTATATATCTGCCTGATGAAGTTGGCTTTCTATACCAGTCCAGTTTGATCACACCATCAGGACATCTAATGACTCTTGTGTCCAGGAAGGGAACATAATTGTTTGACTCTCCTTCCATGGTAAACTGTAGGTGTTGATCAAAAGAATTGAAGACATGAAGGATTTCTTCCTCCTGTACTCTTATCCCCTCCTCCCCTTCTACCCCAGTTACCCCCTGCTAGCCATACGGAAATAAGTCCTTCCTTGCTCTCTTTGCCATTTATACCTGGTCTTACTTCAAAATTGGTTCATATTTTGCGCGTCATTCCCAATGTTAAGATTGCCAAGTACTATTTCTATAAAAATAAACGTATTTTCAGCAAATTGAAATCTTCTCTACCTATTCTTTTTATGTCAGATGTAGTCTATTCCGTTTCCTGTCTTGATTGTCCTGCTGTATATATTGGCCAGACATCACAATGTCTCAACCGTCGCATCGCATTACATAAAAGCGACACCAGATGCCATCCACAAAGATGTGCACTGGCAGCTCACTCTGTTGATAATGGACATTCCTTTAATTTCAGAGAACCAAAAATCCTTCATTTCCAAAAAAACCTTCTTAAAAGAGAATTCCTTGAGATGTGCTATATCAACGAGAATCCCCAAAATATTAATAAAAGAACTGATCTTGACGGCCTGAGCAGCATATACAGCTTTCTTCTCTCTCGTGATCGTCATCCTTTGCATAATATCTCTGGGTCGTCATACTCCTCATAATAACTTTCGTTTTGGTATTTGAAAGCTCTGTCCTTCTGCATACTGCCCTCTGGGTACCATCTTGTTTAAGTATATGTTTTTCTTGGTTTCCCTTCAATTTCTTTATAATTACATTCCTATGGAAGTAACATTAATAACAATAACAATTATAATAATAAATTGAATAATATGTTCCCAATCAATGAAAAATCCTTTTTAATTACCGCCTCCCTTTTTCCCTTGCTTTTCTCCCCCCCCCCAGATGAAGTAAAATTTGTTTCCTTTATATGTCACTCAATGGTCATAACAGCGAAAATTTGCCTTCCCATTGGATATCCCTTCCCTTTATACCAAAAAATTTTATCATGTGACGTAGCACTTAATTTCGTACTAAAACCGGTCCTTTCCTGGTCGTTCGACCTTTCCTTTTATTCTTTTTGAGTGATCCCTTACATCTGTCAGGTGGTCGTCCTTTGTCAGCGCCCTGTCAAAGTTGTCACTTTTCATTTTTCTTTAAGATGGCAGGTGGTTAATTAGTTTTTGAATTTCAGCATCCAACGTTATCAGTGGCATCCCTGCTATAAATGCCATGTTTTTATGTTAATATGTTAGTGAATTGTGGTTTGTTTTATTTCAGTGTTGGTTTTTACTATGGCGATTGTTATTGATGGTCATTCTTGTTAGATTAAATTTCATACTACAAGTGAGTCATTTTTGTTGACATTTCTTCATAATGATAACAATAATTTGTGATTGTTTAGAATAATAATACTGTTTAATTACAATAGTTACATATTAATAATTGTAGGATTGAAATCAAAAAAATTGCAAATTAGAAATTAATAATTAAAATTGATAATTAAAACTTGACTTCATAACACCAAGTCTTTATGCCTAATTTTCTTTATTGGTTGCTTCGTTATCTCTTTTTCAGTTTGTGCCCCGATGAAGGTCCCAACCTAGGACCGAAATATTGGCTAAATGAATATAGTATGAACATCTGTTGATGCCTGTTTTTGCCGAGTTCCCCCAACTAGTTTCATAACTTAGGATTTTGTTAGATACGGCAACTTTTGCTTTCTCTCTCTTTATTTATTATATATATATATATATATATATATATATATATATATATATATATATATATATATATATATATATATTGAGTCTGTTCTACAAGTATTTTCATGGAAAGTGTTCGAAGGATGTAGCCCGCTTAATTCCTCCCAAAGCGGTGCATGTTAGAAATACACGTCGCGCTGGTGCTTCGCATCCGTATGAGGTTCAGCTTGTTACTCCGCGTACGACGCTTTTTCAAGCAATCTTTTATATGGAGAACGTCATCCCTTTGGAATAATTTGCCCAGCGCTGTGTTTCCCACCGAGTACAATTTACAGCGATTCAAGAACAACGTGAATCGCTTTTTCCGCACTCGTGCCGCTCCTGGAGCGTTTTAGGGACTTCCCTGCAGCACGTGTGCTAGACCAATAAAAAAAAAAAATATATATATATATATATATATATATATATATATATATATATATATATATATATATGTGTATATATATATATATATATATATATATATATATAACATATCTATATATATATATATATATATATATATATATATATATATATATATGTATATATATATATATATATATATATATATATATATATATATATATATATATATATATATATATATATATATATATTCGTACAGCGATGTACTCGGTGGGACCTGGACAAATTATTTTAAAGGAATGTGGTCGCCATATAAAAAACTGCTTGAAAAGGATTGTACGAGGGGTGGCAAGGTGAGTCTCATTGGAATGTGATGTATTACCGCGCACGACTCTAAGAGAAACTAAGCGGGCTAGATCCATAGATCACTTTCCATGAAAGTAGTTGTAGAATAGGTTCAAGTGGCCAACCGTACTTCGGTGCTCCAAGGAATCAAGATTGCTAGTGAATTCTGGATATAGAATCAGGCGAACAGTTCGATTCTGAATAGAATCCAGCAAATGAAGTGAATCTTTGGGAGCAGAGCCATAAATGAGAGTAGTATTCTATAGTTGGTCGAATTGGAGTCATATATAGAATTAAGAGTTTTTGGGGAGTGGCAAGCTCTCTAATTCATAATAATATTCCCAGCTTTTGAGAAGTTCTCTGTGCTATCCGTGCCAACATATTTACGCCAAGACATGTTTGTTGACAAATTGAGTTACGATGCTAGAAGAATTCTGTAACGTTAACTTTTTTGGAAAAAAGTATCGGGTAGTAGGGTGAATTTCTGTAGCGTTAAATTTTACTTGGTAACTGTCACCCCAAGATAGAATTTCTTCCACGTCTTAGTTAAGTTAAGCGACTTTCTGCTGTCTGCTGATATTTACATGAGTAACCGATGGTCAAACTTTTAAAGTGAATCAAGGAATGTTGATCTGTGCTTACGAAAGCCATATTGATGGTAGCTAATAACATTGAATCTTTCTAGATATTTTAGAAGATGCTGATTGACAGCTTTTTCCATAAGTTTCGATATTATTGAAAGCAGTACGACTTGTGGGTAGATATTTGGCGAGGTCTTCTTGCCTTTTTTCGGTATCGGCTTAACTGTAGGGTATTTCCAACAGAAAGGAAATATTCTTCCTTTGTAGGCGAGGGCGAGAAGTTTACAGAAAACTGGCGTTTTTATTACTATGGCAGGTATTTCCTCAGCGCCAGACACTTTTTTAATGTCTCACGTTTTATGATACTCTGTCTAAAGACAATATTGAGCATTCTTGACGGTATATTGGGAATAGTGGGTGGGAAATCGACAGCAGAACGTGAAACAAAGAGTTCAGTCAATGAGCTGGTTTCTCAGCAGGTGTTGTTGCAATCGTATTGTCTGGATTTGGTCAAATTTTGTCTAATGAATTGTTGGGGCAGGCCAGAAGTTTGTATTTAATTCTCTGAGTGCTTTCCGTTGGTCTCCTCGGTAATATTTTTGGATCTGTGCCAGGTACGAACGAAGATGCTACGATGTATGATGTTAGGGTTTTCACACCATCGTCGGTATGTATGACGCTTAGAAGCAACAGCTTTTTTACATTTTGGAACGAACCCAAGCTTGCCGTTTGCAGGATATTTCTCGAAAACGATAAGGTAAATATGAAACGAACAGTATAATCATATTTGTACATATATGTACGGGATAGAATATCACCTTCGGTACGTTCTAGCTGGCGTAGAAGGCGATTAAAAGAACAACTTAGATGGTAGATGCACAGTTCCCATCAAGCATCGCCCGGTGTAATACCATCGCATCGGCTTAGGCTGAGTGAAGTTGCTTAACCTTTAGTGACTGTGCCGATGTCCCCTGACTGTGGGACCAAATAGCATGATAAGGCACCTGGATATGAAAATTCCGGAGGTGAAATAGCCCCCTGTTCGGACCTCCGAGTAGAGGCTGATTCAGGAGCGTCACCATGCAGAGATCACAAATTTAAAATATTATTAACATACGGAGTTTATACTGGAAGAGAAAATTCAGTGCACCAACATCTGCAATCAAATAACCCTCATATACTCGCCCTTTGTGAAACCAAGGTCAGTCCATCGCCCAGCACAGTCAACTTTCTCTATACTGGGCATGACTTCTTTCTCGATTGAGTCGTCGAAATCTGTTATTTTATTTGACGCCCCGAAATGTTGATGTTATGTTGTTAAAACTAACAACTCAACAAACCACAAGGTGTATCTGCTGCCTCTACCTACCACCAAGTGATACTAACTTTAGAATACTTTTCACTTCTCTTACAGAGACCATCGATCGCCTACATATTAACTATCCAAATTCCGAAATTGCCATCCTGGGCGACTTTAATGTCTACAACATTAACTGGCTTAAGCATTTAAATACTACCGATGAACAAGGTCGTGAAGCTGAATCATTCTCAATCAGTCGTGGCTTAACTCAGCTTATTGATGAACCAACACGGATCCCTGATCGAGACGGGGAGCTCGCCAGTCTTCTTGATCTGTTTTTAACCACAAATCCAGAGATTTACATTGTCACCATAAATCCACCGTTAGGTTCTTCTGCCCATAAACTGCTTTCAACATCAAATATCCTACCAATCAGCACCTAAACCGCGCAATATATGGCACTACAAATCTGCTAAATGGAAGGAGCTCCTGGAATATTTTCGAACTTTCCCTTGATTAGACGTTTATTTTCGAACCGATGACCCATCTGACTGCGCTAATGGGGTTTCCGATGTTATTTTGGCTAGTATGGACACTTACATCCCTTTTTCGAAGAAATGCCCTTCCAACGGCAAGTCTTGGTTTGACCAAAAATGCAAAAAAGCTCTTGCATTTAAAAATCTTGACTACGACAATGGCGTGAACATTCTAAGGTCATAAATCGTAACATCTTTGATCGTACCCGGAACAGATGTAAAGAAATTATCGACAAAACCAAGGAGGCACACAATCAACGAATTAGAAACAAACTTCTTGCTTGCCCCAGCAATTCCAAGTCCTTTTGGTTAGTCGCTGGAGGAAGTTAGTCAAAACTTTACCAAATCCACTATACCACCATTCACATGGCCAGATAATTCTATTGCAACAACATCTGTTGAGAAGCGAACTTGGCTGAACTCTTTGCTTCACATTGTACTGTTGATTTCCAAGGAAACACACCATCTACTATTCGCATAGTGCAGTCAAGGATGCCCGATGTTGTCTTCAGCGTATCGTAAAACGTATTTTAATGAAACTAGACACCAAAAGAGCTTCTGGCACTGACGGAATATCTACCATAGTACACAAAACTGCGCCACAAAACCAGTTTTCTGTAGATTTTTCAACCTATCCTACGGAAAGGAAATATTTTTTTCCTGCTGGAAATGTGCCACAGTTCAGCTGATAACAAAAAAGGCAAAGAGATCTTGCCAAACAAGTAACAACCAGTCGCACTGCTTTTAATAATATCAAAAGTCATGGAAAAGACTATCAATCAGCATCTTCTAAAATATCTTGAAGGACTCAATATTATTAACGCCCATCAATATGGCTTTCGCAAACATAGATCAACAGGAGTTCTTCTAACATGTTTGGAACAACCTAATTGAACATTTTAGAGAATCTCGAGCGGGTGCTCTTGACATATATAGATTGTTGGCTAAGCTACGCTCTCTGTGAAACTAAGGTCAGTTCATCGACCAGCACAGTCGACATTCTCTATTCTGGGTACGACTTCTATTCTCGGTTTAGGCGTAACTTTGGAAACTGTCTTTTTGTCAGAAGCTACCTTTCTTGCAAACAAGAGGAGGCTTTGGAGCCCCGAATTTTTTATGTGTGTATCTGCTGCCTCTGTCGACCACCAAGTGATACTAACTTTAGAACACTTTTCGCTTCTCCTGCAGAGACCATCGATCGTCTACATATTAACTATCCAAATTCCGAAATCCTGGGCGACTTTAACACACAACATCAACTGGCTTAAGTATTCAAAACTACCGATGAACAAGGTCGTGAAGCTGAATCATTCTTAATCAGTTGTGGCTTAACTCAGCTTATTGACGAACCAACACGGATCCCTTCTTGATCAGTTTTTAACCACAAATCCAGAGATTTACACTGCCACCGTAAAACCGGCGTTAGGTTCTTCCGTCCATAAACTGTTTTCGACATCGAATATCCTACCAATCAGCGCCTAAATCGCGCAATATCTGGCACTACAAATCTGCTAAATGCAACTCGTGGAATATTTTCGAACTTCCCCTTGGTTAGACGTTTGTTTTCGTTCCGACAACCCATCTGACTGCGCTAAGGAGGTTTCCCATGTTATTTTGACACATACATCCCTTTTTCGAAGAAATGCCTTTCCAACGGCAAGCCTTGGTTTGACTGAAAATGCAAAAAAGCTGTTCCTTCTAAACATCTTGCCTATCGAGGCGTGAAAACCCTAAGGTCATAAATTGGAACGTCTTTGTTCGAGCCCGAAAACATATGCAAAGAAATTATCGACGAAATCAAGGAGGCATACAATCAACGAATTAGAAAGAAACGTCTTGTTTGCCTCAACAATTCCAGGTCTCTTGGTGCAGTGGCTAGGGCAGTTAGTCAAAATTTTACCAAATCTACTATACCACCACTCACACGGCCAAATAATTATATTGTAATAACACCTGTTGAGAACGCGAACTTGTTGGCTGAACTCTTTGCTTCACATTCTACTGCTGATTTTCAAGGAACACATACAGAAGACCTTGTCAAACAACTACCAACAAGTCGCACTACTTTTAATAATATCAATCAGCATCTCCTAAAATATCCATCAATATAGCTTTGGTAATCATAGATCAACAGGAGATCTTCTAACACATGTAACACATATTTGGAACAACGCAATTTAATATATCCAAAGCATTCGACCGTGTTTGGCATGACCAATTGTTGGCTAAGCTATGCTCTTACGGTATTTCTAAAAAGTTTTGTTTATAGCATTCTTTACGAGTGGCAGTCGATGGATTTCTTTCTAATACCTCCACTATAAATGCCGGTGTGCCTCAAGGCTCCATACTTTCTCTTTTACTTTTTTCTCATTTACATGAACGATCTGCTGGACAATACCAGGAATCCAATCTATAGCTTTGCAGATGAGAATATGCTTATCTCGTGATTCACTTTCAACGCTCGAACATCGGCTAACGATGAAATGCTCTTTTGTTTGGGGCTCCGCTCCCAAACACACACCGCATTTGTTATATTCTATTCAGAAGAGAGCTGTTGGCCTGATTCGAGACAGGGAACTGGCCAGCAACCTTGATTTATTGGAACATCAAAGAACGGTTGGCGACTTGAGTCTATTCTACAAGTATTTTCATGGAAAGCTGTCGATGCATGTAGCCTGCCTAATTCCTCGCAGAGCGATGCATGCTAAAATACACGTCGCGACAATACTTCACATTCATATGAGGTTCAGCTTATTTTTCCTCGTACAACCCTTTTCAAGTAGTCTTTTATATGAAGAACCTCATCCATTTGGAATAATTTGCCCAGGATTGTGTTTCCGACCTAGTAAAATTTACAGCGGTTTAACACCAACCTGAATCGCTTTTTCCGCACAAGTGACGATTCTGTAGCGCTTTAGGGATTTCTCTGGTGCTACTATATATAGTAAGATCCCAATTGAAATATATTTTAATCACTATTAATACCATACATTGATATAAAATTTATCAGTGTATTAGTCTCAACTTCTTTAATGATTATTTGTAATCTTTTTATTGTTATTAGTTAGTAGTTAATATTAGTATGCCCTAATTAGCTTTACAGGTAATTCAAATTTGTATCCAAATAGGAAAACTAAATATCAAATGTAATATTGATATGCCAGTGTGAATGCTGAAAGCATAGAACAACCATTAGATTTTTAGAACTTCTAGTGAATAACAATCTACAGTTCGGTACATTCCTTTTTACTCTATTTCTGTTAGGTAATTACGTAAACGAAAAAGGCCCTGGTCTTTAGAAACATAGAACATTTATTAATTATTTACTTTTTTGATAGCCTCATGCCCAGAATTTCCCGAACTAATAATTAAACTATTAACAATACACCACTTACAACTTTTGGTAGCATATGTTAGTCATTTAAAACTATTTTGTCGTATAAAATAATAGAAAATCAACTAAATTTGGAACAAAAACAAAAAAAGTATCTATAAATTGTTGGTATGCATGTACAATTAATCGTTTGCACTTTTGCAGTGTGGCTGAAGACAGCAACGCGATTAAATTCAAAAATGACTACAAGTTTACCTTTTATAAAGGCTACACATAATAAGTTCACAGGATGACATGGCTGTATGGCTCTGGAAAAAATGAACATAAATTTTTGAAATACCTAAACTCCTTCCAACAGAAAACTCAATTTACACTGGAACTAGAGGAAAACAACCACCTGCCTTTCTTAGGTGTGCTCGTACCAAAGACTGTAGATAGACAACTAAAACACGCAGTATAGAGGAAAGAATCACCCACTAACAGACAATGCATGCCAATTCATACTACCGCCCATTACAATTATAAGCAGTATCCAATACCCTGATCATAATCTTTTCACCTAACCAATAACACCAATCGTCAACAAGAAATAAAGTGTGTTAAAAGCGCACTAAAATTTAAACGCATACGGTACACAGACAATCAAAAAAGACGTACTATGTATACAAGTGAAATCTCAGGAACCAAAACCTAGAATCACACCCTACCTTAAAGAAACAATAAACTTGATCAAACCACTTCGGCGAAATTACTACATGTTAACCGCCTACAAACCATATCAAAATTTAAAGACTCAAAAGACAAAATATCTAGAACATCAGGACGTATGGCAATTGCAATTGGGTTTATATAGGACAAACTAATAGAAGAATATTTACAGAGCTGCCAGTCTACAAACTTAGTACCCGCAACAAAAGAACCATATCAGTTTTCCTCCGATACCACTTAGTGACAGGTCATAACATTGACTGCATCAGCTGCAAACAAATAGCAACAGTTCAAAATTAGGAAACAAAAAACCTTCGACAAATCATCAAAATGGATATATAGAGCTGGATTTTTTTAAAGGTTCGCAATATAGTTATATACAAAAATCATCACAAACATAAATAAGAGAACAACACATCTTTTAGGTAAAAACACAATAACTAAAACTACCTTTAAAGGTTACGGGAAAGGACTAAATAACCTATATATATATATATAATATATATATATATATATATATATATATATATATATATATATATATATATATATATATATATATAATATATATATATATATATATATATATATATATATATATATTATATATATATATATATATTTATTTAAGGAGATTAGTATATCAAAATTAGTTCAAAGAAAAAGAAGAACAGAAAAATAGGTTATAGTTTAATTAATCCTTACCTTATTAATTATTTCACTATGGCAAGAAGTTAGAAAGTTATTACTCCAGGATAGTTTTTCAACGGCCTTCTTTAGAGTATCAACATATTTTTTTACTGAGTTTTCTTCGGACCAAGATATCACTTCTTGTTCTTGCACTAGTTTTGATAATTCCAGGGCACTAGATAACATCATTGGCTTTTGACACGAAATCATACGATCTCCAATAGTATTATGGAAATTGGCAATCTGAAAATAATTTTTCCATGAACATAATCCATCGCTATTATTTAAATCAACACAACGGTAAGTACTCACACTTTACCAGTAATTAAAACTTTCAGATATTTTCCTAGATAATTACAATGATTCTGAAAAATATTTCTAATAACTAGATCAGGATACTACAACATTTTCAATGTATGCAAGAAAACGCAAACATATTAATATAATATACGAAACAAAACATCTCTAAACAAGGAAGTAAAGTCGACTTGCTAAGACTTGTAGCTCTTCAATGTTAATATTTTTCATATGATCCTAATGAAAAATCACTAGATTTCGAGAGATAAGCTAATTAAAATGTTTTTACTCCTGATTCTTGCAAAAATGTTTTTTTCCCACAGGCTTAGCACAATTAATTTTATTTTGAACTGTGATTAACAGTAGGGTTATTCAGGGTTACGTAACAATAATCAGAATATTAGGGTATAAAAATTTGTAGTTGTGGCACTCGATAAACTGATCTAAGGCGTATAATTTCACGAAATTCATATAAGTGCCAATATCTCGAAAGCTTACGATTTTTCACGAAGCGCACAGGACGTGATATCTTCTTTTTGTAGCCCACTACTACTTTAGTAAATCCATTTAGATATTAATATTTTGCATTGTCTAGTTTTTTTTTCTCATTTCTGAACAATTTTCAGTGGTACTACAGAACATAACGTCGTAAACGTACTTGACCAAGGCAACACGACGGGCTTCCCTAGGTCTATCACACTGTGAGTAGGTATTCAAACTTTACTCAGTGCGCCCGTTTTTTTTTTAGGAGCAACGCCTCAAAGCCAATTTCTTTTCTGCCGTTTTGGGTCGAAAACACACCATTGGGTAAGTTCCTGTTTACTTTTTCGACTGTTTCATTTCTTGTTCGGCTAACTCTGAAATTATCAGTAAAAGAGACTATTTCTCTTTTACAGAAAGCGGAACCATGTCATTTGAAGTATCGCATTGATAAGGTAAATTGTTTGAAAAGCC
Organism: Pachyrhynchus sulphureomaculatus; assembly: GCA_019049505.1. Taxonomy (NCBI): domain Eukaryota; kingdom Metazoa; phylum Arthropoda; class Insecta; order Coleoptera; family Curculionidae; genus Pachyrhynchus; species Pachyrhynchus sulphureomaculatus. The sequence continues at coordinate 91,604,488 of CM032449.1, read as the reverse complement.
TGAGCTTTATATGCGATCAAATTAGGTAACCATCTCGTTTATCAAATTTCCTTTTTGATATAGTGTCGCAAGATAATTCTAATTCTACTTTTCTTCACTCACCAGAGGCCGAATTTAGTTTTAGTTTTGAAATGCACTTCCAAAATTCAGTTTATAACTACAAAGACATTCAACCTGATAAAAATTCCTTTACTGTAAAAGAAGAAATTAAAAATTAAAGAAATCAGAAACCATTTCCAAATTCAAAAAGATTAAATTTTGCATTAGATTTTCTATTACAGTAGCTAAATTAACAACATTTAAAAATAAGAGGAACAGGATTTAACAAATCCTCTACGTGTTGACGAAAACTTTTCTCTAATTTTAGAATAAATATCCTCACCGCCGATGTATTTCATCAATAGGTTAAATAACAGTTTCTTTCAATTTAATTCATTTCGTGCAGAAAACAGTGGTTTGCAAAGTTTTTCATGGAAATTCTTCGTACAAACAACATTCTCTTGTTCCTTAAACGAGCAAAGATCGTTGGAATCCTGAACCATGGTAAATCAAAAGACAGGCCTGAGAACTACCGCCCCATCGCCCTACTCAGCATGTTTTATAAATAACCAGAAAGGCTGTTCCTCAATAGAAACAGCCAAAGAATACTCGAAAATAGGCCGGCCTTGTACAGGTCGGGTTCCGCCCCCATCGCAGCTGTACGGATCAAGTCCTGTCACTGACGATATTTATAAAGACCGTATTTCAGAAGAAACCGAAAGTAGCTACAGTATTCATAGACTTAACAGCAGCTTATGACATCGTTTGGAGACAGGATCTAATGTTGAAAATCATCCATAACTTTCCAAGTAATAATGGGGAACAAGAGGAGCAAACAAGTGAAACTTAATAACGGCCTTCCACAAGGTTCTATTCTTGTCTATTTTTCAGTCTTTACATCGCTGATATGTCTGCAACCAGACTACATAAGTATGCTGATGACTCGACTTTGGCAACGGGCCACAAAGTTATAGAAACTGCTGGAGATACTCTTATGGATGACTTAGCAACCCTAAGCGAGTACTTTAAAAAATGAAAATTTGTGTGTGCTACAAAAACGGAAATATATGCCTTTAACCTAAACAACAAGGTGGCGAATAGAGAACTACGATTATATCTTGATAATAAGTTATTCACACACAACAAACGCCCAAAATACGTTGGAGTTACCCTAGATAGGTAACTTATATTTTAAGAGCACTCGGTAAAACCGCGGCGAAACCAAGAATACGTAACAACGTATTGCAGAAACTCTGCGGCACTATCTAGGGTTCCTGAGCGTCTAGTTTGAGATCCTTCGCGCTTGGCTTGGTATATCCGGTGACAAAATACTGTGCTCCAGTATGGCTCAACAGCAAGCACGCTCACAAGGTCGATACCCAGCTAAACCTAACTATGCGCACGGGACAATCAAGCCCACCCCCAGAATATGGTTGCCTACCCTTGGCCATAAAGCCCCACCCAATCTGCGCCGAGAATATGCCCTAATTTAAGAGAATCATGGACAGCCCTCAGCTACAAGTCCATAAAGATGTTCCTAACATCTAGAGAAATCAACTTCGATCCAAGCATCCCCCAGTAAAGACTGTACAAACGCTTGACTAAACTAACTTTGATATACATGCTCGATGGAAAGAGGAATGGAAAGATAAAACAGCACCAAACATTCATAGTATTTGGTCAACCCTTAACTGCGTCAGAACCAACTGTGGAAGATACTCTTTGACAGGTGGGGTAAACTCCCTTTTGCCGCTTGCGATTGTGGCGCTGAGAAACAGAGAGTCAAACATATAGTGCAGGAATGTCCGCTGAGCGCATATAGAGGCGACTCATAGGATTTTCTTATGGCAACCCAGGAGTCAATCGATCACATATCTAAGTTAGACATTTATTTGTGACTTAATCTGTGGGCGTCTTTATATAGTGTACTAATGTTCTTATATACAATCCTATATTTATGTATTTTTATTTTTTTACTTTATCCTATTGTGCTGAGCGGGTCCATAAGAAAAGACAATTAAGAGGCAGAATGACATACATTTGTAATATATGTCAAAAAAGTTTAATAGAAAAGATAATTTAATCCGTCATTCAAAAAAATATACGACACAATTAACACTTTTCAGAAACTGAAAGGAGCAGCACCCATTAAAAAAGAGGTAAGACTTAGAAGTAGTAACACATTACACATTAAAAAAAATAATTTTGTTTCTACCAGTTCTCATACTCTTAAAAAATATGAACGGATGTCATATCCATTTGCTTAATATATAAAATATTCTTTTGGCGATATTTTTTCAATATGAAATATATTACTTATATGATATACAATAATATAAATTTCGACCAAGTTTTACAAAATGTCTTAGTGCGTATAGACTGGACGCAGCAGATTAGTATACATACCCAGGATAAAGTTAACCGATCCAGATATGTTACCATTTGTTAAGAGTAATATAGGGGGTAAAGTGAGCAGTTAGCACATCATCCATCAGCCGCTCACCGCCACTGTTGGACATATGACTCTTCAAATCTTCTTCACACGCTCCTGTCTTAAGCGCTATTCATCCATTTACTTGATATTCTCCTTACATCACCATTCCATCTTTTGGGTATTCCTTTGCTTCTTTTATTTTCTCTGGGTCTCCAGGTTGTTATTCTTTTGGTCCACCTATTATCCTGCATTCGGGCTATGTGACCAGCCTATCTCTATTTAGTGACTCCCAGCATCGATCTTTCATTTCTCTCTGCACCACTCTCAGTTTATTTGCTAATTTTTTTATTAGCTTGTGTTTTGTATGAGTATTAGTGGTAGGACGCCCTGTTCGTATACCCTTCTCTCCAAACATAAAGGCAAGCTTGCATTTAAGGTATCTCGCACCCATCCTAAACTTATGCGGCGACAGATTTCACAGGTTTGGTTGTCTTTGTCGATTCTAATCTGATGTTCTATTTATTTATATTTCTAGATTTGATATTTTGTCCTCTATCCGCCTTATGCCACTTGCTGCCAAGTTGGTGATGAATTTTATTTTTTACAACTTGAGGCTTAGACCAACTTTCCTCATGTCTTCCTTTAATTTCACTAGCATTTTTCGCATCTCTCAAGTTGTCAGTAATCAGGACCACATCGTTTGCAAAGCGAAGGTGGTTCAAATACACGCCATCAGTGTTTATGCCTTTATTATCCCAATCTTAGCTCTTAAAAGCGTATTCCAGGATTGCTGTAAAGAATTTGGGTGATATACCCCTTTGTCTAATTCCTCGCTGTATTTGATACTTTTCTGTTCATTCGTGGAGCCTTACATTTACTGTTGCATTTCTGTAAATATGTTGGATCAGTGTTGTATACTTGTAGTCTATTCGGCTCTACCATAATGACGCTTTTATTGCTGGATGTTTCACGGTGTCGAAAGCTTTTCAAAAATCGATGAATGTTAGTACGAGTGGTCTATTGTACTAGGCGGATTTCTCTATTAAGGTTTTAATTGTTTGTAAGTGATCGCTTGTCCAACATCTACTTCTAAAACCCGCCTGTTCACGAGGCTAATAAAAGTCCAACTTGCATTTCGAGCATTTAGTTACGATCTTAGTAAACAATTTGTATATCTCGGTATGAGAGAACAAACTTACTGGCTTCTAGTTTTCTAAGTTTGATATATCTCCTTTTTTGCAGATAATAATTGTTATTGCGTTATTGCATCTATTTAAAGTTATACTGTTTTGTAGACGTAAGTTGAACAGGGTGATTATTTCTTTCAACAATTTTTTGGATCCCGATTTATTACAGTACTGTTTTGTGCCCTTAGTATTACTTCTGTAATAGTATTATTTAGTACTCCGACGCCTGTCAAGGAAAAGTGGTTTAAAGTGAAAGTAATAAATTTCTCGTATTCTGAGGTATTTTCTGGCATATGCCATATTTTTGGTTATGGTCCACGAGTCAGTTTTATTCTTTAGTTTTTTAAGTTTATTTTTACTGTTCCTTTCACCACTTTATGGTCGCTACCCACTCTGAATTTGTTTAGTATATTGTTTTTCTGTTTACTCCAGTCAAAGAAGTCAATTTCATTTTTGGCTTTCCCATAGGGGCTCGACCACGTCCATCTTCCGTGTCGTTTCTTCTTAAAGAAGTTATTCATAATATGCAAGTTATGGTGATGCAGGAAATCTATTAAGATCTGTCCTCTCTCATTCCAACCGTCCAGGTCGAACTTTTCTATTGCTGTTTCAGAATTATCAATGTACATACCTACTTTGGCATTACAATTTCCCATTATAAATATATAAAAGCAGTAGCATTTTGCTAGAGCCGCCGATATTATCATATGTGTTTTCCATTTTTTCATCCTCATGATCAGATGTGGGGGCATGGACTATGATCTTTATGTTGTGGCTATATAGGAAGAGTATCGTATACGCTAGGCGTTCTGAAACACAATTTTTGTGGTTATTATATTTTTGGTATGTTTTTTATTAATAAGGAGACCTACACCATCGACTGAAATATTTGGACTTTCATTGCTATACAGTGTATGACCTGATTTTAGTATCAATAGATTTTCTCCTCATCTCCGTACTTCGCAAAGCCCAATGTCCAATTAATATTTTTCCAGTTCTACCAGTTTATCATTTGAGGACAACGACCTCACATTATATGTCATAATCTTATATATCTTGGTGTGAAAATGGTTTTTGTCACAATTTCCAATTTTCTGTCCCCCCTCTCAAAAACCGTGAGATTTATATTCAGTCCAAACTTCTGGACTGTGTGTCCTACTTGCCTAGGGTATATTTTCTAGGCCGATTGCCATGCGTATTGGCGAGTTTTGGTTCAGCAGCCCATTCTGTTTATGGCCGTCCACTCCGGATCAGACGCCACGATACTTAGTGTCCGCGTGAAGTGTTTCATCTCCCTCCTACTACTCATCTCTGGGAGGTGTTAAATAGACTCCACAACATTAATTAGTTATTGAAAAACTCTGTTATCAAATTATTTTCCCTATTCTGTTTGTTCTGTATTTAAAATTGCTTTCGTAACTTATGGTACATTCTTGACACTTTTGCTTATAAGTAGTTAGAATGTTTCTAAATGTATTTATTACTACAAAAATAGAATTGCATTTTAACTAATTTAGCTTGGCATAAACCTTTAACAATTGTTTTTCTCCTGTCGCAATTTTTCTTGCAGGTTTATGTAATCTTCGATGACTGTTTTATTTCTGTTTTTTTATTAATAATTTTTCCAGAATATCTTATTTAAATGTCAACGAATAAGTGTATTAATTCACTTACATTATTGATCAACTTTATTTTTAATTTCTTTAATATTATTATCAAGAGTTTCATTTACCTTATTGCAGTTGCCTTAATTTTTTTCGACTTTATTTGTAAGTTCGCCCACTCTTACTTTAATTTCAGTTGGTAGATAAACCTTTGATAAACTATTTCCCCTTTTTCATTCCTTTACTTCAAAAGATAAGCCTTCCATAAACTATGTTCCTCTTTCATTTCCTTTACTGTAAAATCTAATTCTTCTCGTGCTAATTTCATTATATCCTTTAATTTTTTTTCTAGACACTTCGCCTGCTCTTGGAGCCATCTCATTTCGAAACTTTATTTTCTTAAGGCGTTGTCTTACATATATTTTATTTTTAATATATTTCTTATAATTTTTAACTCTTAATGGTTTTAATGAATTAAAAGAGTATATCCTAATTATTAACTCGAATTCCTTCTTTATTTTTATTTATAGCAATTTTATTTGCTAATTCTTTTTTAAGGGCCTCAATTAAGAATTTAATTGTTCTTAATAAAGCATTTTTTTCTTTGGGTAATTTGTCATCTATACTGGCTTATGACCTTGTGACTGTTTTATATTATCATATCTCTATTTTTCAATCAGATTCAAAATTTGGAGTTATTTTTATTTCAACATATCTAGATTTACTTTTAAAATCTTTCTCAATATTTGAAAATAGGGACTTTTCTAAAGAAAGTACATCGACAGTAACGTTTTGAAATTTGATATCCGAACCTATTAAGCATCATTGTATAAATGTCTTCAGTCATTTGTTACAATGATTTATATTATGACATTGGCTCTTTTAATTGCTATTGCCCGTGTGGCATGCATTCATGGATGCCATTAATTAACAGACCCTATAAACCAGTTCAGTAACATCATACCACTACACCTTATTTGTGTTCCGTCTATTAATTTTTAAAGTTAAACCACTTCCATTTGTAGCTGAAAATACTTTATTATCGCTAGTGTATTTCTAACTCATTTCAATATAGTTTACATCTTCCAAAAACTTCTAAACAGAATTAATAGTTTTGATTTTAGCGATATGTTTTTTTTCTGCGAATTTATATATATATATATATATATATATATATATATATATATATATATATATATATATATATATATATACATTATATATATATATATATATATATATATATATATATATATATATATATATATATATACATACATATATATATATATATATATATATATATATATATATATATATATATATATATATATATATTATATATATTGTAACATATTTGCATAAATTGTTTCCTTTAACCTATTCCTTGATACCATAATTCCTTTTACCGACCTTTGACCGAAAATGCAAAGAAGCTGATGCTTCTAAACATAATGTCCACCGACAATGGCGTAAAAAAAATCCTAACCCCATAAATCGTAACACCCTTGTTTGTGCCCGGAACAGATGCAAAAGAATTATCGACGGAACCAAGGAGGCACACAATCGACCAACAATTCCAGGTCCTTTTGGTCAGTCGCTAAGGCAGTTAGTCAAAATTTTCACCAAATCCACCATACCACCACTCACACGGCCAGATAATTCCATTGCAACCACACCTGTTGAGAGAGTGAACTTGTTGGCTGAACTCTTTGCTTGACATTCTACTGTCGATTTCCAAGGAAAAACATCACCTACTATTCCCATATTGCAGTCAAAAATGCCCGATGTTGTCTTCAGACAGCGTATCATAAAGCGTATTTTAATGAAGTTAGACACCAAAAAAGCTTCTGGCGCTGACGGAATACCTGCCATAGTTTTCAAAAACTGTGCGTTTTCTATAGACTTTTCAACCTATTTTTAAATTGGAATATATCGCTATTCTTTTGGGTAAATAGGTTCAATTTTATTAAATATTGAAACTAGTTCTTGTAAAGTGTTGTATGGTGCAATTGATTTATAGATTTCTTCCAGTTTAGATTGCGCCTTCAATTCTGCACTTTTCAAACTCTAATATTTTTGTTTGACAGTTTTTCTTAATTTAGTAATTTTTCTTGCCATTCGTTCTGCCATAAATGGTATTTTTTCAAAATTTCGTCATATTTATAGATAAATATATGAATCAAATCCATTTTAATACCCCCTGACTTGATATCGGAATCATGGTATAGACAAAGCTATTTTTCGAGAAAAACTGGCTTCCTTATAATATAAAAATTAAAATGAAATTGGGCATGCAACTTAAAGAAAAAAAGGAGGAAAAATAAGAGAAAAAAGTTACGGGATAAGAAATACATATCAAGCTACAAGCAAACTAGAGAAGGAATTAAAGAAAAAAACAGAAAATTTAAACAATACTATTAAAATTGCGCTAAACGGAAAAAGAAAATGTGGCAAGGTACTAAATTGTAAGACAGGAGTAATATTTATTCCTAAGACTGAAGGTTTTCTATCATTTATACCTTCATTTGCTGATTTGACTATTTTGGAAGTTCTTGAAAATAAAGCGGTAGACATTGCAAAAATTGCAAAGGATGCAAAGTCAACCAAAGAAAAACTAGCTGAGGCTGAAAGAACTAATGAAAAGGTAAAATCTATAATAATTAGAAAAAAGTGAGTGGTCTTTATCTACCATCATACAAAACAGGATATGGTTTGTATTTAAAACCATGTTTTAAAAAACTTTTTTTAATTAATGAAAATGTAAACTTTTTCGAATTCTTAATTTTCGAAGTGTATTTATGAGGAATAAATTATCTGAAAGAATTAAGAGTGGTACTATTAATCTAGTTTTTATTATGATAGTAATGGTATACACTGGATAGCTTAAACAAATAGGTAAAAAATATACTATACTTTCAAAATTATGGTGATTTACGGCCTATTGAGTTAAATTCATAATTTTGTAGCGATTACAAAATCATTTTAAATTATAATCACGACATGTTCAAATCTTTTAACACACAAAAAATGTTGGTAGGTTATATTTAAAATTTCATTATAATAACACATAATAACTAATCTTAACTTTGTTCTTTGAAAGAATATTAAAGTGGTCTGCAATACAACCTTTTTGTTAGTTGCAATACTTTTCCATGCTTAGAAAGAATATTTAGACTGGACTAGACTAGTAAATTTTAACATATTCAACGCCATTCCAAATATTCTACTCAGTATATATCACCACTACACCAAACACTTTATTTTTGCACTCGACGCGCGTTTCGCTAACCATGTTAGCTTCATCAGGAGCGATGATTGACTAAAGGTAAACTACATATCTACCCTATTTATACTTAGCCTAACCCTAGAATTACTCAAGCGGAACTAATGACATAGGCAAGGCCATCAGTTCCGGTCTAGTAACCAGTAGAGGGGACTATAAGGAATAGGCCCTCTGTCTTTATTTAAACTACTTTTACATTTTATGATTTCCATACTTTCGTATGCGTTCAACAATCTCCTATCAGATACATTTTTTATTAATCTTAGATTATCTAATGTTACAGTATGATCAGCTTCAAGGGCATGTTCGGCAATGCTAGACTTTTCTGTTCTATTGTATCTTAAGTGTGCTAAATGTTCTTTAAATCGTGTTTTAATTGACCTTTTAGTTTGCCCAACATACTTTTTGTCACAATCATTACAACTAATTTCATAAATTCCACTTTTCTCACAATTGGGAATCTTATCTTTGGGATTTCCTAAGATATTCCTCAGATTGTCTGATGACTTATAGACTAAGGTGAGGCCTACCTTATTAAATACCTTATTGAGTCCCTTGCTATATTTCGGATTATATGGTATGGAGACATACTTGGTGTTATTTTCTTCGCGTGTAAAAAAGGTGGAATTCTGAATATTAGACCTAAATTTATGTCTATTTATTAGCTTATTTACTAAGTCATCGTCATAACCATTAACTCTAGTTATATTTCTAATACGATTCCTTTCTTTATTAAAGTTTACTCTATTCAGAGGGAAAGTGACCAAACGATGAACTAAAAAATGTATTGAGGCTAATTTATGTTGTTTGCAATGAAATGAATCATTAGGAATATATCTATCTGTTACTGTGTCCTTCCTATAGATATCAAATTCTAATCTATTATTATTTTTAATAATTAAAATATCTAGAAAAGGCAATTGTCCTTTGTTCTCAATTTCGTACGTGAATTTAATTGTCTCCATACCATATAATCCGAAATATAGCAAGGGACTCAATAAGGTATTTAATAAGGTAGGCCTCACCTTAGTCTATAAGTCATCAGACAATCTGAGGAATATCTTAGGAAATCCCAAAGATAAGATTCCCAATTGTGAGAAAAGTGGAATTTATGAAATTAGTTGTAATGATTGTGACAAAAAGTATGTTGGGCAAACTAAAAGGTCAATTAAAACACGATTTAAAGAACATTTAGCACACTTAAGATACAATAGAACAGAAAAGTCTAGCATTGCCGAACATGCCCTTGAAGCTGATCATACTGTAACATTAGATAATCTAAGATTAATAAAAAATGTATCTGATAGGAGATTGTTGAACGCATACGAAAGTATGGAAATCATAAAATGTAAAAGTAGTTTAAATAAAGACAGAGGGCCTATTCCTTATAGTCCCCTCTACTGGTTACTAGACCGGAACTGATGGCCTTGCCTATGTCATTAGTTCCGCTTGAGTAATTCTAGGGTTAGGCTAAGTATAAATAGGGTAGATATGTAGTTTACCTTTAGTCAATCATCGCTCCTGATGAAGCTAACATGGTTAGCGAAACGCGCGTCGAGTGCAAAAATAAAGTGTTTGGTGTAGTGGTGATATATACTGAGTAGTATCATTGTGCCAAAGATTCCACATTCCCAACTTAATTCCAAATATTGTCGAAAGCAATAATTTAATTAGTCATAACGAAAATATTATAACCGTTATACAGCCAGGCAGCTACGAATTAGAAGTTATAAATAAACATTTATTATCCTAAAGATCCTATTAATGCTAGGATGGTTAACTTACGCACATAAATTAAATTATTAATTTCGAAAACCTCTCGAGATTAGAGCTTAAAAAATAAACGAATACAACCGAATATAGAACATATGTCAGAGTACTTTGCAGAAATTACTAGAGTAAATTTAATAAATATGGACTGTAGCATCATACCTAAATAGTAAACAAGTTCACATAATATATAATTTTTTTCCGAGTGACTGCTTTCAATATAATTAATTTACCATAAAATATTACTTACTTTCTAAAAACTGCTAAGATAGTAGTGAAAGTTATCATTAAATAATAGTCAAGGAAGGTGAACTTGTCAATATTAGAGAAGAAGTCATAACGATAACGATGTCTTAAAAAATTGAATGAACGATTGTAATTCTGTATAACAAAAAATTGCCCTACTTAAGTTACAAAGCCTAGTATAAAAAAGCTTAAGAAGAAATAAAACAAACACGTTTTGTTGAGTATTAAATTTCTCATAAGATTGGGTTTTAAACTTAGACAACAATGGAATACTTAATTGCGAAAGAAAATGCTTTTTTAGATGAATCTATCTTAAGCTAGAAAGTATAAAACTGGGAACAAATGATGAAGTGATAATTAATACCATGCAAAAGTGAGATTTATTTAGAATTACAAGTAACCAAAGAAGATAATACTTCAATGAAAAATATTGTATTAATCAACAAGGACCCGGAGATTCTTATTAAGAAATTATATTATATTTAAAATTATTTTATTATTTATAGATATCGGTAACACTTCAATGCTCAACAGTTCTATTTCTTATAATCAGAATGAAAGAACAAAACTAAAAAATTCTCGGTATTTTTCAAAAACGATATCCGAAGATAAAATTAATACCGTTAATAAAGGAAATGTATCTTTTGGTATCCCATTAGAGATGTACTCAGGATTTTTGGAAGGCTAAATAAAATAATTTTGAATTCATAGCAAGAAATAATTCTCATAAGAAGTAATGACAGTAATACCCTAGCATCCACCACTGACGATGACGTTGAATCACCACTAATCATATATGTCTGCAAAAAAAGGTAACAAGGCTTATATCCTCATGTTCCATCCGGAATCTGACTGTTCCAGTTTTTCTAAACTAATTGCAACACTTAAAATTATGCCAATATTTCAACCACTGAAAAGGTCTTACTAATTATAAATCATATACTGGTAGATTTGTCAGATAATTTCAGATTGGCGTATTGCTAAAAGAAACATATGAAGGAGTGGAGACTTTTCAGAAACTCACTAACAGTTGGGCATTAACTACACTGATTCACTAATGCCAGTGTTTCCATATTTATCTATCAGGCTTCAAAAACTACAAATATTTTAATTAATAATATATTATTGATCGGATTATGAGAAGCATCCACAATGGTCCAAAAGAAAATGAATCGGGCGGTGGTAAGTTATTGCACATAAATCTTCTCTAGCTGCAACGGTGGCGCATTTAAGTCCAAGAATAGTTTAAAAAGTGTCAAAGTACTGTTATGCTATGTAACTAATACTCATAGCAACAATGCAATAATGCCTGCGGCAGCACTATTGTGTTGTTTAAAAGGTATAAAATACAAATTTATGTTTCGAAACTTGGATAACGTTAACAAATATCTCGTCATCCTCGCCGATAGCGTGACACAAAATACTAAATTCAACTTCGCTTAAATTTTACTGAAAAAAAAAAAACAAGGAAATTTTAGAGAACAGAAAAAGAGCTGCCCAAAGACAAATCATTATCGGTTCTGACTCTGAAGGCAAGAAGAATCCGTTTTCAGAGGGTGATGAAAATGACTGCTTCTGTATTTATTGCAGCCAGTGTTATAAAGGTTAAAACCTGGAGAAATATAGTTTCAATGTTGTTCCTATAAATTGTGGGCTCACGTTGATCGTGTTGGAATGGACAATGTCACCAAGTTTTCATTGGCGAACTTTGTACTGGTAATTAATTTTTAAAATTGGGTTTGAATAATGTGTACCTCCTATTTACTATAATTTCACCAATAAACTAGTCATCAAAGTACAATTGAGCAAAATAGACATGGTTTTAAAAGATGGAATAGATTTTACTGATTGATTGTAGCTGTTCTAGTGCTGGTCTTTCATTTTCTCATTGAAGTTATAACCATAAGACTAAACTGAAATTAACCCGTATCTGTTAAATAAATCTAGAAAAATTCTTGAAATAGTGCGCAAAAGAAATATGTTATTATTAATAATCAGGAGATAAATAATCATCTGTTCTTTCTTTATGGTCTAAATCATAATTAACAGAATTCAGAGAAATATATACCCAGGATTCGTATTTACAGCAAAGTAAGCTGTAATGGTGTCTCATTTTGCAAAATAAGCCAGCGTCTGTAGAGGAAGATATATTTATAAAGGCGTTATAGATCATATACTAATAACCCTCTAGTCACTCCTTTGGCTTAGTGACATTTTAATTAGTGAGTTTGCTAACACAGTTTGTTAAAATGAAGAAATGCCAAATCATTAAATTTTCTCAGTAATTGTATTAGTTTTAAAGTAATAATTAGCAGTCTGCAACGTTGACAGTTGTTAAATTACGTTATGAACTTGGCTAAAAACGAAACATTTTCTTAAAAAATATAATTTCGTTTAAAAATCATTTTTAATCAGTTTCACTAATGGCCCGTAAGATTTAATCTCCATTCAGGTATCATTTAATCTAAACCTTCTAGTTGGCCAGATGCATCTTATTTACAACATTATTTATACAAAAAATTTGGTATAAGAAGACATAGTTAAATCTGACAAATTAGTAACATTCTAAATTTCAAAATAATTGTTTATTTTCGTCGGTAAGTCAGTAAAGTAGGGTTTCAAGTGTTCCAGTATTCTAGTTGGTTTACGACTCTTAATTGTTAAGTTAGATCAGTTTCAAAGTAAAGAGTTTTAATGAATTACGCTGTTTAACTCAATAGATTTGTGAAATTTATATCAAGTTGATCTTTGGATCAGCCTTTGGGCTGTAACATTGCAAGTCGCTGATTGCTTTCAATTCCTACTTTATATAAATACCTGATCCAATGTTCTAGCATATTTCAGAAATTTCTTAGCATGTTCGGCAGTTTCTTGAATAAGGGATGGAATATGATATCCCATTGCTTTTAACTGTCTTACTTCAGCGATCAATGTTGTGACCTTTGAAGGATAGTTAACCTTCATAAGCTTATCTTTATAAAACTGAATGACAGGATCTGATTGTTTTAAACTGAAACAGCAAGAAAAACTGTTGTTAATACATAAAATATATAAGGTTAATATTGCTTTTAGTATAAATAGTAATAATAATAATAAAAATATATTTATTGTTCACCAGTATACATGACAAATTGTAAACTTGAAAATTATAACCTTAGGCAGAATTCCAATCTAGGGGGATCTGGATACTATTCAAGCCCTAAGTTGTTCTGAAAATATATACCAGTGACTTTTAATTTTATTTAAATATTAGGTGCAACAAGAAAAACATTAAAAGCAGTAGAAAGTATTTAAAAAGAAGCAATAATGTATAAGGGAGGTTAATAAGCAATGGATAAGAAACAAATAAGGAAAATCAGCTTTGAAGAACCGACATATCTAAGATCTAGAGACATAGATTTCTCAAATTTAAAATAATAGCTATATTATGTAAACAAGATCTTTTGATTTTTTTTGTATAGTACAAATATGAGAAGACATCTGCATCACTTTAGAAGATAAGTTTCTGCATAAATAAAGCGGATTTTTGAATTTTAAAAATTTGAAGCAAACAAATTTTAATATGCAATTTATATCTATTAAACATATGAAACCATCTTGATTCAATAGGAGCCGGATTAATACGGTTTTTTCTTCTAGTACCATCAGTTAACCGTAGAGGTGCATTTTTAATATTTTAAGTGCAAGCTTGAAGATAAGGAACGCATAATGGATAACTGGGACAGAAAAATCCCAAAGCATCTTTCTAATGACTATCTACAGATAATAATGAGACTATCCATAAGGTTTAAAATTTGAAGAGCAGTACCGAATTTACCAGTTCTCTAAAACGTAATTTTCAATCGAACTAATTCTAGACGTTAACAAGAATTAGAGAAAGGCAACATTATATTGTTTAGTTAAGTTTCCAAATTGTTTTTGTCCGAGTCAATTTTAGTATGACTTTTACAATTAATAATAAATAGTTTATTGAGATTAAGTTTAAATGAGTAGTCAAAAGCCATTGTAAAAAACTTAGTTATAACAAGGTTCATTAAGTTTTCGTTACTTATTTGGGAAAAAAGCAATAAGACTTATTGTTGTTTGCATAAAAATCAAAGTTATAATATAGAAGAAAGTTACTAATGATATAAACGAATAATGTATATACCAAAGGGCCTACAATACGACTTTATTGGACTCAGATAAGTACATTTAAAAATATAAAAAACTACCCATCACACACAATCTGTTAAGTACGATCTGTTAAAAAGGAAAATATAAAATTTAGAGCACTGCCACTAAAACCTATAAAACGAAGTATAGAGACAAGAATTTGATTCTTTAGTATAACGAATTCTTTTCTAAGATAAATCTTATCTAACTTTATTTCTATGACTTTTTTAAGTCATTTAGAAAAGGCGGGTAATGCAACGAAAATGTTCATAGTCAAGTGGGGTTACTTGAGCCTGCGTTCATTGAACAGCAAAATAAGACCTATGAATACATCCATGAATCATATTGGTTACAAATGGAGTAAAAAAAAGTCAACAAAGATTATTCATAGTTATATTAATTCTGTCGGCTCCAACAGGTTTAGACCATAAATTTTTTATGATTTCAACATTTAGTTTTCATTTGACAAACCATAATTAAAGGGCTCATGTATGTTATAATTATAAAAATCTTAAACTTATTGATTTCGAAGAGTATTCAGGTGTACAAATTTGATAAATATGTTATTTGTCCTATTTGGTTTATTTAAATCAGGAGGAAATTATTAATCGTTTATCTCATGACATTAAGTTGCTTCATTTGTTCCTAATAACACTAATTTGAAATTTCGTATGCAGTATGCTTTTTTTTCAACCCGTCTTGCAGAAGTAGTACAATGTTTTAGTTATTTATAAGATACATGGTTTCAGGAATTTTTTATTTCTTTGAACTTTTTCACATCTTCGTTTCCTAGTTTTGGCAAATTTTGTTTCTTATCAGTGCTGCGAATATATAGCTTGTTGTGCTAGCTAAATTGTTTCAAGTCATTTGAAACTAATCAATGGTTGTCCTTTTAATTATTCAATAAAAAAGCTAATTTCAGAAGTATTTTCAATGTTCAAGCCGAACTCTTGTATAAGTTGAACAATGAGTCGAATTAGTCACATCAGTATCAACAATACTTCTCTTATTTATAAAAATGAAGTGAATAAGCAAAACTGAATTCATATATATTCGGTGAGCTCTTGGTTCCAACAGCATATAAATATTTTAATTTAAACTTAATATGTTTATGTTGAATTGACCTGAGCATACAGTTCTTATTACAGGATCTAGGAGATATGATTTAAATAATTCAAAAATGCGTGTATTTGTCTGAGATCGCGAGGTCTATATAGACTCTCAATAACGAAAATATGATTGTATAGCTTAAGATTAACCCATATTAAATACACAAATATGCAGAAATGAAAAACTTAATTAACTCTGTGTTGTTTAATATATAGGCCAACACCATTATCACGCCTGCTAGTGCGACTCTTGCTTAATATATTCTCACTAATATTCTATTTACTAAAAATGACTATGTTTACATTAGCAGCGAAAATTTTATGCTGCGATTATAACAATAAAAAGAAGGATTAAAAAGCTTCCATTACTTTGTCTGCCAGAGAGATAAGTCAGCAAATGAAGTAATTTCTTTTCTGTTGTCTTATTAGAAAATTGCTACAAAATACATTATTTTGTTTTCCTTATCAGAAAATGGCTAGTAATAACTATTTTTTGGTCAGATTTCGTATTTACGAGTATTTTAAAATTTGCATTTGCATGGAATATACAGGGTAGAAAACTTTATTAATTTTTTGGTATTGATTGTCTTTTACGTTGAGACTTCGGAGTCTTTGGCATAATGACACTACACTGCGCCAGATACTTTATTTTTCACCTGACGCGCGCTGCTTATCATCAGAAGCGCTGATTGACTAAATCTTAGAATAAAAACTCAGCTATTTATACTAAACTTTCAATTACTCGAGTTGAATAAATTACATCCACCACACAATATTAGTTCCAGTCCAGTTCAAAGAATTGTGAAAAATAAGTTTTCGGTCTTTATTTCGACTATTTTTACATTTCATTGTTTTATTACTTTCGTATGCGTTTAATAATTTCCTATCGTATACATTATTTATTAACTTATTAAATTATCAGATGTTAATGATTCTGTTCAAGCGCATATCCAGCAATACTTACTTTTTTAGATCTACACTACCTTAAATGAGTTCAATGTTTATTTAACTCTTGCTTGAATCGACGTTCTTGTTTGCCCAACTTACTTGTTGTTACAACCGTTACAACTTATCTCGTAAGTTCTACTTCTATCACGTTCGTGAGTTTTATCTTTCAGATTTCCTAAGGTATATTCTAAGTTATGTGTTGACTTATAGACTACCGTAAAGCATGCATTAATAAATATTATATTAAGTATTTTGTTTTATTTTGGATTATATGATCTGAATCTTATTTCATTCAACAAGAAAGTAACTAAACGATGAATCAAAAAGTGTAGCTCGGCAAGTTTATCTTCTTTACAATGAAATGAATCGTTAGCAATATATCTTTTTGTTACGGTATTTTTCTTACAGATGCAAAATTCTACTTTATAATTATTTTTAATAACTAGAATATCTAGGAATGGTAATGGCTCGTTGTTGTCATTTCATAGGTAAATCTATTTAGAAACAGAGTCTACTGCATTTGATTTTTTGTATCGAAAATTACGAATACATCATCCACATACCTATACCATACCCTTGGAAAGTACTCAAATTCTTGAAAGGCCTCAATTTTAAAGTAACTCATAAATAAATTTGGCATGAAGACCAGCAGTTACTTCGCTTTACGCCTTTTTTAAACAAAAATTGATTGTTACATTGAAAATAATTTGGTTCCATGCAAAGTTTGGCCAAAACCAAGTATTCAGGAAAAAGTTCTTCCTCGAAGTTATTCATTCTTAGAAACTGATAGAGATATTGCGAGGTTTATGGTTTTGGTACACTAGGAAAAAAGAATTCACTTTAAAGAATCTTTTATTTTGCTGGATAATTTTAAAGTTTTCACTAAAAAAGTATTTTTACTTAAAGAGAAATTTTCAAATTCTTTTACCAACTATTTACAAACTAAATATGTGAGTGATTTTATTGTCGATAAAATAAGTCGCATTACTTTTCTAGGTTTATAAATTTTGGGCGACAATATAACTTTGGTATGGTGGAATTAGTTACGCTTAATTTAAATTTTCATATTAAGAATAAAGCTGAAATCAATAGTTATGACAAAAACCTAATAAACAAGTTCATAAATAGACATAAGTTTATGTTAAATATTAATAATTACACCTTTTTAATTGTGAGCAGAATATGACGAAATATGTTTAAATACCATATAATTCAAAATACACCAAGAGGACTATTTAATAATGTAGGCATTACTTTAGTCTATAAGTGATCAGACAACTTAAGACCGAAGGATGAAACTCACGAAAGTGATAGAAGTTGAATTTATGAGATAAGTTGTAATGATTGCAAATCCTCTCCGTAACTCCACCTCCCAAACGGCAAAAATTTTTCCTCCCAAGAGGTAAAATATGATGGAAGTAGGGGAATAGAATTTCGAGCTATAAGAAGAATTACAACTTAAAATTATATTCACTTTTCTTCAATAACATATTCAAATAATGTCTACAGAGAAATCTGATCAGATTTTTTATGCTATGTATAGTCGTCCAGAACAAATATCATTATTCACAAGGTATAGACGGTTGTGCAAAATATTTCAAAACTCTAAATATTTTAGAATTTGTGAAGGAATTCGACAAAGGTGGTTTTCATAAAGAAATTGTAAGTTTAAAAGATTATGTACAAGATCCTACAACACTAAATCATATTAGAGAAGCAGAAGAAGAACTTTGTGCATTTGAATTAATTTTTCAAGAGGAAATAGTGCAGGAAATATATGAAGAGTTTATCATGTCAGAGACTTGTTCTCGTTACTATCGAGATGTAAGAGGTGATCATGAAGCACAAGATTGGAAATTATATTTTGAACTTACAGATCATATTAAATTTTATCAAAATGTCGCTCAAGTATGTCTTAACTTTCTGAAAACAAAAGACTTAAAAAAATTATTGCTAGAATTTAGATTACTAGAATTATATGAAAATATTATGTTAATTGAAAATTGTTTAAATGAATAGGAGAGGGGATTAGGGTTATAAAATGCCCCAAATCATTAAACATGTTTAGTTATACCAAAATTACTATGGAAAAAACAACTAAATTAAATCATTTGTCTGAAACAGTAGAAGAGATCGAGAAAGCATCTGAATTGGAAAAAATGGTTAGAAATATATGTGGAATATGTTTAGAGAATTTAAAATTTGTTTATTCAACATATTATTTATTGATGATTGTTGTTAGAAGAATTCAACATTAATTTAAGTGAATATATTAGGAAGATGGAAAGTGTGCGACTAGAGACTTTTTAAAAACAAATGATATAAGCAAACTAATTTCTGTGTTAAAAATGTTAAAATTAAATAAAACAGTTGCAGCTATTGAAAAATGTTTAGAAAAATAAAATATAACAATGTTTAGAAAAATAAAATATAACAATGTTTAGAAAAATAAAATATAACAATGTATACTGTAATTTAAATAAAACAATATTTGTTTTATATTTAAGTTGTTTTAATCATTCATAAAAAAAATGTCATACAAAAAAAAAAAACACATTTGATAAAGCGCAGATAGATGGTGATTTTGAGTGATAAAAACATTTTGGTGTTAAAGCTTGAATAGAGGCACCTATTTCAGTTACTGGATTTGATGAATATTTCTTAATGTATTCTGCTTTTTCGTTTCCTTTAACATAAACAAATTGGGCGTCCTTAGTAAGTGGCTTGATAATATTAGCGAAACAATAAAGAGGGGCGTACCCTTTATTCCAGTTAATACAGTGTTGAAAAATTTCATTAACCAAACAGCTTG
This sequence comes from Pachyrhynchus sulphureomaculatus, assembly GCA_019049505.1. NCBI lineage: Eukaryota > Metazoa > Arthropoda > Insecta > Coleoptera > Curculionidae > Pachyrhynchus > Pachyrhynchus sulphureomaculatus. Next base: position 91,584,898 of record CM032449.1, on the reverse strand, counting down.
TTTATGTAATTCTGAAGAAAGCAAATTTAATGCAAATGGTTGTTTAAATATGTAGTGGCATATCTTATTTCCATCATAAGCTGCTAATTTTTTAGGACTAAATTTATTTTTCACATCTTTGAATCTTTATATGTCCAGAATTAGACTTTCAACCATAATTTTAAGAATTTTAAATAATTTTTAAATTAGAAAATATTCTAAATATAATTTTTTTTTTTTTTTGAATATTCATCTATTAGTTTCTTGAGTTCTTCAAAATCCTTTAAGAAAGATTGTAATCTTTGTTGATGTTGTAAAATTTTAGCAATGTCTTTAGAATTAACGTGATGTGTCAAAGACATAATCAAAACTGAATTATATTATAATATACATGAAATAAATATCTGAATTATTTGAGTTGGTGGGGGTTAAATTTAAAGTTGTTTAACTATTTTTGTTAAAGGATTATAGCTAAATATTTTATTATGTATTATAAGACAATATGCCGTTGTTTTAGCTGAAATTTTTTCCTTGTTATCGAATTCAGTCCTTAGAGTTACTGGGCCAGTCTACGATAAATCTCTTTGATGTGAACAGTTAATATAAACAATAGGTGCACGTTCCTTAAATTCCATGGGATTAAAAATTGGTTCTGTCGGCAAATTATAATATAACCGACGAAATTCAGAAAACATTTCGTATAATGTAGCAAACTTGTTATTATTAAAATCCAGTTCAAGATCGTTATAAGGATATCTTTCCGAATTTAAAAACAGATTTATATTTCTTAGTTCACAATAATCAAATTTGCTCATATCAGATTTTATGTTTCCTCGCCTATTGGTTTGAAAGGCAATTAAAACATGACGCGGTGTTTCAACCTTAGTTGAAGTTTTTACAGGCCAGTTGTGCCTTGTAGTTTAAAATAGTTCTGGATATTCAACCAATTCCCAACTTCAGAAAGCAATAAGTATGTCATTATTTTTATCGATAAGTTTCGTAAGTGCCAGTTCTTGCGGAATGGCTATGGTAAGATAAGATACACGCCAACATAGCTTTATTATTGTAATTTTGGGTTTTTCATCCTCTGTAGTTGATACTAGAGCATTAGTATCATCATTCCTCCTTAATAAAATAAGTTCTTGTTGTGAATTCAAAATCATTTTATTATAATCTTCAAAAAATCCTGAATACATAGAGAAACATTTCCTTTATCATCGGTCATAATTTTTTCTCCTGTTTTTATATCTGGATACCATCCGGCATTGTGCTTTCATTTTTATTATAAGATATATAACCCTTAAGTGTTGAAGTTGTACCATCATCTCGAACAGAATCGATAGTGACACCATTTAAAATGTTATGAAGCTTTTTAAATAAGAATTCTTTATGCATTATTGATTAAAACTGTGTTCATTAGGGGAGTTTTTCCATCCTCTTTCCTAACTTGTTGCTCTAAATAAATCTCACTCTTGCATGGCAATGGGTATTTGCCAGTTTGTTGCAAAGAAATTCTTATTTCATCATTTAGTCCTAATTTTGTAGGATTAAAAGGATCAAAAACAAAGTACTTCCCAACTTAAAATGGATTCATCAAATAAAATGTTTTCTTTTACATCAAGATGTTCCATTACTGTTTTAGTTTAAAACCCAAACTTTTCAGAAACTGTCTATTAGAAGGTGTTTGATTTATTACTAAATAAAATATGTTTGTTTCTTTTCATTTTAAGCTTTTTTATATTAGACTTCGTAAGCATATTAATGTTGCATGGTTTTTTGTAACAGAGGATTACCAATGTTCATGAAATTTTTTTAAGATATAGCCTTAACGTTAGTACTTCTCTAAAATGAACAAGTTCACCTTCTTGATCTATTATTTTAACAGTAATTTTATCTATGGTTTTTACAGTTACTGGAAAATATATGACGTTTTGTGGTGATTCTATTATTTTAAAACCGGGAGCGACATTGCGAAAAAATTGATGTATTATACGAACACGTTTACCGTTAAGATGTGATCCTTCAGCAATACTACAATTGATATTTATAGCATTTATTTTAATAATCTCCGCAGGATTGTCTGATATGTGTTCTACATTCAGCTCTAATCGTTTATTTGTAAAACCTAATAATTTACCAATTGTTGCATCATTAAATATTACACCCACTGACGACACAAGATGTGTGTGTAAAGTGTTATTATTTGCGAACATGTTAAATTGAATACCTCTTTACTACACTTATCACGTATATATTTATTTAGATCATCCAAATCATAGCTTCCTTCAGGTATCAAAAACACATAATTATTATCAAAAATCAATCTATTATTAAACGCGTCAATATTTGGTATTCCATTAAAGGTTTCAAAATTTACTAGTCCAACAACATACTCAGCATCTTCTTTTAGATATGTAGCAGAATTAAATTTCACCGTTAAACTAGGAGAATTACTAGTAATAACCAAACTATATGACATATCACTTTAATATTCTTGTAGAGACTGAAGTAAGATCATCATTATGTTATTATAAAGAAATTTTAAACAAAGTTGACCACAATTTGTTTGGTTAAGAGTTTGATGCTTGTTATAATTGTATGTTATAATAAAATAATGAATTTAACCCAGATGGGGGTGTAAATTACCATAAATATCAAAGTAAATTATTTTTTTTCCTTTTTTTATATATGCTGTCCAATGAGTACCTTTACCACTATAGCTATCCAGATTAACAATGCCACATTCATGTGTCTTAATCCTTTTAGGTAATTTATTCCTTATTAATACACCTCGAAAATATGGAATTTGTACAAATTTGGCATACTTTATTAGGTCATAATTTGTAAGCGGATTCCGAGGTATATAATTTGGCAGTTTTTTGAATATAGTTTTCCGGTTTTATAAGGTTTTAGAAACAAAACACTTCCTTTTTTTCCAATTACAATAGAACCCATCATTTGATTATGTCGTTTAGCTTCAGATAATCTTTCTTTGGTTGATCTTGCATCATTTACAGCTTTTGCATACCAGCGGCTCCTCCACCAAGTGCGTCCAATGCAGACAAACCAGAAAATATGGGAATAAAAGGTAAAAATCCCCCTGTCTTGGGAATGGGTATTACCCTTGTCTTAGAATTAACAAGCCTCCCTCTTTTTCCTACTGACTTAAGAGCTGTTTTGATACTATCATTTAAACTTTGAAATTGTTTTCCCATAATTCTCTTTCTTGCTTTCTATATAGCTTTAGATAATGACATTCCTCGTCCTGCATGATTTTTTTTGTTGTTTTTCTCTTTTTGTTAAGTCCCATTCCTAATTTTCTATTCGTAGAGCAGAAGTCTTTTCTCCAAAACTTGAATCAGCAGCTTTAAACCTCGCCAAAGCCTTTTCAGATAATAATTTATCCGCAGAATGTCTCATATTTATATCATTCGATTGGGAGTAAGAAATATCATGCTCTTTGCAGGCTTCGTCTAATGGATTAATTCCTTTATCACCCCTTATAAGTCTTTTTTCTAAATTTGTCCCCGGTCCACAAAAATTATAACCCGGTAAGTGTAGTTCAAGTGGTAATTTATTTATTAAAGTGTTTAAAAAACCATCTCCCGTTTTTTCTCGTTTTGTTCTGTAAACATGTTGTTTACGATGTGATTTAAACATTATATATTACGAAGGTGTTGACACAAATGACTAGTGTTGTCGAAAAAGTCAAATACATATGATGAGAATTGAAAAACAACCATTTTCTTTAAAAATTAAAAATCGCGATTCTTTGTCAAATAATTTTAGAAAACATGGAAAATTGTTTGAAGGAAACAGTAAAAGAGGATTAATAGTAGGTCCTTCGGGATGTGGTAAAAGCAATGTCATAATTAGCCTAATTAAAGATCCTAATGGTTTACGTTTTGAAATTTATATATTTATTCTAAGTCTTTATATCAACCTAAATATTAAAAACACTTTTTAAACCTATAAAATCAATTGGTTTCTTAACCTCGGTGAGGAAAATATTATTTCACCACAAGACATGTAATCAAACTCTGTAGTAATATTTGTTGACATAGTTTGTCGTAAACAAACCATACTAAAGGATTATTTTTGTTTTGGAAGACATAAGAATACCGATTGTTTTTATTTATGTCAAACATACTCACCTATTCCGAAACAGTTGATATGGGATAATGCAAATTTAATTATTATATTTCAGCAAGACAACGCAAATTTAAAACATATTTATGATGATCATGTTAATGTCGGTATGTCGTTTAATAAATTTAACGAATTATGTTTATTATGTTGCAAAGATAAATTTGGATTTCTAGTAATAGACAAAGCTTCTAATATTATGATGGATAGGTATAGAAAACGATTCGATTCGTATATTTATTTATAAAAATAGATTAAAACTCGGCAACGTTTCAATTATGAAAGAACAATTGGCGAGAGAACTTGTTAAATCAAGAAAGGCTGTTAAATAAAAATATCAAAGTTTAAAAAATGCTGAATTTGAAACTCACGCTAAACTGGAAGAAACATATAAACCAATTACAGAAACACTACAAAAACTAGTGTCAACACTTGGGAAAAGTGAACTAAGAGATATTATTGAAGAGTTTCAATCTCCAATTAAAAAATTTTATGAATCATCAACACCGCCGAAACATTCGTTCGCTGATATATCAATACCAGGGAGAAATATCTTTGCTAACACATCAACTTCACAAAAGGGCAAAAAAAACGGGAAAAACTCCAAATCTTCCACATGAAACTCCACCATTTTTTCATAGCGATCTAACTACAACTCAAGGACCATTTTTCCTTCGAACAAGCACTGTAGCAGAAACAACAAAATCTTCACAAGGATCTGAGACAACACTTCACAATCTCTCTGATGAACAAACTAAACAAACAATAAATACTTTCATTAATACAGAAGCATACACTACCTGGTTGGATCAATTTGATAAACTTCCTCGTCAGTATATTGATGGTGGTGTAAACGACACAGGACACAAATTTGATCATCAATACGGAATAATTCAAGATTATGAAAATGAAAAAGTGGCTGGAGTAAAATATTCTGGAACAACCGGATTACATGAATTGTTATTTAAAAAAGATCCTAGAGGCTACACTCAAAAAGATCTTGATAATTATATGGATATTTTAAAAAGAACTAACGCATATCGTAGACATTACAATCCTGATGAGCAGGTTCAAGGAAACGCTTCACACAAGTATATTACAATAATAGGACCATATTTACAAAGAAGAGGCGTCACAAAAACTAGAACTATTAATAATTGAAAATTTGCAATCCGATTTAAAAACAGATGTCAAAAATCTTGATAAGAGAGTTAGCGACAATAATGAGGATATACAGAATGTTGCAAAAAAGGTGAAAATATTCTAAGATAAAATTATTTTGGAACATCTAGACCAAATTATAAAAATTTCAAAACATGAAGACGACATAAAAATAATTAAACAGAAATATGAGGCGTCGGATAGTTCAGGACAAGAATTGAAAAATGAAATAATTAGGGTTACATCAGAAAAAGTAGAAAATGATATTGATAAAAATATGGTAAAAAATTTTCAAACTTTTTCTGATATGTTCAATAATAGAGTTTCACAAAAAGTTGAAAATTTTACGAAGGTGCATGATGATATGAATAAAAATATTAAGAAATAGATCTTTAAAACTTCATTTTATTGTTCATAAAAATGATACTGAAAATATTAAGTCGTTGGAACAAAAGCATAATGAAACTTATAAAAAAAATGATTTCTCAAAAAAAATAATATTGTTGACGGAACAAATTAGAAAAATAGAGCAAATTTCAAATATCCAATAATTTGATATCACAAAAAAATAGTGAAAAAATTGAAGAAGTTTTGACAAAATTACATAATTTAGAATCAGAATATAAAACCAATGTAGATGGTAAAGTTTCAACAGAGATACAAAATTTAAATGTGAAATTGCAAACTATAGTTGAGGAGCGCAAAAAAGAAAATTTGGATATTGAAAAAATCGATGATATATTAAACCAGTTAAAAAATCTTGAAAAAGAATTGAAAGCTTCAATAGAGAAGAAAATATCGACCATAAAAAATGATCTGGTAGTCAATATTGTAACCAATGCAGACGAAAAGTTTAAGGTTTTTGAAAATAAAATCAAAGAACTTGACAAAGCTGTTAAAGATCTTATAGACTATAAGTTCAAGGAATTTGACAAAACAAATAAAGATGAGTTCGCTGCTATGAAATCTGTTGTTAATGATTTAAAAGCAAAGATTTCAATAAATTCGACAGTTTTAAAAAAATTAGGAGAGGATTTCGCAAAGGTTGACGATAATGTTAAAAAAATCAAAGATATAGTGGATAAAATTAAAAGTTGAAAAAAGAATTCATTCTTATTTAAGTAAGATATTTAGCAAAATGGATTAGCATGAACTAAGTAACATGAAGGAAAATATCAAAGAAACTATTGTTAGAGAATTACACAAACCTGCTAGAAAAAATTATCAGAGAAGAAGAGCGATTGTATAGGGTTTAGACGACTTGCGGCAAGCAGATTTAGTTGAAATGCAGCCTTATGCTAAATTTAATAAATCAAATAAATATATTTTAGTTGTAATAAATGCTTTTACAAAATATGTTTGGGCCAAACCACTAAAAACCAAAAGTGGGAAAGATGTAACAACAGCAATGAAAAAAATTGTAGATAAAACCACAAAACCTGTCAATTTGCAAACGGATTTGAGAAAATTATTTTACAACAGAGACTTTCAAAAACTAGTGAATGATTATAACATTAATCATTATAGTAGTTTTTCCAATTTAAAATCTATTATTGTGGGGGCGGGTTAATCGAACTTTAAAAAACATTATGTGGAAATATTTTAGTAATCAAGGAAATTATAAATGGTATAACATTTTACCCATTATTGTTGAAAAATACAATAATACCGTTCACAGAACTACAGGACATAAACGTAGCGAAATTAAAAGGAAAAATGAAGAAAATATATTATTAAGTTCGTTTACTTATAAGAAAACTATTGACTTTAAGCACACCAAGCTTAAAGAAAACAACTTTTTTAGAATACCAAAGCAAAGAGAAGCATTCGATAAAGGATATACTCCGAATTGGTCTACAGAAATCTTTCAAATAAGAAAAGTACAGCTTACAAACCCAACTACTTACCTCCTAAAAGATGCTAATAATGAAGATATTAAAGGAAGTTTTTATTCTGAAGAGTTGCAGAAAGTAAAGTATCCGGACGCATATTTAGTGGAAAAAATTTTAAAAAGGAAAGGAAATAGAGTCTTTGTTAAATGGTTAGGATTTGACAAATCTCACAATTCATGGATTTAAAAAAAAAGATGTGTTTTTATATATAATATAAAAATAAAACAAAAATTCGAATATACATATATCTTTATTACTTATAATTCACATCAATAAATCTTTCATTATAAATTAGATTTCTATGGTTTTTACTCAAAATTGAAGAAAAAAAACTATTTTCACAATCTTTGATCTTATTTTTAAATCTTAACATATCTAAATAAGTTTTTTCCACGCATTTAGATATGCAAAATCCCATGCAATTAGTAAATTATTTTGTTTCTCTTGGAAAGTCACAAATTTCTTCGAAAAATTTTCTTTTGGTTCCATTTCTTGATAATTTATTTTCCAATTCTTGTGGATAGACTCTCATTCACTCCATCATGGTACACACATTTTCACTATTTGGGTTTTGAAGAGGATTCAAAGTGTTATAGATATTTGTTAACAAATTTGGTGATTGATTTTGAATGACTGGAACACATTAAAGTATTTCTTAAAACCTTGTATTTTATACATTTGAATTCTGTAATCAATAACTTCTTGTAATACCCACAACTTGTCTATAGAATGAGAAGACAAACACGCATCATAACGACCATTCTCTTAGACTTTTATAATAGGACGATTATTGTAATTTTCAAGATATATTGTTATATTATCAAATTTAATGGGACTCATCTTCAATACATGAATAAAAATAATTCACAATAACACCTTCATATCTTGGTAAATTCTTCCACTCTTCTTCATTTAAAGTCACCCTGAATCCTTTTTGTCCACCAATAACAACTTTTGGTAACAAATCACATAAACCGATCCCAATATTTACAAATTTTGATGGAGATTTGTTTAAATAATTTATTTTGGATTTAAGAAGTGGATTACTCCTATGTTCAACAATATCATTGTTTATTGTAGAGTATCCACTGCTCATTATGGAAACAGAGGTAGAATAATTGCTATATTCGGTACTGGTTGAATATATCTAAATATCTGAATTAGCCGATATAGAGAGAATATTATTATACTACTTTCCCCACCACTATGCCCCCTCCTTCAAACCCCTTCTCATTTCCGACAGCTATAATATAAAACTCCTGTTATTGTGAGGAGTAATGATACACAAATGAATATAAAAATATTTAAAATAAAAGATAGAATACAATGTATATTTTCTGTGATTTCAATAGTTTTGTAGTCTTAGGAAAAATTAAAAGGGGTTTTTTATTTGTCACGTTAAAATTATTCCACGTGTTTTTGTTGTTACTTCTTGTACCGTTTATCATACGAAGGTTTTCTATCCAGTTTGTGTAAAAAATGTTTTTTTTTATTATAGTAATATAAAATTTTGAAAAAATTGTTTTCTTTTAAATTTAAAATTTTATATGAAAATATGTAGGTCTTATTATCGTTATTTTTTTTTGAGACTTCATATTATAACATAAATCATTGGTCATCAGATCACTATCATTTGAAAAACTTATCATTCCATGTCTTGCATGATATGGGTTATATACATATACATAGTTATAAATATAATATAACACAATAAATTGTGGGTCATAGATCATTAAAAAAAAAAAAAACATTATTACTATAGCCAAGAGTTTAATAATAATAAAAATATTTACAAATTGTTATATTATTTATATATTAAGGTATGTACATACAAATATACAAATAAAATATATTTTTATAATAAATTGTAATTTATAATATTTTTACATCAATATTTTTATTTTTAATTAATCGCAAACAGACTAATATATCACAATGTTTATAAAGTTTATAATGTTCATCAATAGGGCAATCGTCATACCTCCACTGAAATATTTCGATACCGCAATAATAACATTTACAAATATCTTCTTTCATTAAATAAAAAAGCCTGAGACAGCTAATATTTCAGGACTCAACTTTCCATTCCAAGTTTTAAAAGAAGTTAATCTTTTTTCATATGTTCTATAAGTTATATTATCAATTTTCTTTGCAAATGATTCTAAACACGTTTCTAAGTTATAAACATGCAGTACAAGTTAAAATCGAAAAGTGAAATACTTTCCGATGTTATATATGTCAACCAGGTAAAGTTGAAGGCGTACAGTAAGTATCAAGAAATTCGTCATTTTCTCCAACCCATTGATAAAGAGGAATATCGCAATGTCCCCAGCAAATTCATCTTTAAATTTACCTACTATAGACTTAATTATTGGCATATTGTGAACATTATTCATTTTATAATTAGAAGTGTCAAAATAACCAATATAATTTTTCATATCTTCATAAATATTATCTGTTTCTATTTCCAAAATAAAAGAGTTATTATCTATGTATAATAATTTACCTTGTATTGATATAAGGGTTTTAAGAAATCATAAAAGAAACCATACATAATAGTCTTAGAAATATCTAAAATAGAAAATCCTACATAAACAGGCTTCTCATATTCAATTAGTATTTTATTCAGTTGAATAGCAACTAAATTTTCATTAAAAATGGCTGATTCTTTAAAATGTGGTTTCGCAATTAAATTTTCAGCACCATCTTTTCTACCATTTTTTTCAAATTGGGTAACTAACCTAATGACTGATCGATGTTCAACGTTTTCCATTATTTTTCCATTTGTACTATTATTACTAAGCTTATAACTGTGTTAAAAACTATATAGTTTTTTAACCATGGAGAGTGTGTAAACTGCAAGATTCTATGAATTTTGTCTATTTTGAATCCATTTCGAACACATTGTTTTAATAAAACATAATGAACAACATATCGTTGTTTATTTAATAAATTTGGAATTAATTTTATATGTTTAGAATTAGGAGGCTTATAATTTTCCGGACAAAAAAGAAATTCATTGTGAAAGTCGTGCAAATCAGTAGGATATATTAAATCGACTTCTAAAACGTCTGAAATGTCTGTGACATTAAAACTATCAATTTGTTTTTGAGAGAGCCAAACAAAATCCTTCTGTGGAAGATATTGAGACGTCGCATAACCATATTAGATATTTGCGTCTACATAAAATAAATATTTACTAGGCTTAGATGAGTCGAAACCTTCAAGAAACTTATTGTTTGCGATAGATTTTCTAGTAACACAAGTACTAACTCCTCCTCTTATATTGTCTTTAAAAAAATGTAACATATCAGGATCAGTTAAAAGCTATAATTCTACATCTGTGAATTTTAAACAAGCGTCAAACCTTAAACCTGGAAAAGTATAATAATGTGCAGGATCTAGATTATAGGTACTTAAACAAGTTTTTCTAAAATTTTGGAAAATATCTGCTAAAAGCAATACGTCTGATTTTAAAAAGATATCAGAATATTCACCTATCGAATTACAATTGAACAAATTCCAAACAGCTATTGCCCTTCAGTAATATGTTCCCATGTTAAATCGTTATAAAATTGTTCCTTCTTGGCAATGCGTTTTCATTTAATTTTGTATAATTAGTAATATAGCTATAAGGAAAAACCCCCTTTTGACGAAACAAATCGAACTTTTCCTTTTCATCGAAAAATTTTAATATATTTTGACATTGTCGGTCTTCTGAGGTGCCAGATAATTTTGATAATGAAGATGGCAAAAACTGAAAAGAGTCTATAAATCTTATGCAAAACTGTTTCTTTTTGAACTTACCGGATTGTTTGTCGAAGTATGTGTCTACATTGATATATTTTTCAAATGAAATATATTTTTCCTTGTTCTGTGCAATAACTTTCAATTGTTCATTATTTTGACATAAATTTTTAATAAATAAATGAGCATCGTAATTTTTTAAGTTATGGTAAGTTATAATTTGGTAATTTGAAATTTAAATTATATTTGGAGTGGGCTAGTCCTCTGTAAAGACCAATTAGGTGATCATGATCTGCAACTTTAACAGATTCGTCAATAATAACCTTATTGCAAATATGACATTCGTTTGTATAATTATGATGTGTGCTATCTAACTCGTTCAATTTACTCATTGGTTTCATAATTTTAAATATTTATTATATATGTCAAACACATCTCGTTCTATTAATTTAATGAAAACCTGATCACAATTAGAACCCCTATAAAGTTTAAACTTAGATGCATTGTCATCAAATGAACATTTTATATAATAAGCAAAAGAATATGGAATATGTTCGTATTACTTAATAGTGTAAGAACTGTTAGAATCTAAATCATTTAAGTTGCTAACTAATGGTTTAAGAATACATTCAAAATCAGTGTAAATAACGAAAGGAACTTCATTTTTTTTTGAATATTAGTAAATTTTAGAATATTTCCAGGCACTATGTTGGCAAACTTATCAATTTTGGGTGACAGTGAGGGTAAATTGATTCTAACATGATCACAATCATAAGCATTATGTCTCGTTAAATCGTCACTGTTTGGAAAATGTTGTAAACATCCATCGCAAATAAACTTTTTTTCATGATGTTTTGAAAGTTGATTAGATACTAATCTAGATAAATCTTTAATGCAACAATAATGAAAATTCCCATCATCATCAGCAATCAATAGTAAATTAACATGGCGTTCTCGCCTTTGATTTGTATACTCCTAACACCATAAATAATCCTAACACCATAAACCGTAACACCTTTGTTCGTGCCAGGAACAGATGCAAAGAAATTATCGACCAAACCAAGGAGACAATCAACGAATTAGAAACAAACTTCTCGCTTGTCCCAACAATTCCAGGTCCTTTTGGTCAGTCGCTAAGGCAGTCAGTCAAAATTTCATCAAATCCACCATACCACCACTCACACGGCCCAGGTAATTCTATTGCAACGACACCTGTTGAGAAAGCGAACTTGTTGGCTGAACTCTTTGCTTCACATTCTACTGTCGATTTCCAAGGAAAAACACCACCTACTATTCCCATAGTGCAGTCAAGGATGCGCGATATTGTCTTCAGACAGCGTATCATAAAACGTATTTTAATGAAGCTAGACACCAAAAAAGCTTCTGGCGCTAACGGAATACCTGCCATAGTTCTCAAAAACTGTGCGTTTTCTGTAGACTTTTCAACCTATCCTACAAAAAGGGAATATTTCCTTCCTGCTGGAAATGTGCCACAGTTCAGCTGATACCTAAAAAAGGCAAGAAGACGTTGCCAAATAACTACCGACCAATCGCACTGCTTTCAATAATATCGAAAGTCATGGAAAAGGCTATCAACCAACATCTTCTAAAATATCTTGAAGGATTCAACATTATTAGCGACCATCAATATGGCTTTCGTAAAAATAGATCAACAGGAGATCTTCTAACTTGTGTAACACACGTTTGGAACAACGCAATTGAACACTTTGGAGAATCTCGAGCGTTTGCTCTTGACATATCCAAGGCATTCGACCGTGTTTAGCACGATGGACTGTTGGCTAAGCTACGCTCTAATGGTATGTCTGAAAAGTTCTGTTTGTGGCTCTCATGTTTCCTCAGAGAGCGTTCTTTACGAGTGGCAGTCGACGGATTTCTTTCTAATACCTTCATTATCAACGCCGATGTACCTCAAGGCTCCATACTGTCTCCTACTCTTTTTCTCATTTACACTAACGATATGCTGGAAAAGACCGAGAATCCAATCTACAGCTTTGCAAATGACAGTACGCTTATCTCTTCATTCACTTTGAACGCTTGGACATCGGCTACTCAGACGAATATCCGCAGACAGCAGGAAGTCATTCAACTTAACAAAGACCTGAAAGAAATTTTATCTTGGGGTGATAGAAACCAAGTGGAATTTAACGCTACAAAAACCCAGGCGGCAGTTTTTTCTAAAAAGTTAACGTTGCTGAACCCGACATAGTTATGTCGGGGCACTCCATTCCTCTAACATCGTCACTCAATTTGTTGGGCGTTAATTTGGGAGCAAATATGTCCTGGCATGAACATGTTTCAGACATAGCAAGGAGAGCTTCTCAAAAGTTGGGAATATTATTTCGAACCAGAAAGCTTTACACTCCACAACAACTGTTAATTCTTTACAAAGCTCAAATTCGACCAACTATGGAATACTGCGCCCATGTTTGGGGCTCCGCTCCCAAACATACACTGCATTTGTTGGATTTTATTCAGAGAAGAGCTGTTCGTCTGATTGGAGACCCGGAACTGACCGGCGGCCTTGATTCGCTGGAACATCGAAGAGCGGTTGGCGACTTGAGCCTATTCTACAAGTATTCTCATGGAAAGTGTTCGAAGGATATGCCCCACTTAAGTCCTCCCAGAGCGGTGCATGTTAGAAGTACACGTCGCGCTAATACTTCACATCCGTATTAGGGTTCAGCTTGTTACTCCTCGTACAACGCTTTTCAAGCAGTCTTTTATATGGAGAACATCATCCCTTTGGAATAATTTGTCCAGGACTGTGTTTCCCACCGAGTACAATTTACAGCGATTCAAGAACAATGTGAATCGCTTTTTCCGCACACGTGTCGCTCCTGTAGCGCTTTAGGTACTTCTTCCCTAGAGCACGTGTGCTAGACCCATAAAAAAAAATAATGCAATGGTCCTACAGCTTCATAACAATAGGTTAGGTCTGTTTTCAATTTTTCTAATCCATAAACATTTATGGAAATATTATTTAAAAGTTCAAATTTAGCTATATCTTTTAACTTAAAAGGGATATCCAAACCAGAAATGTCACATAAAGAAGAAAAATAGGGGTAAGATGAGGTGTCATATTTTAATCCATTCGGGTTGTGTAAAGCTGCTATCACGGACCATTAAAAGCAATTATTATCTTCATTGCACATATTGATGGTGGCACACTTCCTGTCAATCTCAACAGGTAGAGGAATAGACTTTGAAGCTCTTAAGGGGTTGTGCTTATTTACGTTAACCTCCAAATATAGAAGTTTGACCAAAGTTCAACAAAAGAAATAATAAAAATTAAACTTTTTTAATATTAAATTGGTAAAAGTTAGTAATAAAAATAGATTTTAATATTAGGAATAGAGTGTGGAGAAAATAAAAAAGATGGTTCAAAACACAGTAAAAATTAATAATAAATCTACCAGAATGCCTTTCGACTAACTCGTCTGCTTTTCTGTCAATTGTTTCGTAAAACCCTTGGATTATATCTGGTATATCCGAACTGCTGCAAATCAGTTTGTTTTGTGTATTAAAAGACTTGACGCTGTGGGTTAGATTAGTAGGATGTAAATACAGCCCGAAGAGTTCCACATTGGTTTTGATACAGGTATATTGTCCCACTGCTGGCTCCAATAAACCAATAACTTTTTGGGCAAGTTTCTCAAAAAAATTTGCAACATTTACATGATATACCTCAGGGTTGATTCTATATGAAATTATACGTTCCTTAAAAGCTGATTTTATCACTTCAATACCTTGAAGATATTGTAACATGTTGTTTGTGACCGTTAGATTTCAAATGACTTCCCCATGATTTTCTAATCATATCTTTTCTACAATTCTGGCAGTATTTCGTCACTTCTGTAACAAACGAAAAATGGAATTAGACTTGATTAATTATAACTAAAATAATTATTAATCATTTAAGCCATTCGTATATGCATAAAGAATCAGGCTCGTTTTCATACATACACTTCGAGGTCGACGTGGGTCTGAAAACCTACACAAACAAGTTTGTATAGGTTTTCGAACCCAAGTCGACCTCAAAGTATATGTATGCAAGTGAGCTTGGGAATAACAAGTTTAGATTCGTATGCGAGAAAGTATGGGAAAAAGTTATTTAGTAGAGTTCGCAGGAAACAGTTGATCATTAAAAGTATTAATGTAATTAGCTCGCTGATTATGCAAGCCTGGGAATAAAAAGATATTTTGTTCTTGGTTGTGCCGGTGTGAAAACAAGTCAAACATAGATCATATAAATATTAATGTAGTTAACTTTACGCTTTTAACCTTGCCGCGTTTAACTTTGCGCTGCAAGACAGTAAAACAACTTATTAAAGATACCAAACAAATTAAATAAATTAAATAAAATATTATAACTTACCTCGTCTAGGATTTGAAGAATGTTGAGGACCGGTTGAAGATGCTTGTTGTTTAAGTAATTGTGAGTTACAAAACTTCCTCATCTGTCTATTAAAATGTCTGCTGTATGTTTTACATGTATACATTGTTAGGAAACTAGTGGAAATGTAATGCTAAGAGAATAACGTAGAACGTTTATAATATTGAAATTAACAGAGGAGAAAGGGAAATGAAATTAAATATTAATATTTGCCAATTCGTTGAAGCACAGTTTTATCCTATCCCACACGATCTGTTCTTCAGAAGATACATGTCGAAATTTTTCGTAAGAATTTAAGGAAAAACACAAACTTTTTAAGCTAGATACAAATTTTCGGGAAAATTTTGTACTTTTAATTTTAGCCTTCACAATTAAAGAATCTATATTTATGATGTAATTATTTTAAAATATTTGTGTGCCACAGTCCGTAGAATTAACATCGGTTTGGGTGTCACAATTTGTACAATTTTTATCAGTTTGGCTAGAAATTGAATTATTAAACATTTCAAATGCTTGCATGGTTTAATAATTAAATTTGGGGAACTAGGAGATAAAGCAGATTCTGGAGAGTTGTCTTGAGTAATACAATCGAACTGTGAAGTTAGAAGGGGTGTTCGGGAGGTGGGTTGGGTACAACGGATTAATATGTCAGAATCGTTAGAACTGTCGTTAACAATTAAACAGTTTAGGTCAATAGCATTATTAAAATTGGGAGAAATAGAACACGAAGAAGAGCCGGAAGAAGTTGGAACTTGTGTGATAGAATCAAACTGGTGTGGTGACGATGGTTTTGGTTGGATACATGGAAATGGAGGTTTCAAGTATATCTTCGAACATTAATTTCATATTATTTTCAACCGAAGGGTTATTTAAATTTACCTCGGTTGCAACATTTTCTATTTCTAAATTTGTTTCCGGACTGGACAAAGAAACTGATAAATTATCAATATCATTGAAATTAGAATTTAGGGATAAAATTTGGTCAATATTATCAACATTGGACAGTGCCGAAGACTCTAGCGAGAAATTTTGACTTGAACAGCCCAAATTAAATTCTGACACAGGAAGTTGGGCATCATTATTAAGAAAAATAAAATCTTCCAAATTAAATAAAGAATTTTCGCTATCCTGCGTCTCTTCAGTAATAGTAGGTTGTTGAGTTAATATTTGTTATTCTGCTATGTGTTCGTTAATAATAGCGTCAATATTGCAAGACTCCGTTTCTTCAGTAAGAACATCATTAGAAGTAGGATCCTGAATATTAACACCCTCATTAATCATGCTTAATAAAAAATTATTATCAAAATTAGATAAATCTAAATTTGGAATATTTAAATTTGGCATAACTAAATCTGTCATTTACATGTGAATTTTGCGAGGCGGGTTTCGGGGTGGGAGGTGGTGGGAGGAAAGTGATATTATTGGCTTGGGTGTGGTTTTCCTACATGATTTAGCTCCACCTACCTAATTTTGTAGATTGTCTCCATCTTGAACATGTTTCTTTTGCCTCTCTGAAACAATCGCCTTCTCCTACCATTACTTTGGATTTGTTGTGTATAAAAGCAGAGTTTTCAAAAGAGATTGCTATATTCTGACTTCGTTAATCTTTTAGTAAATTGATATTTACAAAAATTTAAACTGTTTAAAAAATGGCATTCAAAATCCATATTCAAACCGATTTTCGGTTCGAAATTTTAGATGAAAATAACCAAGTCGTTCCTCAGCACAGTTCGGCGTCAATACCAATATCATCCCATAGTTGACTTTACCTAACGTGTTCCACCGAATCTGAGGAAGAACGTCAGATTAGCCCGACGGGATCAATCGAAACATTAGGGTGGATTATTAACGAAGGGGGGAATCCATACACGCCACCAACACCTTCATCGAATTGGCCAACAGTTCCAGTGGATGAGAGTTGAGACAGAAGTTCCGTCGGCCTCACTTTCTGATAATGGGGAGTGGGATCTTTCGACAATATTTGTACAAGAGGAAGCCGAGGAAGACAAGACAGAAGAAGACACAGAAGAGGAGACAGACGAAGAGGATGAATCCGAGAAAGGAAAAGAATATTTTTAGATATTTAAATTTTTTTTAAATTTATTTTATAATAAAAAACATTCAACATTTTTTAAATATTTTTTTGTTGTTAATATAATTAGTCATTCAACCCAGAAACTCATAAGAAAAGAATAGGAAAAGCATAGGTTTCAAAATCTTGTGTTTTGGTTTTAGAGTGAAATTAGCTTCCTTTCGTTAACTCTAGCGTTAATTCAATATATCCATCCTTAAGACACTTTTTAAAAAATTGTTTCTTTTAAATAATGGTTTAAATAAATTATTTGAATAACAAAGAAAAAACTATATAACTGTAACACATAAACTATATATATAATATAATAATAGTTCCGCAACTTCTTATAGATCTAAATTCTGTACCCTGTATTATGCATATTTCCTTGGCTTACTGAAGAGAAGTGAATAATCTAGGTTTTTCAAATTTTATCAGAATGAGAGGGATTAGGTATTATATGTTGACATGTAATTTGTGAGAATATTGATAGGAAGCGGAGGCAAAAATATTTAACTCTTCGGAGCATCACCATCATAATAAGGAGTTATTGGTCAGCTGATCCCTCATCATAATAACTATATCTCATAATGTCAATAGGAAGTTATAATATAGGGTTTATTTTTTTCGTGTATATCAAGATAGAGTAAAATTATGAAAGATCGGAGGGGAATGTCGATGGGAGGCGGAGGCAAATTTAGGCTTTCCAGAGGTCAAATTTGTGCCTCCGGGGGGCAAAATTTTGCCTCCTCCTCCGCCTCCTCCCTGCATTCCCACAAATACACTACTCATATACAGGGTGCCCCATATGTATGAAATAATTATTCCACAGCATTTATTAACCAGTGTATCTAAAAAATACATTATAAGGCGCACATGCTGACGTTGGCAATAAAATGTTTTGAACTGTCAGTTCGAAAAAATTGCGCCATCTTGATTTTTTTTTTCGAAAATCCGGTATATTTTTTTTATTTTTGAGTCCTACTAAAAATTCTAGATATTATTTATCTAACATACTATATGTCTAAATTGAACTATTTGGGAATTATTGTCATTTGAAATTTAAAATAAAAAAGACAAAAAAAAAACTATTAATAAATAAATACTCAAGGTTTATTTTTAATGTAACGATTGCTCAAAATGGCTACCGTTAACAGCGAGGCAATGACCTAATCTGTCATAAACAGCCTGAACAGAGTTTTCCAGAGAATCTGGGGTGATCTGTGCTACTTCATATTGAATTCTTTGTTCTAAATCTTCTACAGTTTCAGGCCGACTTCGGCAAACTTTGGTTTTCAAATGACCCCATAAAAAAAAAAATTGAGTGGCGTAAGGTCCAGACTCCTTGCAAGCCATTCTGCAGCATCTCTTCTGCCTAGCCATCGGTTAGGAAAAATCTCATCCAAATATCTACCAACATTGATTTCAAAGTGAGGAGGTGGTTCGTCCTGTTGATACCACAGATTCCTGTGTAGCAAGTTGGAATCACGTGCTCTTGGAGTAACTATAAATACCGCTGTGCTGTCAGATTTCCAACGATAAAAAAGGGACCAATGATATGACGTCCACCAATTTGTGCCCACACGGTTATCTTTTGTGGTCTTTGAGAATTACTGTCGATTATCCAGTAGGGATTCTCAGTAGACCAGTAACTGCAGATATGCCTGTTAACTCTTCCGTTAAGACAAAATGTGGCCTTGTAAGAAAAAACAATATTATGAATTAGGTTGGGATCATTATTAATTCCGCGCGTCTATCGTAGTCATCTTCAGATAATTCTTGCAATTTTGCGTTTGTATAGATGCAATTTTTCTTCATTCGGTATACGACTTAAGGTACCTTTACTTATGTTGTTGTCTAGGTAAAACTGACGAGTGGCTGTATGGGGATTTTCTGTAATTTCGAATAAAACATCTAACTTTTCATCATCGCTTGTTTTAACTTTTGGAGGTCCAGATTTAGAACGATCCTTAACATGACCTGATTGTCTAACTCGTTTTAATGTTTTGCTAACTACGGATTGGGTAGTGGGTTCTCGATTCGGATATTCTCCTGTTGTGTTCTCCTACGGTCTCCGTAACCAACCATCATTAACAAAGTAATTCTTTCAGTTTCTGTTAAATGTATCATTATGACATTACTCTCAAATTGCAGTTTCATTAAATGCAGCAATAAACGTTTTCGTCAATAAATCATTTTTTAACGCGTTAAGTCGTTACCTGACAGTAAATGTTTGACACAAGCCAGCTTAATTTTTTTTTTTTAATTTGATCTCCTTGGTTTCAAATATCAATAATTCCAAAACAGTTCAATTTAGACATATAGTATGATAGACAAATAATATCTAGAATTTTTAGTAGGGCTCAAAAATGAAATAATATACAGGGCTTACCGTTTAAAAAAAATTAACACGGCGTAATTTCTTCGAACTGACATTTTAAAACATTTTATTGTCACCCTATAATTTTTATTTAAACATTTTTTTGATACATTGATTAATAAATGTTGTGGAATCATTATTCCATGCATATGTGGTACCCTGTATTTACATTGCAGCATTCAAAAGAAAATAATTTATTATTGATTCTACAAACATTAAATGGTCTTGTTTTAATCGATTTTCTCGATTGTTCTATATACTTGTAGTTGCAATCATTACAATTTATCTCATTCCACTTCTATCAAGTTCGTGAGTTATATCCTTCGGTATTTTTTAAATGGTCTGATGTCTATAGACTAAAGTATATCCTATACTATTAAATACTTTATTAAATCCTTTGGTACATTTCAAATTATATGGTATTAAAACATATGGCGCCATATCCTGCTCACAAGTAAAAAGATGGATTTATAAATATTTAACCTAAACTTATGTTTAATTATAAGATCATCCACGTATTTAGTTTCTAAATGGTTGGTAAAGGAATTTGAAAATTTCTCTTTAAGAGAAAACAATTTTTAGTGAAAACTTCAGATTTCGCTGAAAAAATCGGAGATCTAGTTCTCAACGAATGCGAAATCTCAATTTCTTTTAGTGCTTTTTTTTTGTTTCTAGTGAACCAATACCATAAACCTTGCAACACCTCTGTGAGTTGCTTAGAATGAATGACCTCGAGGAAGAATTGATTCTTGAATACTTAGTTTTGGCCAAAGTTTGCATGGAACAAAATTATTTTCAATATAACAATCAATTTTTTGTTCAAAAAAAACCTATAGAATTAGATAATTGGTGTTCTTCAAGGCAAATTTATTCATTATTCACTTTAAGACCAAGGCCATTCAGGAATTTGAGTACCTTTCAGGAATATGGTATAGGTATGCAGATGATGTATTCGCGTTTTTTGATACGAAAAATTAAATGTAGAAGATTTTATTTCTAAATTAAACAGCCGATATAAGTCCATTAGATTTACCTATGAAGTGATAACAAAGAACAATTACCATTCCTGGATATTTTAACTATTAAAAATAATAATAATGCAGAATTTGGCATAGAACAGATGCGATAACATTTTTGATTCATTGTTTAGTTACTTACCTGTGAGCAGAATATCTCGAAATATGAATGTCATATATTCCAAAAAAACCAGACGACCTAATAAAGTATTTATTAATTCAGGCCTTAGATTAGTCTATAAGTCATCAGACAACTAAAATATACTTTAGTGAATCCGAAGGGTAAAACTCACAAGCGTGATAGAAATAGAATTTATGAGATAAGTTGCAACGGTTGTCGCGACAAGTAAGTTGAACAAACAAGAAAGTCGATTCAAACAAGATTTAAAGAACATTCTACTCACATAAGGTACTGATCTAAAAAAGCAAGTATTGCGCTGAACATGATCTTGAACAGAATCATATAATAACATCAGATAACCTAATAAGTTAATAAAGAATGTATGTAATAGGAAATTATTAAACGCATACGAGACTATTTAAATAATAAAATGAAAAATAGTCTAAAGAAGGACAGAAACCTATTTTTCACAGTTCTTTGTACAGATTACTAGACAGAAACTAATGCTTCAAGTTTAATTAGTTCGACTATAGTAATTAAAAGTTTAGTATAAATACCTTAGTTTTTATTCTACGATTTAGTCAATCAGTGCTCCAGTTGATATTAATATGGTTAGAGAAACGCGCATTAAATGCAAAAATAAAGTATTTGGTATAGTGTGGTGTCATTGTTCCAAAGACTCCAAAGTCCCAACGTAGAGGATAATCAATACTAAAAAAATTATAAAGTTTTTTTTACCCTCTATACCTTTACCTTTATACCCTCTATGTTTCATGCAAATGCAAATTTTGAAACGCGTTCTCACTAAAGAATAATCAGTACTAACTAATATTTTTAAGATGGAATTGATACCTTACAGTGAAACACTAATTAAATATATCTGAAACTACATCCACATCCCAAACCCGTTAAATCGCTCATTGATGTGACTGAAAAGATTTACTCATAAAATTAGCACTATTAAAGCGGCCTGAGTTACGAACATACACCATATCTTCATATTTTTATATAACAATTTTATGTAAATTCAATACTGTAGGCGCCACTCAACGTTAATTATATTTTTATACCTCTATGAGTTTCAGCAATGGTAGTCACATGTCATAATTTTATTAAATTTTTAAACTTACTGAACATTGTTTTAATAATATGGTACGTTTGAAGTTGCTCTATGTGTACAAATAAAGGTTACCCTAAATATATTTCTACCTTAAGCCACTAGTATTAATCTCTGCAATGACATCCGAGCTCCACGTATCAAATAACTCGTTATGTTGGGACTTTAAATATTTTTAACACCAAGAACATAATCTTTTACACTCTCGTAACCATCTAAGTCATCAAGTAGTTTTCTTGTTATAAAAATAACTTCATCTGCTTTAGCTTCCAGTTGTCTGACAATCACAATTTCTTGAATTATTTTTGAAGCCTCTTGTCTTGTCGATAACTTCGACATTTCTAAATTGGACTGATTTTGCATTTGGGTCATATACTCATGCAGTAGATTTAATAAAAATTGTCGTTCGGGCAGAAGAATTTTCTTCAAAACAGGTCGAGTCACTAATTCGGAATAACGAGTGAATTCATAAACAAGCTACAAAAATAAATAAAATCAGAAGTAAATACTATTAATTAATTTTTGGTTAATATAAAAGTAATTCTAAAAAGTGTTTTGTTTCTAGAGTAAATTTTACAGCTAAGGAGTTATTTTTTTGTGATCACGACAGATGGGTCGCAGGAGAGTCTTTAATCGCTACAAGAACAGTACTGGTCTTTAATTGCCGTCGGTTGTACTCGTTCCAAAACTAGAATTTTGGGAAGCATAAAGAACTTCACTTGAACGTACAACAAAAAAGACTCAAACCACCGACTTTTCCTAGATTTCCTAAAAAAATAAAGGTATCTGGTAAGTTCTGAAATTCCAATAATGTGAATCCTCGGAATAGCATCGAGGGCATATTTTATCAGTTTGAGCTAAATATAGCAATAAAAGCTATCGTAAAGCATACTGCTTTTTACCACGAAATATACCTGCAAATAAACCCACACATATTTAATAAGTTGATGTCTAGGAATTTTAGTAAGGAGGCTACTGGATCATCTGTTCCGACTTACCCATGATAAGTAAGTCAGTAACGTTAACTCTTTCTAGAAAGATCACCTAGCAAAAATAATATTTAACCATAATTAAGAAATTTTTTTTATCTATTATTTGAAAATAAATAACTACTTGGTAACGCGCCGGAACAACTGGAATATTGCCCCTTAGCAGCTGATTGTCACTTCTATGTTGTATTTGGGCGAAACAAAAACAGCATTTCAAATGGGTTTTTCTCTTAACTTTTCCAAGATTAATAGCAAAATGGTAAACGATTTTCTTATATGAAACGTAAGATTTTTTAGTGTTAAAGTGAAGAATCGTATTTGTTTATTATTTTTATCTACCTTAAATTGGTATCTTATTGGTGAAGTGTTATATCATTACTACTATTTTTGTATATTCATTTAGGTCATTTTATATAATTTCAATTGTGCTGTGTGCAATGTACATCCATACGAAATAAATGTGTACTTTAGGGGTTACATACACCTCAAATTTTCAAGAATTTGATTTTTTGACGGACTTTTATTCTCTATACTTCTAAGAATTATACAAAAAATTTTAAGAAAATTCCATTCCATTACAAAGTTATAGCATTAAATTTGTGACCTGGCGTCGGATTGAGACCGCTACCTGTTTCATTGCCGCGCCTCTCGGCAGCTACGTTTCGGATTTCTTTTGTCAACCGGTTTCTTTTGAAAATAAAGTCGTTAGAATTTTGCAACCATTAGTGGAGCTTATGATTCTAATATTAGCACTATCGTCTTTCGCAGTGTACAGTAGTGTATTTTCTTGCCAATTTTAAAAATGTTGAAACGTCGTTCCATTAATCTCAAAGGAAAAAGAGATCAACAACATATTCGTTCGAAGAATAAGCGAGGTGCTCCTACAACTGCAGTTAAGTCTGAGATTCAATTTACAAATACAGCCACAAAAAAATTACGGGGACAATCAGTAAATGTTTCGTGTGATGAAAGTTTTTGCATTGCATTATTCATTTTGCTGGAATTCTTTTCGGAATCGCTGAGTGCACTGTTTGCCGAGAATGTGATGGTGATGTAAAATTTGCTTAAAAAAGTATACTTAGGCTTGGGTTTAAACTTACATTTTGTACAAAGTTTAATGAAGATATTAAAAGCATAAATTTATCCCCTCTGATCAATTCAACGGTGTATAAAATAAATAGACGATTTGCATTTACTATGCGCCTCCTTAACGAAGGATTGAAGGCCATGCAATTTTTTTGTGGTCTTATGTATCTAGCAACTTGTATCACCCAAAGAACTTATATGATTATGTGGAGAAGCTGCGAAAACTGTTTCTGCACCATCAATGAAGTTTGCTGCTAAAAATAAACAATTAGAAGTTTTAGGATTATGTAGTGATGGAATAATTGTGTCTGGCGATGGCACGTGGATGAAAAGAGGTTTTTCACCTGTCTTTGGTGTAGCTGCACTTATTAGATATTTCACTGGAAGAGTGGTGGATTTCGTCGTAAAAATTGGTTACTACAAAGAATGTGAATGTCATGAAAAAAATAAGGATACTGCAGAGTATGAATAGTGGTTTGATGAACATAAAGCATCGTGCTCTGCAAATCACAACAGGAGTGTAGGAAATATGAAGCCCGACGCTGTAGTAACTATGTTTCAGAGGTCGGAAGAGTTATTTGGTGTAAAGTACCAGTACTACATCGGAGATAGAGATTCAAAAATATTTTCTGCGATCGCAAAGGCTGAGCTCTACAACGACATATAAGTGAAGAAGAAGGAGTGTACTGGACACGTTCAGAAATGTATAGGTTAGCAACTCCGAAAATTAATAAATGACAGTAAAAAATTGATTTCACTAAAACAAGAGCCTGAAACATCAAATAACCTCGACGACAAGTCTCAATGACAATGGAAAATTAACAGCGAAATTAATAGATTAACTAACCATTTATTATGGATTGGCAATAAAAAATAATATAAATTCTTTGAAGGATATGAAGAAAGCAATATGGGCGACCTATTTCCATAAAATATCTGCAGATGAGAATCCTCAGCATATTGTTCTCCAGATAGTCACAGTTGGTGTATTTGGCAGAAAGCTACAGCTGAAGGGTCATTAACAACTTTTGTCCATAAGGCTCCATTACCTAAGATAGTATAAAAGGTAATTAAATCCCTCTACGAGTCATTAAATAGCGACGATTTATCAGTAAAGTGCTCAGGTGGATTCACTCAAAACAATAATGAGAGTCTAAATGAAAAAATTTGTAAAACTGCTCCAAAGTGTACACCAAGTAGTCGTCAAATTGTTGAAATTGGGACTCCATTTAACGATGGAGCTGAAAGTTATTTACAAATGTTAGAATTTCTGGAAGTCAGCATTGGAGTTGAAGCGCATATTTACTGTCGAAAAGAGGATGCTAATCGTTGGAAACACGCCAGGATTAAATCAATTCAATCCACAAAAGAAGCCAGAGTTAACCAGAGAGAGTAACCGCAAGTTCTTTTTTTATCTGCGCGAAACTTTAAACGCGTTTTTCTCGGAACTATGTTTTCAGACAGTATGTGCAATATTACTCAGTTAATTTTTAACATTTTTTAACTTATTTTTTATTATTAATAATTACTTTTTCTACAAAATGTCGAGATTTTTTTTCTAATAGAGAAATTTTTATAAATAATTGAACATAAATTTTTTGGTCGAAAATGGCATACTATAGTAAATTTCTTATTTTCGAAAAAAAAACTCTTCAACAATTTTTAACCACTACATTATTTTACAAGATTAATTTTTATTTTTGCAGATAGGATTATTTTTTATGAAGTTATCCTACAGACTAGGAGGCGCCATAGTTTTCATCAATGGTCCATTTAACCCGATTTAAAATATATTTAAATTTTTTTTTTACATAAAGTACAATAAAAAAATATAAACGCCACTCTATTGTATTAATTAATAACCTTTAAAATATTTTTTTATTAAATATGCATACTTTTTGTAGCGCCCAGGTGTAAGTAACCTTTAAATGTGCAATAGATCTCCATATAAAATATCTTAAGTTGGGCGACACAATCTCTCACAATTGCTGGTATATTCTACACTTTCTACAAATTTCTTAATTTACGTTACTATCTTTATCTATATCTTTAAAAAAAACCTGCATTTACCCATGATATATTGAAAAATTTGTAAACATTCGTTATAAATAAACAAACTAAACTTGAATTTGACATTTTGTTAAAGGGCATTGTTACTTGGCCATCAAGCAGAGAGCCACTAAAAGCTGTCGAAAAAGCCGCAAACGCCTCTAAGAAATCCTTTGTTATCGTCCGATAAGAGTGTCCTTGTTGGCTTAAGTAGAGCCGGCATTTTCCCAATAAAGCAAATAAAATGTCTATGAATTATGTGTTAAAATTAAAATATATATATATATATATATATATATATATATATATATATATATATATATATATATATATAAATTCTTCATTGAATATAAAAAGGTAGGAGATTTACAACTAACAATAACTGAACTGCGCAAAATCCCATATATTTTCTTATGGACCACAAATCTGCACTTTTTGTGCTATTTTTCGACCCACTCCGGTGTATGTAGGCATGCGCAGAGGTGCAATACTGTTGCCAACTCCGTGCGAAGAAGTAGTTTTTTTCGAGTTTTTTTTTTTTCGACTGTCTAGGGTATTGTTAGTTCAGGTGTGGTTGACCAAAAGGTCTTTATTATAGTGATGAGGGGTATTTTAGCCTTGGTTAAAAAGCCTTTATGATAACGATGAGGTTTATTGTTCGATAGAGTAGAGATGAAAAAGGCGTTAGTGAATTTTTTTTTTGATAAAAAGTTTGCCAAAAGGCATCAGACGGTTAATGGTTGTTTTTTGAAAAAGGTTGTTAAAAAGCATTAGAGAAGGGTTGATGTGTGCGTGTGTAGATGTGAAAAAGGCATTAATTTAGTTAGTGGAGGTATTTTTATTAGAAAAAGTTGATGAAAAAGGCCTAATATAAGGTGATTTTTTGTTAAAAAGTTTGTCAAAGAGGCGTAATATGGGTTATTTTTTGTTAAAAAGTAGTTGAGAAAGGCCTTGTGGAAAAGATGATGATAACGAAGGGTAGGCTAGACTAGACAAGAAAATCCAAACATAATCTGTTTGTTATGGCACCTGGGAAAGAGACTCTTCATGTGGCGTATAAAGAAATATTTTAAACTATCTTAAAAAATATTTTAGACATATTGTTTTTGTCTACACTAAATTATAATGAAAAGTTAAACAGTAACATAACAGCAACTCCCGTGCGAAGACAGGGCGGGTCGCTTATATATATATATATATATATATATATATATATATATATATATATATATATATATATATACAACAAACAAAATACGAAAGAAAAAAACGAAAGAAATGATTCTGGATAGACAACAATAGGCCTGAGGTAGATCAAATGGCTGGCTACGACACGGTAGAGAGTTACACATATCTGTGGTCTGTTGTAACAAATAGAGGTGAAGATGTATCAGAGTAGTGAAAACAGCTATGACGCGATTGACTTGGGTGTGGAAAGATAAAAGCATCACTATAGGAACTAAGAAGAAACTGACTTATTACCTCGTGTTTTCTGTATTTATGTACGCTGTAGAAACTTGGACCATAAAGGCAAGTGACCTTGCCTAAACTGACGCCTTTGAAATATGGTGCTACTGCGCATCGCACCAACGTCTCCATTCTAATAACACAAAAAATAATAGTTGGTGTTAATGCCAAAATTCTAGGATATTTTGGTCACATTTTTCTGAATATTAAACCTAAACTTATGTCTATTTATTAGCTTATTTACTAAGTCATCGTCATAACCATTAACTCTAGTTATATTTCTAATACGATTCCTTTCTTTATTAAAGTTTATTTTATTCTAAGGAATCGTATTAGAAATATAACTAGAGTTAATAGTTATGACGATGACTTAGTAAATAAGCTAATAAATAGACATAAGTTTAGGTTTAATATTCAGAATTCCACCTTTTTTTACCCGCGAAGAAAATAATACCAAGTATGTCTCCATACCATATAATCCGAAATATAGCAAGGGATTCAATAAGGTATTTAATAAGGTAGGCCTCATCTTAGTTTATAAGTCATCAGACAATCTGAGGAATATCTTACGAAATCCCAAAGATAAGATTTCTAATTGTGAGAAAAGTGGAATTTATGAAATTAGTTGTAATAATTGTGACAAACTAAAGGTCAATTAAAACACGATTTAAAGAACATTTAGCATACTTAAAATACAGTAGAACAGAAAAGTCTAGCATTGCCGAACATGCCCTTGAAGCTGATCATATTGTAACATTAGATAATCTAAGATTATTAAAAAATATATCTGATCGAAGATTGTTGAACGCATACGAAAGTATGGAAATTATAAAATGTAGAAGTAGTTTAAATAAAGACAGAGGGCCTATTCCTTATTGTCCCCTCTACTGGTTACCATATATCTATATATCTATATATATATATATATATATATATATATATATATATATATATATATATATATATATATATATGTTATATATATATATATATATATATATATATATATATATATATATAACCCTATAACGTTATTACTTATAAGCAGTTTTTTTAACATAGACCTAATCTTGAAGAGGCCAAATTTTAAAAGATCCGTAAGTAAAAAAATATCTGTAACCATACATACTTTATACCATAAAAGACCTAATAGTCCTAACAACAGGCAGTCCATGGACTTGTATTGTTTTTGTAAATCATAGTACAATTTTTAAAACTATGTTAAAAATACATAGATTATTGATTTAGGACAAATGTGCATAAAGTTAGTTTTTATTTAGCTTGGAGATATTTATGACGGTTGACTCCTTAAAAATAAGTTAAATGATAAAAAATGTCTATTGACTATAACATTGACGAGTTTCTATATTCAACCTTTGAATGCTATAATTATTCCAAGTTTGGAATTAGAGAAATTTAAATTTGTAAACTTTTAAAATAGCTGTTAAGGTTATTTTGATTACTTTAATAGAAAGGATATTAGAATTAAAACAAGAAATAAAAATTTATTTAAAACTATGGTAAAATATGTTCTGGAAAAATTGAATGGAAGTAATAATTAACTAATTTTGAAAGGTTATTTATTTACAAACAAATGATATTTGAAACAGAAATAATTAGAGAGAGCTGTCGAGAATTCTCTTTAGAATATAAAATATTGAAATTATACATGATGCCAAATTGGCCATTTCTGTTCGGAATAAGTATCTACTGTTTAAATATGCCGCTGTGGAGAATAACTTCATGGCCACCCGGTATATATACGTATACGTCCTCTCAACTAACTCTAACTCGGGAAAAACAAATAACATAATTTTGTTGGATCAATTATAAAGTCTCACTATAGAGAGTTTGTTTAACTTTGGTATGGCCGTTTTTGAGACAGTCGCACTTATTGCCACCCATAAGTTACGACACACACAAGCATGAAGTCCGTTTTTTTCTTATTTAACTAGCTGTGGCGGCTCCACTCACGTAGACTACAGAATTATTGTTTAGGTTTTTGCAAGAGAGCGCGCTGAAGGCAAACTTTTTTCCAGCTTGATTCACTATTATCATCATTGCTTATTCCTTATGTTACCTAACGTAACAAAATATGTACTAAAACCGGATCAGAGAACATATGTATAAATTAAAAACACTTAAATTGGATAAGTGGTTCTCGAGTGATAAGCGCACTAACGGACAGTCAGAGAGACGTTGGGTTTTATAATATATAAGGAAGTCACCAGTAAATTTATAAGGGAATAGATTCCTAGCATGTAAAACTGTTAGTATATTAAAACCATTATTACTTCACAAAGATAGCTTGAATTAAAAAAATAAGGAGGATATTGCAAAAGTTGGTGGAACAGATTGTCTATCTAATTTAAAAAGATAATATAAATAGTATTTTGAGAAGTTAGAAGCCGTCAAAAATAATAATTTTTCTTTAATACGAACTAAACATTTTCTAAAATTAAATACTTTGACTTTGCAACAAATCTTCTTCTTCAAAAAACGTAATATTGCTACCACCTATGTAAGGTAGTAATAATGGTACTAATTTAAATTTTAATGTTTCCTGTTCTATTTTTGTTAACTTGTATATTTAATTTTATTTTGCTATAATTAAGAACAATGTAATTGTTCGTGTGTCAACATTACAAGAACTTGAAACGAAATACTTAAAAATGAACTTAAAAAAAAATCTGACCTAAGTAGAACATAATATGAAAAAATTGAAAAATGGAAGGCGGAGCCATATATATACAAGCTTGTTCATTTTTCAGTTTTAATGGGGGAACAGAGTGCAACAGATGTAAGAATATTTTATAGTTTCAGTAGTAATATGAGAATATTTCCAGGATTTTTTGCTTGGGAGAATGAGTAAATGAGAAAAAAAAAACTATAACGGGTCAGAGAGGTGGAAAAGGGTAGTAGAAAAGTGACTTTGTATTTATCGTGTTACAGGTCTTTTCCGGAGTTCTGTAAGTCAAGGAATCGAATCATTATACATCATCCCTGTCAAGCTGAAGGGCTTTTGGGTATATATCGTAATATACTTCTGTTTCAGTGTTTTAGTTTTTCCATTATTTCCAATTTTAGCAGAAATTGTACGTAGAAGGGACTGGGGTTTAATTCCAAAGGAACCTAAAAAAATGTTGAGATGTATATAGAACAGCGTTAAAAATAGAGGCAGTTAAGTTGACCGAGACGTACTTATAATAAAGCGAGGAAGTTATTGTATTTCTCTTTGCTAAAATTTACCTTCGAAATTTTTGATTTTCTACACGTCTTGTTTTTCCGTTTTACGGCAGTCTATCCATCTGACTGTCGACCTGTCGATCTGTTTGCACGATAACTTTCGAACGAGATAATATAATACTTGTGTGTACGAAACCTATAGTTGTTAATTGATATAGTTTTAAGACAAGGGGGTGAAAGAAGTAGAAATTTGCTTACTCTTTATACGGAACTACGTAGTTATTTATCTAGTACGTAGGAAAGTACTAGGTAAATAACTTAACCGATTTTTTATACTATATTATTTTTATTTATTAATGTTGGGTTTCGCTAGGAGAGTGGGTTTTAAATTAGATCATTCTCGTTTTTTCTTTTTTTTATTTTTTGAAATAAAGGTTAAGAATTTTATTGATAATACAGACCTACATGAGTATACCTATAAAATACAGTAAACATTATCATTTATTCAAATGAATAGGTTCGTATATTTTAAATCGAGTTTTTTCATTGTGTGATATAATAGTTTTTGATCTGGTCGATCCTTAATAAATTCAAATTATTTATTACAAATTTGAGATGGAGCCGAATATTATTTATGTCATGAAATTTAAATCACATTAGTACTAACAATCGCAAGATCAAATTTTGGTAACACATAATGTAATTTTTTTTTTATGGGTCTGACACACGTGCTGCAGGGAAGTCCCTAAAGCGCTCCAGGAGTGGCATGTGTGCGGAAAAAGCGATTCACGTTGTTCTTGAATCGCTGTAAGTTGTACTCGGTGGGAAACACAGCGCTGGGAAAATTATTCCAAAGGGATGATATTCTCCATATAAAAGACTGCTTGAAAAGCGTTGTACGCGGAGTAACAAGCTGAACCTCATATGGACGTGAAGCACCGGCGCGACCTGTATTTCTAACATGCACCGCTTTGGGAGGAATTAAGCGGGCTACATCCTTCGAGCACTTTCCATGAAAATACTTCCGGGTCTCCAATCAGACGAACAGCTCTTCTTTGAACAGAATCCAACAAATGCAGTGTATGTTTGGGAGCGGAGCCCCAAACATGGGAGCAGTATTCCATAGTTGGTCGAATTTGAGCTTTGTAAAGAAGTAACAGTGGTTGTGGAGTGTAAAACTTTCTGGTTCAAAATAATATTCCCAGCTTTTGAGAAGCTCTCCCAGCTATGCCTGCAACATGTTCATGCCAGAACATATTTGCTCCCAAACTAACGCCCAACAAATTGAGCGACGATGCTAGGGGAATGGAGTGCCCCGACATAACTATGTCGGGTTCAGCAACGTTAACTTTTTTAGAAAAAACTGCCGCCTGGATTTTTGTAGCGTTAAATTCCACTTGGTTACTGTCATCGCAAAATAGAACTCCTTCCAGGTCTTTGTTAAGTTAAACGACCTCCTGCTGTCTGCGGACATTCGCCTGAGCAGCCGATGTCCGAGCATTCAAAGTGAATGAAGAGACAAGCGTACTGTCATCTGCAAAGCTGTAGATTGGATTCCCGGTGGCACACCGGCGTTGATAGTGAAGGTGTTAGAAAGAAATCCGTCGACCGCCGCTCGTAAAGAACGCTCTCTGAGGAAACATGAGAGCCACAAACAGAACTTTTCAGATACACCACAAGAGCGTAGCTTAGCCAACAGTCCATCGTGCCAAACACGATCGAATGCCTTGGATATGTCAAGAGCAACCGCTCGAGATTCTCCAAAGTGTTCAATTGCGTTGTTCCAAACATGTGTTACATAAGTCAGAAGATCTCCTGTTGATCTATGTTTACGAAAGCCATCTTGGTGATCGCTAATAATATTGAATCGTTCAAGATATTTTAGAAGATACTGATTGATAACCTGTTCCATGACTTTCGATATTATTGAAAGCAGTGCGACTGGTCGATAGTTATTTGGCAAGGTCTTCTTGCCTTTTTTAGGTATCGACTGAACCGTGGCACTTTTCCAGCAGGACGGAAATATTCCCTTTCTGTAGGATAGGTTGAAAAGTCTACCGAAAACTGGTGTTAGTTCCCTTGCACAGTTTTTGAGAACTATGGCAGGTATTCCGTCAGCGCCAGAAGCCTTTTTGGTGTCTAGTTTCATTAAAATACGTTTTATGATACGCTGTCTGAAGACAACATCGGGCATCTTTGACTGTGATATGGGAATAGTAGGTGGTGTTTTTCCTTGGAAATCGACAGTAGAATGTGAAGCAAAGAGTTCAGCCAACAAGTTCGCTCTCTCAACAGATGTGGTTGCAATGGAATTATCTGGCAGAGAGTGAGTGATGGTATGGCGGATTTGGTGAAATTTTGCCTTAGCGACTACCCAAAAGGATCTGGAATTATTGGGACAAGCGAGAAGTTTGTTTCTGATAACAAAGGTGTTACGATTTATGGTGTTGGTGGTTATGATCGAGGTTCATTTGAAATATTTTATACCAAAGTAAAGAATCCATTGGATAAATTATTCAAAATATTGAAAGAAAAGTTAAGTGCGAGTATAGAATTAGGGCAGTTTACGGTATTTCGAAAATTTCTAAATATGAATTAGAAATGATTGGTTTGTGTACTTTATAGTAATCTATTAAAATTTTATCCTTAAAATATTTATTCTAAGCCATATTGTTGCCTGTTTTTAAAAACGTGCTTATGTCAGTAATTGAAATAGTATGTCTATTCATTTTTCTACGAAAAAATGACAGTAAGTACAAAACATTAGGTGTGATCAAAGAAATATGCATATCTTGAACACACACACTCCCATTTACTCCCATTGTGCCAGTTTAAGTGTTGGTTTAAATTCGTACGAAAATAGGTAGTGTCACGTTTCGGATTAATTAAAGTGCATTATTTAAGTCAGTCTTAAGGAAGTTAACTCCTATTTAAGCACGTTTTAGGCGAAAAAATCAAATAAAATAGCCTAATGTAAATAATACTAAAATTAAAATTACATTCTAACCAAATTTTTAAACTACCTACTAAAACTCTTTACTTTAACAGAAATTAGAAATTAGAGCTTTTAAAACTGTTTAGGTTTTAAATAATAGAAGGTCTCACATGATACAGAGATGCACTTTTTAAGTATTTGATAATTCTAGGTATATTTAAATCTATGATGGGGCTCAAATCTGTAGGTGGGGTGAAAGCTGGAGTTATGAATGGAATTCACAGAGAATATCATTTACGAAACATTTAGGTACTTGAAAAAATCTATATATTTTTTAACCACAATTTCTTATTATTTTAAAGTTTGCTTGGCAAAAGTATAATTTTTCAATTTAATCTTGAAACGTGTTTGGTTTACTTTATTCAAAATAACTGACAAAATATTAGATAGTTTTTACTCAGCTTACAATATCAGCTTATCAATGAACCAACTTCCTGATCATGACGGGGAGTTCGCCAGTCTGTTTACCTGTTTTTCGCCACTAATCCAAAGATTTATACCGTCACCGTGAATCCGTTGTTATGTTCTTCTGACCATAAACTGCTTTCGACATCAAGCATTATTCTACGGATCAGTAACAGAGAGTAACAGTAAACCGCGCAAGATCTGGCACTACAAAGCTGTTAAATTGGAAGAACTCGAAAATACAAAGAAGCTGTTGTTTCTACACTTCTTGCTTACCGACGATGGCGTGAAAATCCTAATCCCATAAATCGTAACCTCTTCGTTCGTACCCGAAACACATGCAAAGGTACACAATTAAAAAATTAAAAACAAACTTCGGTAAGGCAAGAAGACCTTAGCCCACAACTACCGACCAGTCGTACTGTTTTCCATAATATAGAAAAGTTATGGAAAAGGCTATTAGTGAGCATCCTCTAAAATACTATATCCAAAAGAATTTAATATCATTTGCGACCATCATTATGGCTTTTGTAAGCAAAGATCAATATACTTAGTACTAATACTAAAATACTGCACCCACGTTTGGGGCTCCGGTCCCAAACACACTGCATTTGTTGGATTCTATTCAGAGAAGAGCTGTTCGTCTGATTCGAGACCCGGTACTGGCCGGCGGCCTTGATACGTCGGAACAATGTGGAACGGTTGGCAATTTGAGACAAGACAAATATTTTCATGGAAAGTGTTCAAAGGATGTAGCCCACTTAATTCCTCCTAGAGCGGTGCATGCTAGAAATACACGTCGCGCTAATACTTCACATCCGTATGACCGGCGGCCTTGATTCGCTGGAACATCGAAGAACAGTTGGCGACTTGAGTCTCTTCTACAAGTATTTTCATGGAAAGTGTTCGAAGGATGTAGCTCGCTTAATTCCTCCCAACGCAGTGCATGTTAGAAATACACGTCACGTTAATACTTTACATCCGTATGAGGTTCAGCTTGTTACTCCGCGTACAACACTTTTCAAGCATTCTTTTATATGGAGAACATCATCCCTTTAAAATAATTTACCCAGGGCTGTGTTTCCCACCGAGTACAATTTACAACGATTCAAGAACAACGTGAATCACTTTTTCCGCGCATAGGCCGCTCCTGGAGCGTTTTAGGGATTTCCCTGTAGCACATGTGCTAGATTCATAAAAATAAAGGAGATTCCCTAACTTATGCTATAGAAGCAGCTTTGCGAATGGCAGCACGCTTCTTTCTTCATTTACTATGACAAAAGGAAGTCGTTCAACTGAACAGAGACCTGGAAGAAATCCTATATTGAGGTGACAATAACCAAGTAGAATTTAATGATACATAAACCTAGGCAGCAGTTTTTTCTAAAAAATTTACGTTGCGGAACTCGACAGAGTTATTTCGGGCTATTCCATTCCTCTAGCATCCTAACTCAATTTGTTGGGCGGTAACTTGGAAGCAAATACGTCTTGGCATGAACATGTTACATGCATAGCAAAGAGAGCTCTCAAAAGCTGGAAATTCGAACTAAAACACTTGACGCTTCACAACGACTTTTAATTCTGTACAAGGCTCAAATTAGACCAATGGGGGAATACTGCTACCACGTTTGCGGCTCTGCTCCCAAATATATACAGCATTTATTGGATTCTATTCAGAAGAGAGCTGTTCACCTGACTGAAGTCTCACCAGTAATATTGATTCCTTGGAACATCGAAGAATAGTTGGCAATTTGAGTCTATTCTCCAAATATTTTTATGGAAAGTGTGATCCATGTTACCCCCTTAATTTCTCCCAGAGTGGAACATGTTAGGAATACACGTCGTACTAATTCATCACGTTCGAATGAAGTCCGGCTGGTTACTTTTTGTACAATTTTTTCTTTTATATAAAAAAAGCTCATCACTTTGTAGTAATTTGCTCAGAACTGTATTTCCCACCGAGTACAATGACTGTTTCGCACATGCGTCGCTCCTAGAGCACTTTAGGGATTTTCCTGCAGCATGTGTACGATGTCTATCAAAAAAGTCGAATAGGTATATATAGACAGAGAGTTCTTATTTGTGTTGTTAGTTATAAAGAAAATGTGTATGGTATGATGCTTACGAGACAATGAGGTGAGAACAGTGAGAAAATTACTGTATGGATGGTATAGATGGTCGAAATCACTTTACAGATAATAACACGCTTGATTCTTTATTTAGAAATAGAGGTAATTCTATCTTGAAGTGATAGTAATCAAGTAGAATTTAAACCCACGGACGCTCAGTTTCTAAAAGAGTTACAGAACCTGCCCTAGTCATGTACGAACATTATTCCATAAGCATCATCACCAAATTACTTATTAACTTGGAAAAGATGTATTTTGACATAATTATATAGCATGTTGTATGCAAAGATTTACCAAAAAAAAAATGTGAAAATAAATACTAGATTTTAAAAACTATCCTCAAAATAAAATTATGGTTTATGGGATATTTGTTTTTATTTATTTTAAGAATCCAGTTTAGTATGAAAGATAATTACTCGAAGAATAAGAATTACTGTTATTGGATTTAGAATGTATTTTCAGTGTTAAGTTTCGGCTAATATAAAAAAAAACACTATTAACTTGACATACTGATGTAAGCAAAGATAGTGGCATACATAAAAGTAAGTATTGAAAGTTATCAACTAAAATTTAAAGAAAAATAACCTGTCTGGTATTTGCATTCACTGCTACAAGTTGCTTCTTAATTTTTAGGGCAACTCTTTCCTCAGCCGGTTGCAATAAATGTTGAAACTCCTTCTGGGCTTTTAGCATTTCAACCGAATCACTTGTATAATTTGTAATGTCGATATCTGTAAAATAAAATTAAATAAGTATAGTAATCCATAATTGGTTAGCAGACAAAAGTTTTCACTGAATTTAACTTTTGAATTGAATATATATATATATATATATATATATATATATATATATATATATATATATATATATATATATAAATATATATATATATATATATATATATATATGTATATATATATATATACATATAACTATATATATATATATATATATATATATATATATATATATATATATATATATATATATATATATATATATATATATATAAACCTGGACAAAATTAACGCAACAATCTGAAAATTAATTTATCTTTTTCTTATGTCAGTTTTAAAGTTTATCGAGTATTTGAATAGTAGGCTATGCATATTTTGTTTCGTTGTTCATGACAGAAATCAAAACAATTCGTTTAGATTTACAGTTTTTTAGAAGATAAACAATTTTCTGTAGTAATGCGATAGATTTTCTTTAAAAGTAAGCTTATAAATTGTTCCCTTTTTCAAAGTAATACGTTTTTGTGGTAGACTGTTTATTTTCGACCGCGAAGAATTAGAAAAATGAATCGAACAAGGAATTTAACTGAACACGAGGTAGTGCGAGCCTCAGTTTTATTGAACGAGGGATATTGTCAGAGTTATGTTGCCAATTTGTTAGGCAAACATCGTTCCACAATAAGTCATATGGTAAGACGCTTGAATGAAGTAGGAACTTATTCTAGAAGGCTAGGGCAAAGGCGAAAACGATGCACTAGCGATCTAGATGAACGTTTTATAAGACAATATGCTTTAAGAAACAGGACTGTCACTAGTTCTATAATAAGAAACGAACTCGAAGCTGTTCGCAATGTCACAATTTCTTCTAAAACAGTTAGAAGACGGTTAAATGAAGCTGGATTAAACGATAGGAGACCAGCCACTGCGCCCTTGCTTACTAGAGAGAACAGAGTTGCCAGGTTACGTTTTGCTCGAAATCACGAAAACTGGTCTGTGGATGATTGGAAACAAGTTTTCTTCACAGATGAAACTAGGGTTAGTCTAAAACATCCAGATGGTCGTGAGCGAGTATGGCGAAGACCAGGAGAGAGGTTTGCTCCTTGCAATATCTCTGCAAGGATTCCATTCGGCGGTGGCTTTGTTATGTTCTGGGGTGGCATCTGCTTTGATGCTCGCACAGAGTTAGTTCCTGTCCGTACGAGATCCATGAATGCTGACTACTATCTTGAGAATATTGTAATAGAACATGTGATGCCTTTCGGTCATTTTGTGGGGCCCAATTTCCTGTTTATGCAAGACAACGCTCGACCTCACGTGGCTAGGGAGGTACTCGATTATCTTAATCAAGTTGATAGACCCATTATGCAATGGCCACCAAAAAGCCCGGATCTGAATCCGATAGAACATGTATGGGATCACCTTAAGGAAAATGTGAAACGTCATATACCTGGACCTAGAAACCTGGGGGAACTTGAAAATGTAGTTATCACAGAACGGGAGCAAATTCCTCAAGATTTTAACCAAAATTTAATTAGAAGCATGCCTAGGCGCATAAACGCTGTCATCCGAAGTAGAGAAGGCAATACACGCTACTAGTGTCCCAGTTACACCATTAATTTTGCTACTAGTGTCTCAGTTTATTTTTTTCATTATTCCATAATTTCAACGATTCTGTTATTAGGTCTTAAGAATAATTTTAATTCGAATCTTATAGAGAAATTTGGTAGCTAATTCACTTTTAAAGTATCCGAATAAGTTTTTTCTAACTTTTAGTGTAACCGATGTTCATAAAAAATTATTAAAATTAATTCATTATAGAGATTTGTATGATTTAATATTATGTTGCGTTAATTTTGTTCAGGAGTGTATATATATATATATATATATATATATATATATATATATATATATATATATATATATATATATATATATATATATATATATATATATATATATATATATATATATATATATATATATATATATATATATGTATATGTATATATATATATATATATATATATATATATATATATATATATATATATATATATATATGTATAATTAGCTTCGAGAGACAGCAACAGCAAGAGCACTTGAAAATGACAAATGAGATTTTGGCGAAACATCGTGCAAATTCACTTTTAGACGAACAGATTGAAACCCGGAATTTTAATGTATTTTTATATATATATATATATATATATATATATATATATATATATATATATATATATATATATACATATATATGTGTAATGGGTGTATATAAAGAATACTATGAAAACGGTTTAATATATCTCAACTAGTAAAAGTAATTGTAGAAAAATATTGATTAACAGCATCCCTTGATAATAACATGCAAAACTAACTCTAAAGAGACTCAAACTCTTTCCACAATTATCACCGCCGCGGTCTGATTAACCCTAAATTCAAAATGACTATCCTAGAGGTATATACAGAAAGAATAATTCTAACGTACTTTGGCAACATTCAGCAACTTAAAACACTTTTTACTTTACCGACTTAAGATATTTCAAAAAAATGCCTTAATGGATTTTAAAAACGGAACGTTGTCGATTAAAAATGATAATGGGAAAATCTATTGAAAATTAATAGACATAGCAGTAAAACTACATATACTCGTGCAAATACACACACACATATATATACACACACACACATACACACACACACACACACACACACACACATATATATATATATATATATATATATATATATATATATATATATATATATATATATATATATATATATGTATATATATATATATATATATATATATATATATATATATATATATATATATATATATATTTATATATATATATATATATATATATATATATATATATATATATATATATATATATATATATATATATATATATATATATATATATATATATATATATATATATATATATATATATATATATATATATATATATATATATATATATATACATATATATATATATATATATATATATATATATATATATATATATATATATATATATATATATATATATATGTATATATATATATATATATATATATATATATATATATATATATATATATATATATATATATATATATATATATATATATATATATATATATATATATATATATATATATATATATATATATATATATATATATATATATATATATATATATATACACATACTGGTGACTCTGCACCTTCGATTAGAACAGTTTATAAGTGGTTTCAAAATTTTCGGACTGGCCATATGGGCACAAGTGACGCTGACGTTCTGGACGGCCTGTGGAGGTTACGACTCCAGAAATCATTGATCAAATCCATGATATGGTGATGGATGACAGAAGAGTTAAGGTGCGTGAGATTGCTAGTGCTGTGGGCATCTCGACTGAACGGGTACATAATATTTTGCATAAACATTTGGACATGAGAAAGCTATCCGCAAGATGGGTGCCGCGATTACTCACGCTTGACCAAAAACGGAATCGTGTGAAGTGTTGCAAGGATGGTTTGCACTGTGGATGAAACATGGATACATTACTATACTCCTGAGACCAAACAACAATCTAAACAATCGGTTACCAAGGGGGAATCTGCATCAAAAAAGGCGAAGACCGTTCCTTCGGCCGGAAAGGTTATGACGACTGTCTTTTGGGATTCGCAAGGGATAATCCTCATCGACTATCTGGAAAAGGGTAAAACTATTACAGGTGAATATTATTCATCGTTATTGGACCGTTTGAAAACCGAGCTGCAAGAAAAACGCCCGCGATTGGCCCACAAGAAAGTCCTTTTCCATCACGACAACGCACCAGCACACACCTCAGCAGTTGTGGTCGCAAAATTAATAGAAATAGGATTCCAACTCGTTTCACATCCCCCTATTCTCCAGACTTGGCTCCCTCGGACTACTATTTGTTCCCCAATTTGCAGAAATGGCTGGCGGGACAAAGATTTTATTCAAACGAGGAGGTGATTGCAGACACTAATGGATATTTTGCAGACTTGGACAAATCCTATTATTCGGAAGGGATCAACAAACTAGAACATCGTTGGACGAAGTGTATAAGCCTAAAAGGAGACTATGTCCAAAAATAAAAAAGGTTTACCCCAAACACATAAGTAGTTTTTATTTTTGCACGGACTTTTCAAACCAGCCTCGTATATATATATATATATATATATATATATATATATATATATATATATATATATATATATATATATATATATATATATATATATATATATATATATATATATATATATAAAATATAAAAATAAAAAGTGATAACGAGAAACTCTACTGGAAATTAATGGACATAACAAAAACGCTACATGTACTTTCGTAACTTGTAGAAAATGAGAACAGGGGATTTAGTTAAGAATGTAGTTACATCGTAAAGGCATCATGATCAATTTTTAACAATTAGGTATATATTTACAACTTCTGAAGATAATTTTAAAATTATAGTTATTGTTTCAAGATTATTACACCTACCTTTTTCTCATTTAGTCATTCGACAAAAATAAAATAAAATTATGACCATAAGAAATATAAATTTAAAATATATATAGGTGTATATATATATATATATATATATATATATATATATATATATATATATATATATATATATATAATATATATACTATAATAATAGTAAAAATCTCTTATCTTCTAGTACTTCAATAATTTTAAATATCAAATATTTTATATATATAAGTAAAAATTTATAACTTTTGAATTGTGTTCCAATGTGCCATTAAAAAACTTTTCCAACAATAATATAAATTATACTAAATCCGGTAGACGATTTCTATGTTTAAGTGCTTTTTTATTTTGTATGTGTTTGCAGAAAAATAATTATAAGATAATTGGAAATCCTTCTTTAAAGAGCATAAGATTTCTTTTATTTGTTTCATCGGAAAATTGACAGTTGAACCCATTTTACTAGTTAGTAGTTGGCTGCCACAGTACATTTCCGAATAGGGACCCACATTTAAGATTTTCTTATTTAAAAAACTGCATTTTATAATTAAAATATAAAATTTCACCTCTTTTATCCTCATTCTAGAGTGATATCGCGAAAATCCTAGGTTACTTCTGTGATTAGTTGAGAATAATATACGAGATAATTAAAAACGTAATGAAACAACGTTTATTAAATCGTATTAAAAGTGCTTTATTGAAAAGATTATTAGAGCAAATTATATACCATTTAATTATCCTAAAGTAATTTTAAAAATACCACTTACCTTCAAAAGGACCAAATATTTTGTTATTTTCTAGATCATATTGTTCTTCTGGTGTAGATAATCGTAGTAACTGTTTGTGAATTGTTCTAATACTAATAACCTAAAAACAGCAAATTGAATTAAGTTTCTCCTAATATAGATACTAAGTATCACAATAACTTTGAAATATTTTGTTGTGGCGGACAGTTTTCGAATTTGAAAGACTAATGGTGTTAACAGCAACGAATTTTATGTTCCAGGCTAACTGGATTTACTTAATGACAGAAAAATGTCTAGCATTCACCTTGGACGTTCTGAAAAGGTACTATGCATAAAATAATATAATGTATGTACAAATTTGGTAGTAATTGGCTACATTATACTAGGCCTTAAAATTTGAATTATAACACTAATAATTTAGCGGATACTAGATAAAAGAGGACTCCATAGTGAATATTTTTTCGCGTACCTTAATGCAGTTTTGAAATTATAATGTCAATTAGGATTTCTTAAGATTAATTAAATTCAAATTTAAAATAAAGAGTCAGCGTGTTTAGAGGTTTTTAAAAAATATTTCGCACTATTATACAATAATATAGTTTCATTTTTATTAATAAAAAAACTAGATTGGG
Organism: Pachyrhynchus sulphureomaculatus; assembly: GCA_019049505.1. NCBI lineage: Eukaryota > Metazoa > Arthropoda > Insecta > Coleoptera > Curculionidae > Pachyrhynchus > Pachyrhynchus sulphureomaculatus. The sequence goes on along the minus strand of CM032449.1, from coordinate 91,541,904 downwards.
GCGCAGTGGTGTAGGACAAGAAAATACAGCAATTTTTTGGGCGAGAAAGATATGTACGAGTTTTAAAATTAAAAAGGAGAATCAATGAATGATAAATACTGCTTCTGAACATCATTTATGCACTTGTTAATATTCGCCAAGATAAAAAAAATATAAAGGATCAGTGATGTATTTTGGCCTGCGTAATAGTTCTTAATAACATCTATTTAGTGAATAGTATATATTGCGAATTTTTGCTTAGTAAACTAGAATTTTTACAGTAAAAGATAAAATACAAAAACCTTTTTGTAAGTATACTAAAAAAATGACGATGTAAGGTTTAAACCAAGCATCGTTAAAAGAATTAAAAGGTGTACAGAATTCCACTACGTCTCTTACAATCAGGAAAAGTCCGCGAATGAATCTTAGTAACAAGCAAGTATCATGGAAAAACATTTCAAAAGTAATTACGAAAGTTGTAGAGTTGGTTAAGCTACTTATACCTCTTATTTTGGAAAGCACTATTTTTTAGTTGATCAGCAATTTTAAGGGAAAAACTTTTTTCTTCTGATTCTATTTTCATTAAAACCAAATACTTGTCCAATATTTTCGAAGGCATTAAAAACTAACATACGCAGATACAACTTACATGTTGACACTCATACATAAATATAATATACAAGTGGACCTTGAATCTATAGGTGTACAGGGATATTTTTTAGGTGGTTCACCTAATTCACTATTTTCCTACTCTAAATTTTTTTTGCACTAAACTTAACATAGTTTTTTATGAGGAAGACAAAAATGATAATAAAAAATTTGTCACTGTCAAATTTAACTGATTACAAGGCCAACTAAGTCCGTTTACAAAAATATAATATTTGATATTCATTTTCAGTTACCGATATACATAGCATTCAAATTATTAAATTGAATTTTAATTTTTAAGTAGTTACTCTTTTTCCATTTGGGTTATCATAGAAATTTTTTTACCAGCAAACCTAATTTTTTTGTGAGGAAGCCAAATACGAGTATGATAACACAAGATTTTTCACTTATCAAATCTGACAGTTTACAGAGCCAACTAGGATTTTTTTTAACTGACATCCTCCACATATGAACACACCATTAAACAGCATTTTAATCCGTCTATAAAAATATATAATACTGATAGTCGCTATCCATGTACAGGGCATTCAACGAAATAAGGTTGATAATTTAATTGAAGAAATATAATACTTATGCACATGTAATGTGCCAATATATAAAGAAACCAATCTAGACTAGTGATTTGAAACGTACGTTAGCTGAACCAGTTGGGTAATTTCAATGAAGGAGATTCTAACTGGACATTAAGTCTGGTTATAAATTTGACGTTGAATATTAATAAATATAATCCTTTATGTGTAGGAAGTTATATTGAGCTCCTAAAGAGTATTACTAGAAAAAAGTTTAGATCAATATGAAAAACTATGATATGTATTTTAGTTGGCCGTCGTGTCTGCATTATGTCCAACACTCTCAAATACTTCATATAGAACATCTTATGCCAATCCCAGCACAGTACTTAATCTAACTACATTAGTCAGTTTCCACTGACCACTAAGCAAATACCACGGTTTGAGAAACAAAACAATATATCTATAAATGTTTTTAAATTAAATACGAAATCTGATGAAACCTATCAAATTCCACCATATTACGAGGCTGGTTTGAAAAGTCCGTGCAAAAATAAAAACTACTTATGTGTTTGGGGTAAACCTTTTTTATTTTTCGACATAGTCTCCTTTTAGGCTTATACACTTCGTCCAACGATGTTCTAGTTTGTTGATCCCTTCCGAATAATAGGATTTGTCCAAGTCTGCAAAATATCCATTAGTGTCTGCAATCCCCTCCTCGTTTGAATAAAATCTTTGTCCCGCCAGCCATTTCTGCAAATTGGGGAACAAATAGTAGTCCGAGGGAGCCAAGTCTGGAGAATAGGGGGGATGTGAAACGAGTTGGAATCCTATTTCCATTAATTTTGCGACCACGACTGCTGAGGTGTGTGCTGGTGCGTTGTCGTGATGGAAAAGGACTTTCTTGTGGGCCAATCGCGGGCGTTTTTCTTGCAGCTCGGTTTTCAAACGGTCCAATAACGATGAATAATATTCACCTGTAATAGTTTTACCCTTTTCCAGATAGTCGATGAGGATTATCCCTTGCGAATCCCAAAAGACAGTCGTCATAACCTTTCCGGCCGAAGGAACGGTCTTCGCCTTTTTTGATGCAGATTCCCCCTTGGTAACCCATTGTTTAGATTGTTGTTTGGTCTCAGGAGTATAGTAATGTATCCTTGTTTCATCCACAGTGACGAAACGACGCTTAAAGTCCTCCGGATTCTTCTGGAACAGCTGCAAACCATCCTTGCAACACTTCACACGATTCCGTTTTTGTGGGTAGCTTTCTCATGTCCAAATGTTTATGCAAAATAGTATGTACCCGTTCAGTCGAGATGCCCACAGCACTAGCAATCTCACGCACCTTAACTCTTCTGTCATCCATCACCATATCATGGATTTGATCAATGATTTCTGGAGTCGTAACCTCCACAGGCCGTCCAGAACGTTCAGCGTGCCCATATGGCCAGTCTGAAAATTTTGAAACCACTTATAAACTGTTCTAATCGAAGGTGCAGAGTCACCATAATGTTTATCAAGCTTCTCTTTAGTCTCCTGAGGCGTTTTGCCTTTCATAAAGTAATGTTTAATCACCACACGAAATTCTTTTTCGTCCATTTTTTGAAAATCACTCGACTTCCTTGATTCACACGAATGCCAAACACAAAGAAATGGACCAATATGGCTGTAACTTGGTGTGCGTTCATTCAAGAGATGCTACTAACTAAACATGACCTCGATACGCGCCGGTGGTGCCATCTCTCGGACTTTGCACGGACTTTTCAAACCAGCCTCGCATATTACCGAAAGTAAACAGGACACATATATAAATTTACTTCTGCTTCAAGATACTTATATATATGATGATAATGTTGATAATCTAATTCCAGTTAAATTGCATTACGTTTCGATTAAGAGTCTTTCACGTTTAGTAGCTGCATAGTTGAGTAAGAGAACAAAGAAAAAGTTCATTTGTGATCGATGTCTTCACAATTACCACACTGAAAAAAAATTGCACAATCATTCTGAAAACTGGATAGAAGAAAATAAAGGAGTTGTTCCAGAAGTACCTACAAGTTAAAAAGCACTCATTGAATTTAAAAATTACAGCCAGGAGGTTTCATTCATAATTTATGGTGACACCGAAGGTTTACTTGTTCTTGTAGAATGTGATATGAATACGGTTTCCTAAGAAAATCCGAATCATAATTTAGGCAAAAAATTAAAACGATCTAAATCGGAGCCTGAAAAAATGCATATTGCCATGTGTTTAAGTGAGGTTAAGTCATATGAACGGATTGTGGGATAAAAGGGTTGGTTGCGGTACTGGAACAAGTAGAAATGAAACAGCAACTCACTGGGTTAAATGAGATGATGTGAACTCTGTGTTTGAATCTCGTATTAGGACTGATGTGATTTCGCTATTCATCATACTGATTCGAAGCACCGAATGTTCCTGTAGAAGATGATAAAAATATATGAAAATATCAAGAGCATTTAGTGTTGGATAATACGTTAAATGTAGTTATGATGATACGAGTACTTTATCGTTTTATCGCACGTAGACAGGACCTGACGATATGCAGTAGTTTATGAGGGAACTACATGACTTTGCGAACGACTTTCTTTGTTCTCTATAAATGGATCATCTTTCACCTGAGAAATAAAAGAAAATTTATCATGCATCACAATGTCACATTTGCAAGAAATTATTTGGTACAAAAAATAAAAAAAGTTAGGGACCATAACCATCTTACTGGTAAACGTAGGGGTCCAGCTGATGAAGTTTGTAACGTTAACTTTTAAGATAGAATGGTGCCAGTTAGATTTCATAACCTAAGTTCATATGATGGGCAAACCTTAGCTGAAACGGATGAACGCATAGATATACTACCGGTTAACAAACACATTTTTGTTTTATTGATAGCTTCAGATTTAGGGCTACAGGACTAAATAAACTGGCATCATATTTAGAAGACTATACCGTTTTAAAATCTCAATTTATACTCTACCAGAAGCACAGTCATACTAACCAAAAAGGAATTGTTTCCTTATGATTACGTGAGTAGCCTCCCAGTCTCCCAGACCTTAAAAATTTTTCAACTTCCATCAAAGTATGCATTTTACAGAACTCTTGAAAAGAGTCATATAAGCGATAAAGCACATCCACAAAGTGAATGGAAAACTTTCAACTGTAAATTCTTAAATTATGATTCTGAACTGTACATTAAGACAGGGATATTATTACTAGCAAATGTTTTTGAAGTATTTAGATCTACATAATATAATACATACGGCTTTGACCCCCCATAGGCATATACCCTACCAGGATATGCATAGCGTTGCATGTTATATAAAAGTAATCAAAAACTGGAATTGCTCACTAATATTAACATAGTTTTATTTATCGAAAAGGATATAAAAGAGGGCCTAAGTCAATGTTCCAAAAGGTATACTGAGGTATAAGTATATGTCAAACTATGATCAGAGAAACGAATCTTCTTATCTCGCAAATTGGACAGATTATTAAACTTAGGGACTAAATTAATTAAACTACGACCTAAACACAAAGCTGAGGGAGAAGGAAAACATCAGAAACCACTCAACTACAAAGCTCATAACTAAATGGGATGGGTATAGTTATCGATAAAAACATGATAATAGTTTTGCTTACCAAAACCAATGTATATTTCAGTAAACCAATATGTATTGGAATGTGTATTTTAGATATAGCAAAGACAACCATCTATGGTTTACACTATAACTAAAAAAGATTTTCTGAATGTAATGTATTATGTACTGATACTGATTTCCTGATCTATGAGACAAAACATAATGGTATTTATCAAATAATATGGCAAGATTGTTATTTACGCTTCGATACTTCAATAAAAAAATATTAGAGTTAAGAAAAAAAATCTAGTTATAGTAAAAGATGAGAATAACGGGATAATTATAACACATTTTGCTGGACTTAGATCAAAAATGTATGCTACTACTTTATACACAAAATGAGCTTGATTTGGAACGGATAAAGTTGAAAAGATCTGTTAGAAAAAGTGAAGTCGTTGAAAAAAGGGTGTTCAGTTTATGTGTAACGAAAAAGATTAAAGGAGTTAAGAAGACAATTATAATAAACTCAGTGCCATTTGAAGACTATATAGAATATTTGGAGATATTTCTGGAAAGATGTGTCGCCCAAAATACACATACACCCCTATTGATCTACTTATTGTCGACCACCATCTACAAGAACGCACTACCTACCTACTCAATTACCCACTACCCTTGTTACAGATCTTTTACTAAAAGAACCCTAATTTGTTATAAGCAAGATAACGAGTAATTTGAACTAAAATAAGACCCATTTTTCCCATAACTTCCCCTAAATAACGACCGTTTAACAAATTTATACTTCAATAGAGCCAAGTAATCTAGTTTATCCTAGGTAATGAATTTCTGAGTAAAAATAAATCCTTTTGACCAACAACCACTGGACCACTATGTAATTGTCGGTCACTACTTCGGCTAAAGGAACCACTTCTTGCAGAAACTACGTTACCTAAAAACTTAGATATTTTATTACATTTGTTGACCTTCAAATATTTCTTATGTGATAACTTTACTAGCAATTCGGAAGAAGTTTTTCAAAAGAATATGCCTCACATCAATAAAAAAATAGCTCAAATTATGCAAATCATTTAAACGAAAATAACCACCGGTTCAACCCAAATTTTAAAATATTACATATGTACTTGCACAATAAGCCTAAAACTTAATTTTCTAGTGATATTTAGTATTTGATAAAGTATCTATTTTAGTTAATTCCAGAGTCCGCAAAGACTTCTGATCTTTTTAAGGTGTATAATATTCCATTATGTTACGCCATTTAACAGTTTTCAAATTTCTATTTAACCTTATATCTGAGGATATTTACCGCGAAGTCTGGATATTTCTATAATTGGTTCCATGACTAACAATAGCAAAAATGGCACCACGAAGTTACTGAAAAATCCATAAAAATATTACCATTTAACGGAATACTACAGAGGAATCGAGCATTTATTTTTGTTACTCTCTGATTTTTTATTAGTTTGTAATAACGAGTAAATGTCAAACACAACTGTAACATTGAAAGTCCTTACACTACTATTATATTGTCATCATAATATATTTTATAGTATTTAGTTTCATACGTTATGGCTTACCCTCTTATGATCAATACGTTAAAATAACGCCAGTGTTAATTATTTGAGCTCGAAAAACAGTTATTTTATTTAAGTATAAAAGTATATTTACTTCAGCAACACAAAAAAACAACCTACAGCTGGATGAAGTATTTTCGATAAGTAAATTCTTACTTGATTTAGTAATGACATACGACAAACTAATTCAGATGGTTGATATATTTCTTCATTCCATGGATTTGATAAGTGATGAGGCCAAAAAAGTCCTGTTAATTGTTTACAAGTAGAAAGCCATTTTTCCCCTACGGCTAAACTTTGGTGTAGAATGTCCAATACTTTGTTATATTCATCGCACCATATTTTATATTCTTTTAAGTGTTTTGTTATATGCTTCCACACGTAATTACCTGAAAAAAATTATTTCAGTTTGAGAAAAATGTAATAGTATGTAATATATAATATTTGAAATATTTTTTTTTTGTGCCAAATAACATAAGGTTTTCCTTCCTATATTGTGTGTATACACACATATTCCTTCTATGTGTGTATACACAAAAACTCTTCGCCCAAAAAAGGACAAAATTTATTTTCAACGCCATTTTGTGGTGATTGGTTGATTTCGAAAAATTAGAAAAGAGAACGAAAAATTAAAAAATTTACAATAGCCTAAATTGGTTCATAACTCCTTTCACCAGGGGGCATTTTAAATCTATGAATGCCGGTTTGGTTTTAACGGTTTAAAACTTAAAATAGATTTTAGACTTTTTCGTAACATCGCTAAGTGGTCGAATACAAATTTTTTTTAAAAAAAAAAGACATTATTAGCTTATTTTTTCAGTAAGGTGATCAGGGATGCATTTTTCTGTGGTAGTATTTTTATGCAGTTAGCCAGCATGCATTAAATAAAAAATAAGATTTATAAAAAGGTTTTAGTCTGATAAAAACTTTACTCGATTTTAAAGCAATTTTTTCAAGAAAAAAATCTACTACAGAGTTGATCACATATCAGAACAAGTTGCCAATTGCATGCAGATTTTAACGAGGTATAAATCATTAGAGCGCCCTTTTTATTTCAAAAATTATGATATTTTTGTACAAAAGGCTCGTGTTTTCGCAATGTTTTGAACTTTCTGTTTTTACCTTTACCATGAGCAACGATTTACCTTCAGTATTAGTTGGCTAAGCGAACACTGGTGGTCAAATATTTAAAACAAATAATAAAATAAATAATAAATAAAAAAAAAAAATAATATATTAAATATTTAGCAGATGTTCAAAATTCTTGAACAGAGTTAGCGTCGATGAACAAAATTTCTTTTTATTTATCGGAAAGAGTTGGATTTTTTTTTAATTGCATGGCTCAAACACAAATTTTCTGACGGAATTATTCCTCAGTGTCGCTCTCGGTCTCATAAATAATCTATCTCTCAAATAGGCTGGACATTTGAGTTTAATAAGTATATCATGAGGACCAATTAGTCGTCCTTTCAATATCCTAGCTCACATGTCAACTCTGGATCTATACTCGCAGTGATTACACAACACAATTCTTCTAATAATGGAGGATATATGTATTGAATATTCCCACTCTTGGAAAGCTTGTTTCATTGTTCTATAAAATTTTGTTAAGAAATTGATGATGTCTACGATGTCGGTGTAATATCTCTCCATAATATTCCGCGTGGTCATAACAACCCGGTAAAGGAGCGGTTTCATTTCAGAATGCGACGTACAGTATTTCAAATATTTTACCTCAAAGTCTGAAATACTAGGTCGTCCTTTTCTAGCACTCGAGTTTCTGTCTTCTACATAGGCGGCGTAGACTCGTTGAAATACCCTATAATCAGGATAATAATTCCTATTAAGGTATCGCTCATGGGACACTCTAGAGCTTCCTGTATGTTTAAGTCACAAGATCCGTAAAAGAAATGAATATTTGCATATTGGTTACTACTGCATGTAGTCATGTTAAGGCACCAACATCAAACGGTGTTCCAATCATTTGCAAAAACAGAGTCAAAGTAGCAAAATCCAAAAACCGAATAGGTGCATAGTTCCAAGCTGATAGCCAGTGAATAAAAATCCTACCCAACCGGCAGTTGCTTGTCGCTTTTTGTTTGCCACCGGTTCTTTTCATTCACTGTCCTTACCTCCTCCCTGCCTGTTACTTTTTGTCAGGTTCCCTAACTAACAGCTATCCGTTCACGTAAATGACAAGTCGAGATTAAAAAAAAAAATACTTGATTTTTTACATTAATTTTGTCATTTTATTTTGTATGTTTGGTATCTCACCATATTGGTTTACGCATAACCAACCAATACTTGAGTAAACCGTTACTCATGTCAGCGGTAATTCAAAAATGGAAAGTTGAAAACACGACCTTTTTGTAAAAAAAAATCATAATTTTTGAAAGGATGAAAATGACTCAATGATTCATACCTCTTAGAATCTGCATAAAACTGTCAACATTTGGTGTAGACTAGGAGTTGATCACTTCCCGTAGTAGATTTTTTCCTCGGAAAAATCGCATAAAAATTGAATTAAGTATTCTTTTTTAATTGACACATACTCGCTAGCTGCAAATAAGTACTACGACTTGAAAGGTACCTTCCTCAGTAACGAACTGAAAAAAAAAGTTAGGGTATTAGCGTTCTAATTTCATAAATTTTTTTCTTCGATCACCATACGGCTGTATGGAAAAATCGAAAATTTATCGGGACTTTTAAACCATTAAAAATTGGACCAGTTTTCATAGAGTTAAAATTCTTGATAATGACTCCCTTATGCCTTTTTTCATTTGATCCATATGCATATATATATATATATATATATATATATATATATATATATATATATATATATATACACAATACATTAAAATACCGGGTTTCAATTCGGTCGTCTAACAATGAACTTGCACGACGTTTCGCCTAAATCCCATTTGGCATTTTCAAGTGTTCTTGCGAATGCCAAATGAGATTTTGGCGAAACCTCATGCAAATTCATTGTTAGACGAACTAATTGAAACTCGGAATATTAACGTATTACATTCCACCATCCGCGAAAATCTCTATTGTAACGTCTGACATTGATATTAAATTAGAGTTACGTTTCTTTGTATGTAAGCAATAAACACTAATGAATAGCGGATTGTTGTAATACGACGTATCTAAATTAAAAATTACGAATATGACATCATATTAATAGAATTATTAGTCCAGAAAGGAAAGCTAATAAGCGTACAATTTCAATATTATGATCTGTTCCCAGATTAGGGAAAGGTAAAACGTGATACACGATTATTGTTGTAGAAATATTTAACTACGAGTATTTTGATGGAGTCCTAGGATAGAAATAGGAATTTGTTGTTTGTTTCAAGGATATTTGATTGATCGATGAGAGTCTGGGGCCCTGTTCGTGTTCTGCAAGTACTGAAGTGGAGATATATTTAAAAGACTTACCGCTCTTATTTCCTGTACAATGGAGAAATGTATGAACAAATATCTGGCATGGCAATGGATACTCCACTTTCTTCAGTTATTACAAACATATTTATGGAAAACTTCAAAAAATAAGTCATCGAGACTTTTCATCGTAAGCCAAAACTCTGGAAAGGTTTCGTTGACGACACTTTCGTAATTTAGCCACACGATCAAAAAACTCTGCAAAATATTCTCAATCATCTCAATTCTTCATACAAATCCACTTCAACTTTGATACCGAAAATCATAATTCTTTCGCCTTCCTGGATATTTTTATTAATCAAAAGTCGGATATGACTTTGGGCAAGTCAGTACTCCAAAAACCCCCTCACATGGATCAACCCTTTTTTCCACCTACTTTTTCAGCCACAATCTCTTTAATCAAAACTAAAACGCCTTATTCCCGTTTATCAATCAAACGGTTTTTAGTACTGAGACATAAAACCAAAAATTCAAAGACTTACTTTCTCCTCAGGTATCTTTGAAGAATAAAAGTCAAGCAGATTAGTTTCTTGGGATCGTCGTTCTTCCATACATTAAGAATGCCACAGATCGTATTTCAAAAACTCCTTTGGAAACATAAAATAATAAGATTCTCTACGTGTCCTTAGAGAAGATTCCTTTTGAAAATCCAGGAGTCTACAATATATGATGTATTGTATGGTAAAACCTATATAGAAGAAATGAGTAGAAAAATATGTACAAGAAAAATTACATCAAAGGGCAGTACGTCTTCATAATGTTTCCACTTTAGCACTTCCAGCATACTAGCATGAAACAGGGCACCTGATTCTCTTTGACCGAACAAAGATGATGGTAACAAATTCCTTTTTATTACCTAAGATGATTTTGGGGTCCATCGAAATATCTAAACATCCCCTCAATCCTAATCATAATGCTGGTCTTTACCCTTCACCAATCTGAGAAGAAATCATTCATGATGCTCTGCCCTCTCCCAACCCGGTCCTCTAATATCACAGACGTGTGCAAGCCAAGTAAAATCAGTTTCGTTCTGTATTCCGAAGAAGACATATTCTAAAGAAGCCAGTAAGATGATTGCTGAAACGTCAGCACCACTTATTCAATCGACATAGCAGAAATCCAGATGAATTCCGTAATCTGTGGAAGTTTCCTAACAAAACTTGGAATTTCCTTAAAGATTACTTGCGAGGATGACGAGTACTATTAAAGAGATGTTATAAAAATACCATAGGGTATGACCGGTTAGTATTCGTTGACTTAATTGGTCGAAAAGAGCTAAGGAACACAACTTTCAACTTATTCGTTTTAAGTGACTCAGCTGAGAAGAGCTGCATAACAGTTAGCACCACTAGATTAAACACTTTATTTTTGCACTCGACGTGTATAGTGTCATTTTGCTACAGGTTTCGAAGCAAGTTTTTAAATTTTCTCTGAAAATGTTCTTAATTCCTCCTAAAATTCCAATACTACCCTAACTACTGTATGCCGTCGAACTTATTTGTTGGTATTACAAATCTTTATTTCGAAGTTATATTTCTTCTCCTTGATGGCTATATTTGTCATTGTACCTCACGATCAGTAGTCATCGACTGAATTCGCCCGACTGAGCTAAGGGAAATGGCTTGAAGTGCCTTCGTTTTAAATGACTCGGCTTCGAGAACGCAAGCTAATATCGTTTTTAAATTTTCTATGAATATGTTCTAAATTCTAAAACTCTAATACTACCTACTACTATATACCGTAGAACAATTTTGTTTATATTGCACATACTTAAACATAAAGCATCTTTCCTCCTTCTTGGTTCCTATGTTTGCTCCAGCAAAATTTTGGTAAAACAGCACCTGTCATTTTTCACAGCTGACTCGAGTTATCCTGAATAATATGGTAGAATTTGGATTTCATCAATACTATATGAAAGTTCAAGATGGTAACATAAGACACGAAATGCGTCATTGCCTTTATTAATGTACAATCTTATCGTGAACTTAGCCAGATAAAAGAAAGTTCATAAGTGACTCTGGTTACTTACTGCAAGTTCTACACCGAATTCTAGCTAGATTAGAAAATTAGATGTGTTTATTTCACCACCCTGAGTGTCAAACAAAAATTCCTTTATTTCTATAAAAAATTTAAAAGCTATACCGAATTAATGGTTATCTACAATATGACATGTCCACTCTTTCCCCTTAACTGTCTATAAAACTATTGCCATTCTGCCGTTTTTATAGTTGTTTCAAGTATAAGATGTTGTAAATCTAGAAAGCTAACCTCGTCACTTTGTTGTTAGATGACATCACAGCTCTCTGAGCAGGTAAACTATCTTCAGCAGAGGACCCACACTTTTGTATCTGTACACGCCAATTTCGATACAAGGAAACTCCTAGGTTCTATTACACCTAGATGATACGAACGATATATTCAAGGCAAACAGCTTCAATTTTTCCTAGATTATAGACCAGAATAAAAAGGAATCGGAAGAGCCAACAAATTGATCCTTTTTTTTGGTCGTTTTCTATTCCCGGGGAGTGAACTCAGTAATAACTCTATCCAGCATACGATGCTATGGTACTATTAATTTCATGTATCATGTATCATGTACTTACCAATTAAATTCATTAAATTTTTCATTCTTTCTTTGGGAAAGGGCATGTTGTTCCGCCATAAGTCGTCTAATGTGTTATGACAACGTTCTAACAGCTCCTCTATTTCGTTAACAGGAAGCGATTCAATAATGCTACAAGATACATTGGAATATTTAATATTATTGATTAAAAAATCATATGATAATTTGTACGAAAATATCTTGAACCTATAATTTTTTTTTACCTTGAATCTTTGGATACTTAACACAAAATTACTTAGAAGCGATACTTGGCTTTATAGAACTTTTTTAATAAAAAAGGGACACAACACAAAGTTGCGAGGCTCTTCGCCTAGTCTTGAGTTCTTTTTGAATATTTTACAATATATATATATATATATATATATATATATATATATATATATATATATATATAAAATATGTATATATATTATACGAGGTGTTATAAAATTCACTGCATATATTGGAACTAGTGCCTCTTTGTAGGAAGACCGACTGCAGAAAATTTATCTTAAATAGCGGATTTCAATAATAAATGAAAAAATCGACCCTAAAGAAATAACGTCATGAATATTTTTTTCACGCTGCTACTGGTTTACCATAAAACTGCACAATGTCGGCGAGTTATAACTTGAAGGTTAAGTTTAAATTGAAAAAAGCATTATTGATACTCAATAAAATTTACAAGTTTAGTTTACAACTTACAATGTGCTTTTTAGTACATTCACCCACTGTATGGCCTTAAGGCTTGCTGCTGGTGTTGTACATAGTTGGTATATCAGTCCTTAGGTATCCGACAATTTTTCAGTAATTTCCGGATGTTTATCCTTTAATTAATGACTATTATTATTTGTGTTTTTTGTGAAGGTATTTTGGCTAATGATATTGAAATTTAGGTAATTTTTTAATTCAGTCTGCTGGGAAAAATTTTTAATAAAAAAAACCCAGGTTGGACCAGAATTACTAGAGTATTTTTCACATTTAAATAGGTTTTTTTAAACAAATTTAATAATAAAAACATATTATAAAAGTTGTTACCTTTTAAAATAATTGCTTTTTAATACCAAATATTAATTAAACAAGCTTTCCATTTCAATATTTTTTTTAATTAGTAAAAATTTTAATACATGTAATCCGCTAAAATTTAAATATGAATTTATCTATATATTATTCAGGTAGGTTTTTAAAGTCATTTACTTTGTTTGGGTTTCTTCTAAAGGCTACTTATCGAACGCCGAAAAGAAATTCTTGCTTTGCAATGCCGACTTAAAAGAGTTTTTTTTGGGCGTCTGCTGCCTGTCCATAGTTTTTTAGTTTAAGTTGGAAGAGAGTTGAGTAAATGGTATTATTTTTTTATTGGCATTTTCTTTTTTTTGATTCCTTTTTTTGTTTATTGATGACCCTTTTTTCAGTTGTATTTTTTCTCGATTTAGTTGGTGATAATTCTTCCAACATATTTTTGTAAGGACTTGATGTAATTTCTACAAATTTTTGTAGTACTGGGCTTAACGAATTAAAAACTTTTTGTAAAGCTTTGGCGTTAAATCCAGAAGTAGACGGTTCACTGTTTAAATGTGGCAGTCTATTCGATGACATTGTTGCTACCATTTTTCTGCTGTTGGAATATAATAATTACTCATAGGTTTAAAACCCAGCCGGTGAATAGTAAGTCCTCGCAGTTGTAATATTAGCCTTTGCTATATTCAACGCTTCCAGGTTCTTAGAATGCGTTGTATTTCCATCAAGCAGAAATAACACTTTATTTTCAGGGGTTGGCTTTACGACGCTCATAATGCTTTATCCATTTTACAAATAAGTGTGAGTTAATATAGCCAGTGAATGGAATGGTGACAACACTCTCAGAAGGATTTTGTCTCATTTTTAGTGTTCCGTATGGAACACTTATAAGATGACTTCGGTGTCTGTCTGTCACACGTGATTTTCTCCGAAACTATTTGTAATAGAAAGTTGAAATTTGGTAATAATATAGGAACTGATGGCCTCATCAGAGCAATCTAGTTTTGAAAGTTAAATTTCGATTTAAGGGGTTAGTTTTAGGGGGTGAAATCGGAAGAGAAAAAATTTTTTTTTACTAGGTCATCGAGTGTGGTGTCAAATGAAAGCTTGTGAAAACACGAGTAAAAAATGTATATAAAATGTAATACTTGCGCGCACTTTTCTTTGTATTATTTTTAAAAAATCGCGAAAAATCGCAGTCCACCCGCGTTATCTCGAAAAGTACTTATCCAAAAATTTTTAAAAAATTCTAGAATATTCTCCACGGGGTGTACATTAAACGAAAATTATCACGAGTGCATGCATCTTTGATAATTTATCTGGTATATAAAAAAGAAAAATTTCAAGGTCATCGGTTTTCAGTAAAGATTGGAATCAAACTTTGTTGAAAACTCATTTGGGGTGTGTTTTGTGAAGTCACTGATCATTTTATACCTCCGTAACAAGGAATTATTTATTTTCAATGTCAGCCTTTCATGGTCGATTTTATAAATGATTTAGTAAGAAGGAATTTTGCTTTTTTTTGTAATTTTTCAAAAATTTTCGAATTTGAAAAAAAAAGTATTGAATGTGCTACATGACTTCACGAGTTACTCATTTCAATATATGTAGTGAATTTTATAATACCCTATATATATATATATATATATATATATATATATATATATATATATATATATATATATAGTGAAGTCCGTTTATAACTAACTCAAAAAAATCGCTAAAAATGGTTCTCTATATCCGAAGTTCAGTAAATAAAATCTAATATCATTTTTCACTACTTTTTTATTTAGATAAAGCGCTAATGCTTAGAAAAATGAATAAGAATAATTATTAAAACTAAAAGAAAATGTTCAAAGGAAAATAAAACAAGTCACACTAAAGTTATTATTATGTATGTTGGTCCATACATATACTAGCATAAACGAAAACATTAAAATACGTAGTTTATACAATAAAATCAGTAATTTTCGTTTGTACAGTTTTACTTGAAAAAGAAATGGTGTTTATATAATTGTCAAGGTCACAAAAACTACTCCATATATGTTCAGAAATTTCACGAGATTCCAAAAGATTGCGAGTTTCAGTCATTTTCTTAGTCATTTCTGAAATGGATGGAACATAAATATAATCGCCTTCTCTAAGTTCGTCTTCGTCGTCATTATCGCTTAAAATCTTTCCAGAAGTCACTGATGTCACAATTTGATCATCAGTTAATATTTCTCTCGTCATTAATTCATTATCAGCACGTACATATTCTTCAAAATTAAAGTAATTAAACATCTTTTTAATCTCGACTTCCAATGTACTTTGTTGAATGTCAGCATCGTAAACTAATTCTAGACAATCAGTAGGATCTTCTCGATGTTTTTCAATCCACTGAGTCAACCGTAGCTCATCATCTGAGTCATATTTACATTCCTTCCTTAAAAAAACGCCATACTTAAAACAGTTTGCAATGGTTTCTCTACTGACTCTTTCCCAAGCCATATGGATAAAGTTTATAGCGTCCAAGAGAGTTACCGAAAAAATGTTACTTTTATCGATCGTCTCTAACATTTTCATAAGTAAAATCTGTCTATAATGACATTTTAAAGAATGTATCACACCTTGATTCATAGGCTGGAGCTTTGAACTTGTGTTTGGAGGCCTAAAAACCAATGTTATTTGCTGTAGATCAACTTCAGGGTGCGCTGGACAGTTGTCAATCAAAAGTAATATTTTTCTGTTTGTGAATTTTAATACTTTGCCCCATTCCATCAGTTCGTTTTTAAAAATTTCTGATGTCATCCAGGCTTTACTGTTTGATTAGTACTTTACTGGTAAATGTTTGTTTTTAAAACACCTGGCGGACCTTACAGGTTCATTATAACCGATAATAATTTGCATTGGTCTTATGGAAATTTTTTCATGCATCATAAAATAGTTCGTTTTAACCGGAAACTCGCTATGAACGGGTTCGTTATAAGCAGACTTCACAGTATATATATATATATATATATATATATATATATATATATATATATATATATATATATATATATATATATCAAATCTTTGGAAGGTCGTACTACACTATATATGTAAAGTCACTCCTACAAACCCTACCTTTACTTTTTTAACCCCTTATATGTTTTACTATTTCATATTAAATACTTCAAATTTCTCTTTTCTCTATGTAACTATTGAAATTATTCAACATTTAACGATCCCCATCCGTCTCACCCTCTATTCCTGTCAACATGAATTATAATGAAGTTATAACATAATGTTTAGATTTCCTGATTTTAAGAATCCTATAAAAGACAAATAACATGATGTATGGGAAATCACACTTTTAACTGTTTTCTTCACGTCTTTAACCCCTCGTTTAATTATTATGAATATGTATATTTAAAATTTGACCAAAAGTCAGGAAAAAAATCATATAATACTATTGAAACTATACAATAATTGACGACCTGTAGCTCTTTTACCCCTTTCCCCTGTTAAAATTGAAAGAAATAAGAAAAAAAGTTAACTTTACACCATATTACTAATTAAACCACACAAAATTTATCAATGCCCATCCCTTTCCCTGAAGCGATCCTATTTTACATATTATATGTATACTAAATTTAAAATTGATATCTCGTTTCGCCTGATAGTTATTATGACAGCAAATCGACAAATTTATAGACTGACAAAACTGTGACAGATAGATAGTCGGTTCGACAGATGTACAGACACCCCACTAATTTCTCTGTGTCCCGAAAACATATTTTTCATTTGTTTTTATTCATTCGTCCGGAAAATTAAAACTTTATGAATACATCTTTTTTCGGTGCAGAAATATTTCGGATGAGTAATGCATTTTTTTAACAAATAAATAACTCTTTTTTTATTACTACTATATTAATATGTACACGTGCACAAGAAACGGGTAAGCTTCAAGCCATCAAAGTACACCTGCAATACGGAAATTCTAAATTTCACAAATATAAAAAGCGGTACTTATACATACTAAGTTTAACAGCGCTTGTTTGATAAATAGTCACTTTTCAACTAAACCTAATTCACAGCAATTCCCATGTTATTTAAATATTTTTTGAACACATTGTCGAAAGTCTACAGTGAAACCAAAGTTCATTTTAAATTAAACATAAATCATATGAAACTGCTTGATCTTCTGTGATTTTCACCTCAGATCAATGACTTTTTACTTCTGTCTCGTAATTTTAAATTTTCTGAATATTTATGAATTATTTTGCTTATATATTCGAAAATTGTCTCTATATTTAAATAATGATTTATAGAACTTTATTTTGGATTACTTTTATGTATGCCTTTTAGGCTTAATCCTACTTGCACTGCATCATGATGAAGCGCCAAGCATTAGGACATATCATATGAAGATATTATAGGTTTATTTTTGTCTCGATATCGATTTTACTTTTGGAATTTGGCAAAGGATAGATTGCATGAATTCGACAATTTCAGATTAAATGTCATCTAAGTTTGCCAGTCTTCTTGATCGGTTTTTAACCATCAATCCGGAGATTTACACGGTCACCGTAAATCCGCCGTTAGGTTCTTCCGACCATAAACTGCTTTTGCCATGGAGTATCCTACCAATCAGTGACAGAGAGGCGCCTAAACCGAGCAAGATTTGGCACTACAGATTTGCTAAAAGGGAGGATGTCATGGAATATTTTCGAACTTTTCCTTGGTTAGACGTTTGTTTTAGTTCTGACGACCCATCTGACTGCACCAGGGAGGTTTCCGATGTTATTTTGGCAGGTATGGAAGCTTACATCCTTCTTCGAAGAAATGGCCTTCGAACGGCAAACCTTGGTTTGACCGAAAATGCAAAGAAGCTGTTGCTTCTAAACATCTTGCCTACCGACGATGGCGTGAAAAATCCTAACACCATAAATCGTAACACCTTTTTTCGTGCCCGGAACAGATGCAAAGAAATTATCAACGAAACCGAGGAGGCACACAATCGGCGAATTAGAAACAAACTTCTCGCTTGTCCTAACAATTCCAGGTCGTTTTGGTCAGTCGCTAAGGCAGTTAGCCAAAATTTCACCAAATCCACCATACCACCACTCACACGTCCAGATAATTATATTGCAACGACACCTGTTGAAAAAGCGAACTTGTTGGCTGAACTCTTTGCTTCACATTCTACTGTCGATTTTCAAGGAAAAACACCACCTACTATTCCCATAACCCAGTCAAGGATGCCCGATGTTGTCTTCAGACAGCGTATCATAAAACGTATTTTAATGAAGCTTGATACCAAAAAAGCTTCTGGCGCTGACGGAATACCTGCAAACTCTGCGAGGGAACTGACACCAGTTTTCTGTAGACTTTTCAATCTATCCTACAGAAAGGGAAGATTTCCTTCCAGCTGGAAGTGTGCCACAGTTCAGCCGATACATAAAAAAGTCAAGAAGATCTTGCCAAATAACTACCGACCAATCGCACTGCTTTCAATAATATCGAAAATCATGGAAAAAGCTATCAATCAACATCTTCTAAAATATCTTGAAGAATTCAACATTATTAGCGATCACCAATATGGCTTTCGTAAACATATATCAACAGGAGATCTTCTGACTTATGTAACACATGTTTGGAACAACGCAATTGAACACTTTGGAGAATCTCGAGCGGTTGCTCTTGACATATCCAAGGCATTCGAACGTGTTTGGCACGATGGACTGTTGGCTAAGCTACGCTTTTAAGGTATGTCTGAAAGGTTTTGTTTGTGGCTCTCATGTTTCCTTAGTGAGCGTTCTTTACGAGTGGCGGTCAACGAATTTCTTTCTAACACCTTCACTATCAACGCCGGTGTGCCCCAAGGCTCCATACTCTCTTTCTGATTTACATTAACGATCTGCTGAAAAAGACCGGAAATCCAATCCACAGCTATGCAGATGACAGTACGCTTATCTCTTCATTCACTTTGAACGATCGGACATCGGCTGCTCAGGTGAGTGTCCGCAGACAGCGGGAAGTTGTTCAACTTAACAAAGACCTGGAAGAGATTCTATCTTGGGGTGACAGTAACCAAGTGGAATTTAACGTTACAAAAAGCAAATATGTCCTGGCATGAACATGTTGCAGGCATAGTAAGAAGAGCTTCTCAAAAGTTGGGAATATTATTTCGAACCAGAAAGCTTTACACTCCACAACAACTGTCAATTCTTTAAAAAGCTCAAATTCGACCAATCTATGGAATACTGCTATTTGTTGGATCCTATTCAGAGAAGAGCTGTTCGTCTGATTAGAGACTCGGAACAGCCTTGATTCGCTGGAACATCGATAATCTGATTTTATATTGATTAAAAGCCGAATTAATATTCTGAGTTTTAATATTTATAGTTTCGGCCACGATTTCATTGGACTAAATAATTACTTGAGCATTTTAGATATCTAATTCGCACAACACATCTATCTTTTCAATATATATATATATATATATATATATATATATATATATATATATATATATATATATATATATATATATATATATATATATATATATATATATATATATATATATATATATATATATATATATATATATATATATATATATATATATATATATATATATATATATATATATATATATATATATATATATATATATATATATATATATATATATATATATATATATATATATATATATATATATATATATATATATATATATATATATATATATATATATATATATATATATATATATATATATATATATATATATATATATATATATATATATATATATATATATATATATATATATATATAGATATAGATGTATATATATATATATATATATATATATATATATATATATATATATATATATATATATATATATATATATATATATATATACATACCAGGTGTACAAGTATGAAATGCGAATTTCAGACAACAGTTGGTGCATAGCAGTTTGTGCTACAAAGATTTGACACTGCGCCATTTTGTTGTGTCATCAACAAGTGTCACACGCGCACGAGTGATAAATTAGAAAAATGTGTGCATAGTGTTGTGTTGTTCTGTTCAGTGTGTCGAAATTTATATTGAACAAAGAGCATTCGCGGACAGCGTTAAATTTGTTTTCTGCTGTTGAATCATACCGATTACTTCGAGAAAGTTATGGTGAACATGCTCCATCGCAAGATACGTGTGAACGATGGTTTCGGCGTTTCAAAAGTGGTGACTTCGATGTTGTAGACAAGGAACGTGGAAAACCGCCAAAAAAATACGAAGATGTGGAATCGCCAGCACTGTTGGACGAAGATGATTCGCAAACACAAAAACAACTCGCCGGTAATTGGGCGTTAGTCAACAAGCTGTTTCCAATCGGCTACGAGAGATGGGAAAGATTCAGAAGACCGGTAGATGGGTATCACATGAGTATAACGACAGGCAAATGGAAAAGCGCAAAAACACGTGTGACATTTTGCTCGCTCGGTACAAAAGGAAGTCGTTTTTGCATCGTATAGTTACAGGGGATGAAAGGTGGAAAATCTCAAGCGCAAAAAATCATGAGTAGACCCAGGCGCACCATCCACATCGACCGCAAGACCGAATCGCTTTGGCAGAAAGACGATGCTCTGTGTTTGGTGGGACCAGAGGGGCGTGGTCTATTCTGTTAAAACCTGGGGAAACGGTTAATACTAAACGTTACCATAACAATTGACCGATTTGAACCGTTCGCTGCTTGAAACAAGGCCAGAATACCGAAAAAAGCAACACAAAGTCATTTTTCTTCATGACAATGCTCCATCACATACGGCAAAACCAGTTCGCGACACGTTGGAAGCACTCAGCTGGGAAGTTCTACTCCACGCGGCTTACTCACCAGACTTGACTCCTTCCGACTACCACTTATTTGCATCGATGGGTCTCGCACTTGCTCAGCAGCGCTTTGGTTAGTACGAAGATGTGAAAAAAATGGCTCGATGAATGGTTCGGAAAAATGTATAATGGAGCATACTTTGAATAAAGGACTTTTTATCATTCTTCCGAATTTAACATGCTTTTTTAGAAAAAAAAATCCGCATTTCATACTTGTACACCTGGTATATATATATATATATATATATATATATATATATATATATATATATATATATATATATATATATATATATGTAGTATAGTATATAGTGGCATTATATCTAGTTGGTTTTATTTTTTTAACTTTCACACACGTAATGTTTTAATTAGTTAATTATTTTGGTTAATTTAAAAATACATTTTTGCACTTTAGAGAGAACTACTAGTACAAGAAACATTGCGCTAACGTTTTTGGCGAGTCACCTAATAACTCTAGTGCTGTGTGACCTAAATTTTCACAGTCTTTTTGGATTTTGCCCGGGTCTCACATTTAAACTAAGCTTTTTATTATTAAATATAGGTCAGCTTCATTAAAGAGATGAAACGAATGCAAATAAATCAAGCTACATTCTAAGTAATTAATACTTGTTTAGTAATCTAAGGGTGCCGATGGGAAGATCTTGATTCGATCGATCATAATTTATTTTATTATTTTTAAAGTATAAAGATAAATCATTGTACTGAAGTTTCTTCCTTAGTACTATAGGGGATACTTCTTGTTTACATGTTTTGTTGTTTTCTGCCTTATTAGTGTCGTCTTCCATGTCAATATTGTTTCCTGTAATGTTCTGTGATGGCGGCGTGAGGCATTATTGGAGGAAACTGTTGTGTAGTGGTTTGTAGTTTGCCTTAGGTAGATTTGGACAGACTGTAATATTGTATTTTAGTGATTTTGATTCAGCGTTTTTAAGTATTTTTATTTTCAGCGGTCTGAAGTTCATAGCGTTTTCTGTTACGTTTATTTTTTTGCAGTTTTAAATTCATCATCTGTCGGGTCAGTCTCGTTAGATTGCATTTGTACTTCATTTTCAGTCAAGTCAATCTTTACATTGAGGCTTTTTATTTATTCTTCCATGAGTTTATTGTGGTGATTTTGTGTTATGTCAAAGAGTTTTGTTCTCTTTCTGTAAATTTATCTTTTGGCATCTGCCATCATTATAACAGTTCTTTGGAAAAAATTTTCTTGAATTAGTTCTTGTGACCGCTGTGTCAATTTTAAATCTCAATTTTTGTTATTCAATAACTCTTCCTTTATTCTATTATATTCTGCATTGTGGATAAATTTATAGAAGGATATTTCCTATTTATCATTAATAAACGCCAGAGCGTTCAGAAATGTTTCGTTGTGTAGTAAACAACACCTGACTTATCTGAAACTACTAAAATTGAAATGAAAATATTTGTAGACCGAAACTTGTTTAATATTTTTTTCCTTTCCATTTAATTTAACATCAAGCTGTTCGTATGATTGCCTTGAAGAAGGAAATAGACATGTTTTCGAAAAAATGGCTATAGTAAATTTTTACTCTTTAGTAGGTACAATACTGTCAAAACCACTGTTCCAAATTTGAAGAATAATATAGAAACTGCTTTTAAAGATATTACCATATTTTTAGATTTCTGCACGAAAAGAACACTTATTTTCTGAAATATAATAATATATACTGTAGGATTTAGATTAGAATCTAGAATTAGACAACGCTAATTTTGTGGGCTAGCTATCTACATGCAGGTGGTGTGAAAATAAAAAGAGTACATATATTTTTTAATATATACCTTCTGTAATATTAGCACAAAAGTGTATTTTCTTTTTTAAAAGCCCTAAAAGTTGAGATAATATTTACTATAACCACTTTGCAATGTAGCGCCCATGAAAAAATTATTTTCTAAAAAACAGCGTTATTACAGTAGCACTGTATCAAATATCTTGTGACTCCTCACAACAAAAATGTATACACAAGTGGTCTTTTTTAGTTCCATATCGGTAGCAAGCCACTAACTCGATACAAATTGTTGGAAAATGCACATGTGTATACATTACACCATTAAACGCTACTACTAAACAATACTACATACTCTTTGGTAAATTAGGGACAAGAATCCCTCGTTATTATTTTTTATGTATCTTATTCTTGATTTAAAGAAAATACTTTATAATTACCTTAAGTCCATGGCAATTGGTGTTAGCAATTTAATAAATGTATCAGCCTTTTTACTTGAAGCCTTTGTCGATTTTAAAATTTCCCAGTACATAACTTCCTCTTCTATTGAATTAGTAACTAAAAATATAAATAATTTTCTAACTAAAATTAATCGGCTAATAGTGGCATGCGTTAAGGAAATAATAAACTAGAGATGCTATTTTCGACAAACGAAAAAATTTAAGTGAAAAATAGAATGAAAAAAACGAACTAATCTAAATTAACCTTAATTAATTTAACAAAAATATTACTGTAAATGGTATACAGATGATAGCAACTAAAATTTTACTAACTGGAAGAAGCACAACTCTAATTAATTTTAGCCACCTTTCTAACAGGGAGGAACACTTACGCCTTTGATCAATCAGCAATTTTTAGTCACAGTATGAAAATACCTCAACATACAGTCTCCTCATTGGCCTGGGATGCTTGCATTATATGCATGAAATATTGGCACGCGCTTTTAAATATACTATTTTTATTATCGTGGATGATAACTCATCGTTTTAAAAATCTAACTTTTTTTATGTAATAAATATCATCTCATTACTTATTTTAAATAAATAAGAAAATAAGTTGTTTTATTTTAGAGATCTTAAAACAGGAATTGTGACTTCGTACTTTCTAATTCTAAACTCTTAGCATTTCAAAATACTTTTAAAAGAAATGTGAGAGTTTTTAACAGAAATTAACCCTACACTAGATTAAACTTCCTTTTCTGAAAATGTTATTTAAACTGGAGTGCACACTTTACTTTCAAGAGCTTATAGATACTCGTGTGGGGGCGTCAATGACGTTTCCGAGGCAGGGTGGGATAGATATTTTTTGGATGTAATATTCAAAGTTTAAATAGCGTTTTAAGTTCATAGCTTTAATAAAATTCTAGAAGTTTTCATTTGATAGTGTTCTGGTTGTATGATATAAAATTTGCTTGTTTGTAAAATCGTTGGACTAGAAAATATAAAGTAAAATATTAAATTTCTATTGCCAGTTTTGTAATTTTTATATCTCAAATTTTGTTAGTTTCAACAACTATAATAAGGTAGTGGTTAGTCAAATTCAAGAAGAAGCTATCCTAGCAACATGCCATCTAACAAGAAAATTCTTATCCTAGGGACGACGTAGACAAATGCCACCTTAAGATACTTGGCGACCCCCGAACCTTAAGGTAAATAATCACTAGTAGAAAACTGAGGCAAATAAAATAATAATAGTAATTAAGAGGAGGAAACACATTCTAAGTACACAGATTTGAACTATAAACTTCGCGCTTTGCTCCTTCGATATTCACTAACATTGTTGATCCTAGTCATTGTAGTAGTTGTAGGCGTTAAGAACGCATTTCTTAAGAACCTGCCTCGGCTGATTCACTAGCAATGAAGATGCAGAGGGGAGTCATCCTTGGTTCTCTCAGATTGTTCAGGCAGATGAATTTGGTCGATGGTCACTAAACGAACGGACGTGAAGAGGGATCATTATTTTCAAACAACACTACGTGACAGCCTGTTTGGGTCGGGGTCACAGGATTTGTCACGTCGCATCCACAGGATTTGTCACGTCGCATCCACACACACAAAAGCCAAGAAAGATGTTAAAATCAATTTTAAAAAAGATTCTGGCTTAACCCCCTTAGAAAACTTAAATAAATAATTCTCTTACTAACTTGCCCATTACCCCCGCAATGCCCAAAAAATAAGAATAGATATATTTATTTTTCCTCATAAAATGACATGACTTTAAGGTCACTGTGCATGTTCCCCAGAACTTTTTAAATTGATATTTATGTGCTGTCACCGATAAGGTTTTTAAAGCTTCAGGAATATTGTTGCAAAGTTTATAGGTATTGTAAGAAAAGGACTTCTGATAAAAAGCAGTGCTCTAAGGTGAATGTAGTGATACAAATAAATATGTAAAATACTAAAGTGTAAGTGTGAATTTATTCATTCAATACTGATTTATTATTTTAATATATGCTCTTAAAAGGGTTATTTCTGTTTTTCGCTCTTTACTTGTTTTTCTTTTTAAAAGGCACAGAAGCGAACAATATTTAATAATAAGGATTATATTTTTTAAAATGAATATCTCGGTATGTACTTAGAAATACCCTAGCTAGGCAAATATATAATACTCAATAAGAGTCTAACAATAATCTAAAATTATATATAAGTACAGAAATTACAGACATTGATTTATGGATACAAAAAGGATCGATTTACAAAATATACACATTTTTCATTTTTGAATAAGGACAGTTACAAAATTTTTCTTTCATTTGCTAATAACCAATTATTATTATATATATATATATATATATATATATATATATATATATATATATATATATATATATATATATATATATATATATATATATATATATATATATATATATATATATATATATATATATATATATATATATATATTATCCCACCGCATAAATTCCTTATTTATATTTTAAAAATAAAAATGTAAGTTAAAGTTCGTTTAGCAGCAATACCAAAAGTGAATAGTATGTATGTATCACAAACTATAGTTCTATGCATTTTAAGGGTTATACCAGGGATCTTGCATTTAATAAAAAAAAACTAGGAGAAAAGCTAAAACAACTACATATTCAAGATTTTTTAAAAATAATATTATAATTGTATTCTGGACACTCAAGTGAAACTTGATGCAATAAAAAGAATCTGTTTTAATAATAATAAGTCTTCAAATCCTAGAACTTCATATTGTTTGGTATTGTATGGCAAGCTTAAAACATAATAAAATAAATACTTTTAAAAGTGTAAAAAATAAATAATAAATTTAAATAGGTATTAAGTATGTTTGTATCTAAACAGACTTTTTATCCATCCAAACAACACACTTTTTTCCTTGTGTTAAATTTTGAAATTTCTTTTGCAAACAACTAAAAAAGTATATAATTGAGATATATCGATACCAAGAAACTTCACTATCGTGAGTTCTAAACTCCTTATTAAATGGATTTTTTTTGTGGGTCAAGCACACGTGCTGCAGGGCGGTACAGGAGCGACATGTGTACGGAGAAAGCGATTCGGGTTGTTCTTGAATCGTTGTAAATCGTACTCGATAGGAAACAGTCCTGGACAAATTATTCCAAAGTTCACCATATAAAAGACTGCTTGAAAAGCGTTGTACGAGGCGTAACAAGCTGAACCTCATACGGGTGTGAAGTATTAACGCGATGCGTATTTCTAACATGCACCACTCTGGAAGGAATTAAGCGGGCCACATCCTTCGAACACTTTCCATGAAAATACTTGTAGAAGAGACTCAAGTCGCCAACCGTTCTTCGATATTCCAACGAATCAAGCTCGCCGGTCAGATCCGGGTCTCCAATCAGACGAACAGCTCTTGTCTGAATAGGATCCTTCTTGCTATGCCTGCAACATCTTCATGCCAGGACATATTTGCTCCCAAATTAACGCCTAACAAATTGAGTGATGATGTTATAGGAATGGAGTGCGCCGACATAACTATGTCGGGTGCAGCAACGTTAACTTCTTAAGAAAAAACTGCCACCTGGGTTTTTGTAGCGTTAAATTCCACTTGATTACTGTCACTCCAAGATAGAATTTCTTCCAGGTCTTTGTGAGGACTTGCTGCTGTCTGCAGATATTCGTCTGAGTAGCCGATATCCGAGCATTCAAAGTTCAAGAGATAAGCGTACTGTCATCTGCAAAGCTGTAATTGGGATTCCCAGTCTTTTCCAGCAGATCGTTAATATAAAGTCTGATCTGACTCGGTGACTTGCGCCGTAACGACGATGCCAAAAGGGCCTTATTAGCAGTAGAACCCGCTTAAATTATCTACCCGCCCAAGAAACGGTGTTGCCAGTTGTGATCTGACTGGCGGTCCTTTTGGCCTCGTCGTTACGGCGCAAGGCACCTCGTCAGGTCCGCGGCGTTGCCAGGCCTGACCTGTCTCGGTGCGCTTGCACCGCAAACGACGATGCCAAAAGGGCTTTATTATAGACAGTCAGCTGTTCAATGTATCCATCTATGGTCCAGCACCCACCCACAACGATGCCAAAAAGACCTTTGACGATGCCAAAAGGGCTTTATTTGCAGGCTGACAGCTGTCAGCTGTCAGTTGTCAGCTGTTAGCTGTCAACTGTCAGCTGTCAACTGTCAAATCAACACTCCTATTGGTCTACGTATCGACATCACCCTGTATAGATAGGCTGCCACTCCCATTTTCCAACGTATCGATATCACCCTGTATAGATAGGCATTCCAAACATATATTTAATACAAGCAGCGACATCTAGTATTTTTACTGATAACTTCAGACTCACGACAAATTTCCCTATATCTTTGTTTCCAGAACTTTATGAAAAACCTAGCAGATGGTGTCACTTGTTTTGTGAGTTGCATGTTTCCCCGGAATTGGGTGAAAAAATCACTGTTGCGGCGCTGCCGGAAACCCCCTTCGAATGCTTTCCTTGTCTTATTCACATGTAAATAGGGTATTGCGTTCTTTGTCAGCGTAAATTATGATTTGGTAAACTTAAAGAAGTAAATTTGATTCCATCCAAAACTAAATCATGTGATTTAAAATAGTATGGGGAGAATGTAGGGAAAATAATATTCAAACACAGGTGTTATATTATTATTCATTTATTAACATATATCTTTAGTTTTTTATTTATGCATGTTGGATTATTTAAAAAGTAATTGAACAATATATTCTAATATAACAAAATCATCAAATAAAATATATATTTATTAAAGTTGTTGTCGAGAACTGTATATTCTAATATAACAAAATCATCATCATAATAAAATGTATATTTATTAAAGTTGTTGTCGAGAACTGTAAGAACTGTATTATAATTTGCATGATGGATTATTGAAAAAGCAATCGAACAATATATTGTAATATAACAAAATCAATAACATTTTCACAAATTGTTTTTTTACACATAAGTTACTTAACGACAACATCTTCTTCTTCTTTTTTCCTCTTATTCAGTTATCTATAACAATAGAAAAAGATTTAGCTCAGACTGTAGTGACCAAAAGGAAGAGTATCAAAATTACCCTGCTGAATATAGCGTTTATCATCTGCTTAACGCAATTTTTGATTGTTTTATACTAAACACATCATGACTATATGAACGGATTGAACGTTACGTGACGTCAATTATTTTACAATTTTTTAAACATTGTATATAGTCTTCAAAACTTAATTTATTTCTTACTATTCCATACTTTACACCCTTAGCCTTTTTACAAATTTTTCCTCCTTGAACTTTATAACTATACATTTTCGATCTTAAACCAACAAAATGCGTAATGATACTTCCATTCACCTCGTCTTTCATTTTCCCTAATATTTTACAGTTCTTTCGTGGTATATTGTAAGGGTTGGTTAATGGATAATCAGATGTGTCAAATTTATCTAAATTAGAATTAATAATTTCACTATATACGTCATCACATTTCAAATCATATATAAAGCTATCTGTGTCAGTATACATAAGTTTGCAGCGCTCAGTTCCCATTTTAGGAAGCATAAATTCACAATGGAAATTATACATAAATAATTTGGACATATCTAAAACTGCCATTCCAACGTAAAGCGGTTTGTTAAATATTAATTCTGCTTTTTTCATCTCAATAATAGATAATTCTTCGTCAAGTACAACCCTACTGTGAAATCTAGGGCTTGCAATTAGGTTTTCAGCTCCGTAACGACCACCCCAAGATCGTGCAAACTTCACAACCCTATACTTACGTATGTTCTCAATCGTTTTTCCGAACACAGCATTATTAAATAATTTGAATAAATTTTTCAAAAACGTTGATACAGCCCTTGTTCTCAAACGATTATTTAATTCTATATAGGGTTTAAGCCATGATGATTGGTTAAATTTTAAAATTTTATGAATTTTTCTTAGTATTAGACCATTATTTAGAGCTTGTTTGAGGTTTCGATAATGTAAAATATACCTTTTCTTATGATGCAGAGTACCCATTAATTTTTTGAACTTTGAGTGTGGTGGAACGTGATGTTCAGCACAAAATGGAAAATCCTTATGATAGTCATGCAAGCTTTCAGGGTAATCTAAGTCAACTTCTAAAATATAGCCAATGGGTGAGTTATCTTCTACTGACATTACATCAAAATTGGTGATGTCATCAACCCATTCGAATCCTCCATATGGTAATGGTTCTATCATAGCTCTTCCATAGAGATTGTTCATATCCAGGTAACACAGGTAATTAGAGGGTTTAGAAGAATAAAAATTAGGCATGTATTTGTTATTAGCTTCAGAATATCTATTAACACAGACAGAAAGTCCTCCACGTATACCTTGTTCTATGAACATGATTTGATCGATATCATGCAGCAATTCCAGCTTACAATTACACAGCTTCAGCATGCAATCCCACGCGTAACTCGGCATGCTATGATACCATACCGGATCAAGCTCATGAGATGCAATACAATTAGTTCGAAAATTCTCAAACACATCTGCTAGTCCTAAAATGTCAGTTCAAGTCTGAATACTGTCCTAAATCTTGAATCTCAAAGGAATTCCACACATTTTATGCATGTAAATAATCTTGTTTGCTAATATTCGAGTCCTCCAACTTATTATAAAAGGCTTTAATCGGTGGTAGCGCGGTTTCTTTCAACTTTTCCAAATTATCAATGTAATTATAGCAAAACACTCCTTTCCGTGTTAATAACTCATATTGTTTATCATCTAAGGTTGGAAATTCAGACCTCAAAATACTAAAATCTTTTTTTTCCATTGAAAACATCAAAGTATCAAGCGAGGTGCCAATAAATCTAAAGGAATCTATGAATCTAAATCGAATGCAATTTTCCCATTGTTTACAATATGTAAATGAAATATATTTTTCTTTATTGGATGGTAAAACGTTTACATACCCCTTCTTGGCAAGACTAGATTATAAAATGGGAATCATAGCCAGATAAATTATGAAACACCACAGGAACTATAAACGATTTGCAAAAATTTAAGTTACAAATTTGATGTGCCATCCCCCTAAACAACCCCGTAAAATGATCATGATCACGCACGATTTTATCACTTGGTTTAAATAATTCACCACATATATGGCAATGGGTTGCGCTACTTAGATCTGGTGAATTCATAATCGGATTGATGTCTTTAAATTTAGAATAAATAACATCTGATAAAAGAGTAAGTTCATTAATAAACCAATCCATATAATCTAACCCTCGATAACTTTTGAAATAACTTAACGTATTATCATATGAGCATTTTAGATAATAACCAGCACTGTAGGCAATATGTTTTTGATATTTTTTTGTTGTCACCCGAACATTATAATCAGCAGGTGCTAATAGGCATTCAAAATCAGCGTAAATAACAAAAGGATTTTTTTGTTTATATGTATGGTTTTTAAATTGAATATATTGATTTTTAGGGAATGACATTTTGTATTCATTTAATTTGACACATAGCTCTTCATGCATATTTAATTTTTCGAGTGAGGAAAAATAATTTAAGCATCTATCACAAATGAACTTTTTGTTTTTTTTCTTATTAAGTTGGCTACTAACTAAACGCGAAAGATTATTTATCAAACAGTAATGGTAATTAATATTAGTCGAATCCTCTTCCTCAATCATTTCAATTGGCAGAGCATCAAAATCATTTAATTTAGGGAAATATTTATCTTGAATTAAGAGTAAATTTACATGCTTGCCTAGTTTAGTGTCAGTTAATCGCGGGGATAACACTAAAAAATGAATTTTTATCGTGCTTAATTAATTCTAGGGCATATACGTTAACGGAAATTTGGTTAGATTTTTCAAATTTAGAAATCTGGTTTAATGCCATTGGAGCTTGTAAATTATCTGTAATTAACACAGATTTATAATGTTGATAGGAAGATGTAAGTTCAGGATGATTGTTGTTTGGAAACAAAGCACCCATAATTGACCAGTAAAAACAAGCATGACCATTGTTTTTAATATTAAGGCACGCTCGCTTTGTTAGTATTTCATTAGGCAGTTTAATATAGGATGAACCTCCTGTACCCATTTCATATTTATTAATATTTACTTCCAAATAAATTATTTTTTGTAAAGCAAACCCCGATTTACCCTCTTCGAATTCAAATAATTTATTAAAAATTTTATCACAAACGTTTTCAAAAAACCATGTATGTAAATCTGTGCTTAAATCAATTATTGCATTTTTGGTATTAAAATATTTTAATTTCAACACATTCTTGTTTAACAAACTCTCCACAAAAAGTTGTATTGACTTTAATTAAGGAAGATCTTTTTAAAGTTAAATTTATTTTTCTTTTAAATAATATAAAGGAATCTTGGAAAAATTTCTGTACATCCTTGTGCACCAAGTTAATTATAGCACCTGTTGTTATTCGCCTTTAAAAACATGAATTCACATTTCTCCATGCAACTCTGTGTTTAATATTAGGAGGTAGATTTAGCCCTGAACCGTGGTGCTGCAGGTGAATATTTTGAATAAATAATAGTAATGTTTTTAATTGTAGAATGGTTGTTTGCAAGTTGCGTTGAATATGAGTAGGGTTGTTGGCTGAACTCTTTGCTTCACATTCTACTGTCGAGTTCCAAGGAAAAACACCACCTACTATTCCCATATTGCAGTCAAGGATGCCCGATGTTGTCTTTAGACAGCGCATCATAAAGCGTATTTTAATGAAGCTAGACACCAAGAAGGCTTCTGGCGCTGACGGAAAACTTCTGGTGTTGACGGTATACCTGCCATAGTTCTCAAAAACTGTGCGAGGGAACTAACACCAGTTTTCTGTAGACTTTTAAACCTAATCCTACATAAAGGGAATATTTCCTTCCTGCTGGAAATGTGCCACGGTTCAGCCGATACCTAAAAAAGGTAAGAAGACCTTGCCAAATAACTACCGACCAGTTGCATTGCTTTTAATAATATCGAAAGTCATGGAAAAGGTTATCAATGAGCATCTTCTAAAATATCTTGAACGATTCAATATTATTAGCGATCACCAATATGGTTTTCGTAAACATAGATCAACAGGAGATCTTCTGACTTATGTAACACATGTTTGGAACAACGCAATTGAACACTTTGGAGAATCTCGAGCGGTTGCTCTTGACATAACCAAGGCATTCGACCGTGTTTGGCACGATGGACTGTTGGCTAAGTTGCGCTCTTATGGTATGTCTGAAAGGTTCTGTTTGTGGCTCTCATGTTTCCTCAGAGAGCGTTCTTTACGAGTGGCGGTCGACGGATTTCTTTCTAACACCCTCACTATCAACGCTGGTGTGCCCCAGGGCTCCATACTGTCTCCTACTCTCTTTCTCATTTACATTAACGATCTGCTGGAAAAGACCGGGAATCCAATCTATAGCTTTGCAGATGACAGTACGCTTGTCTCTTCATTCACTTTGAACGTTTGGACATCGGCTGCTCAGGCGAATATCCGCAGACGGCAGGAGGTCGTTCAACTTAACAAAGACCTGGAAGAAATTCTATCTTGGGGTGACAGTAACCAAGTGGAATTTAACGCTACAAAAACCCAAGCGGTTGTTTTTTTCTAAAAAAGTTAACGTTGCTGAACCCGACATAGTTATGTCGGGGCACTCCATTCCCCTAGCATCGTCGCTCAATTTGTGGGGCGTTAGTTTGGGAGCAAATATGTCTTGGCATGAACATGTTGCAGGCATAGCAAGGAGAGCTTCTCAAAAGTTGGGAATATTATTTAGAACCAGAAAGCTTTACACCCCACAGCAACTGTTAATTCTTTACAAAGCCCAAATTCGACCAACTATGGAGTACTGCTCCCACGTTTGGGGTTCCGCTTCCAAACATACACTGCATTTGTTGGATTCTGTTCAGAGAAGAGCGGTCCGTCTGATTGGGGACCCGGAATTGACCGGCGGCCTTGATTCGCTGGAACATCGAAGAACGGTTGGCGACTTGAGTCTGTTTTACAAGTATTTTCATGGAAAGTGTTCGAAGGATGTAGCCCGCTTAATTCCTCCCAAAGCGGTGCATGTTAGAAATACACGTCGCGCTGGTGCTTCGCATCCGCATTCAGCTTGTTACTCCGCGTACAACGCTTTTCAAGCAATCTTTTATATGGAGAACGTCATCCCTTTGGAATAATTTGCCCAGCGCTGTGTTTCCCACCGAGTACAATTTACAGCGATTCAAGAACAACGTGAATCGCTTTTTCCGCACTCGTGCCGCTCCTGGGGGGACTTCCCTGCAGCACGTGTGCTAGACCAATAAAAAAAAAAAAAAAAGGGATATTACCTACACGAACTAAATTATTATTAGATTTAACATGGAAATTTATGCGTCTTAACCAAATAGTCTTATCTCTTATCGAAAAATTAGGAAGAATATGTTTTTTAAGTGATCTAAATGATGCAATTAAATTCTTAGCCTTTTTAATAATATCCATCATAAATACAAATTATAAATCACTTACGTTCTCTTTCTCAAGCTGTTTGCGGTGATGTCTCTAATATCTCAAATGTGATCATAGGGTTGAGATCACAACCTAAGTCCTTCAGTCCTCGGTAAACAACCGAATATCTTCCACTAACGAATTGGTTGAGGTGAGGTTTGAATGTGTCTGTGACCCTCCTTGGTAGGAATACAGCTGCGTGCTTCAATTCCAATCGAACTGTCTCTCCAAATTGGGTTGTTTGGAGGGTTGCCTTGAAGATGGGTTGAAGTTCATTCACAGGTAGGTCTTTTAGACTTCTAGTTGCGTTGTGGTTGAGCCCTGTAAGACAGGTTGCATTAAGAGTTTTTAAATCCATCTGGAAATAAAAAATAAAATGCTTATTGAAAATGAAGAATATTAGATGTATTTTGAAATAATAATAATAATAAAAAAAAAAAAGCATTGATAAAAAATTTTTTGTACTTACGATTTTTGATTGTCAGCTGGAGTAACGGAAATTGTGGTGGTGGTTGATAATTAGCGCTAAACACACACACACATACTGCAACTTAGCGAAATGTTGTGAGCGTACTGAATGCATTGCCAGTTCAGCAAGCTACTTTATAATAACGCTAACATTCCAGAAATTACGCAGAAAAATATGCAAGCTGCAATCTGCAACCACAAACAAATTTTCCTCTACATGTAATTTAATATAAACATCCTCATATCGGTTTTCCGTTTTCATCATTGCAAAAAAACACAAAATCATAATATTTGAACTATTTATTTAATTGGAAAAGAGCACATTGTTTTTTTGATAATTATTTTATAAATATATCTAGCAGTTAACAAAAATGCAAGCGTTATAATAGAAACTATAATACAGAGGTTTGCAAAATGAGCGTATATTATATAGTCTTTTAAAAATTCATCAACATCAGTTGTCACATTTACACCATGAATATATATATTAGTAGCGTTTATTAATATTATTTCCATTATTCACTTCCCCTAGGTGCATCAATGTAGTTAGGTTAATTGCAGACTCTGTTGTAGATTCTGTTGCAGACTCTATTGTAGACAGCGGTTCCAAACCAACAACTGATTTGTTCACTAATTCATTTGAATCTGATATAATTGTAGTCCATTTTTCAGTCTCAATGATTGTGCCATTTATGAATTCTAACCTAATTTTAAAACGATAAATCTTATTCTTAGAAATTGGCAGCACAGCTTGAAATGAGGGGTTCATTAATCCTCCAATGCTAGCTGAACTAAAATATGTCTGTCTCCATAGACCTACTTCTTTATAGCTATCGGTTTCAACTTGATAGGATGCTCTACTTACATTTGGTGGTGCATGTATGTAGATAACATTGTGAGCAATTGCAGTCATAAGCACAAAATTTAAGATTAAATACATCTTGCCTAGTTTATGGTATTCAAACTACTGCTTCATATTAATATGTTGCACATCCTTTTTGACAATATCGGCATTTTTCTTACGAATTGGGGGGGCCATCGAAGTGTGTCGACATCCAAGGTCGGTTATAATTTATAAAACATGGTAACTTTATTTGTAACGCAAAATTTTGTGTATATTCATGTGGTAATATAGACCAAGTATATAAAAGATCCATGCACTCAACCTTTAGGTAATATTCAAGAGGTAAACTTTTTAAGAGTTCACTGGAAAGGTCTCTAATACTTTTCCCTCCAATGAAATGCTCTACCAAATCTGTAGCACAATTCATGATAACCTTTTTCACTGTCAACTGCACTATAAATGAGTTTATTACACTAGTTACATATATATAATAATTTTATTTACTTATGTCTTTTGGCTTCATAAAAGTACATGTATTCCTTAAAGGCACAAACAGCCTGCATATTTGCAGGAAAACATAGATCTAGACACAGTTGTAATATTTTTAATATGTTCATCTCAGCACATTCGCTATTTTTATTAGAACAATGCGTTTTAATAATGTCAATTACGTTATAATAATAAGCACAAAAGTTCAGATCTTCTAATGCAGCTATACGGTGATCAAGAAGTTTTGAATTAATGTCATTGATTCTAAGTATATTTGTCTCCGATAAGTAGAATGTTGTGTTGTATTTCAGAAGTTCTAGAACCTTAACATCATCATCATCTCGTATCATTTGTGTTAGCTTGCCAAAGACTCCACATGGATATGTTATCGGTGTTGCTGCTACAGCTGGATCGTTGAAAAAATCTTCAATTCTTGTTCTTATTAGATTTATGAATGTGTTCCACTCATAAACACTAAACGATATTTTATGTTGTTGATATGTTAAAATAACTGCAGGACTAAAGGATCGAGCTGGACTCAATCCGGATCCTATTACATATGATCCAATCGTATAAGTGGAATGCAAGAGATAAACATCTTCATTTTTAGCTGCAACCTCAAACTTTTCTAAGATTTCATCTAATTCACGATTATAAGTCTCTATATCCGTATCCATATCCATATGCCCTTCTTCACTAAATGTCTGTGAATATTCACAATCTTCATCTGACGAACACGTCTTCTAGCACACGTTGCAACTAGTACTGACAAACAACTAACATAACAAACTATTTAAAACCGGTCAGATCTTGTCTACACAGACGCAGAACCTGTATAAACATGTTAAAACCGGATGTGGTTGATGTTAGGTTATATCCTTTGTTTGATCAATCCAGCTATTGTGCGACTTATCGAAACCCAACCATTTAACATACAATTTATCACCCTTTTTACGTAGTACCTGGTCAATTAAATAAACATCTGATTGTTTCGTTTTCTGTAATTCTTGTTCATAAAACCCACCGCTAATAGGATGTCTATTCATATCCTCTAATAAATAGGTTCTTGGATATGTAATATTAATCTTAATTATTTTAAAGAGCTCTGTGCTCCAATTTAGTATATATCCCTTTTGAAACACATGCTTGTATTTACTTATACGTACGAAGTCTCCAATTTTATATTTGGGTGTTTCAGCAACTTTTAAATGGCTATAGACAGTATTTAACAATTTTCTCTCATGTTTTATATTAACATCTATAGGCTTCATACGCGTTGTTGAATGTTTTGTATTATTATACGTATCTGTAATAATCGGAAGCAGATCTAACCATTTATGGTTCCCATGTAGAGTAAAAAACTTGAATAATTTCCCCTTAATAGTTCGAATTACTCGTTCAGCAATAGAAGCTTTTAACGGACTAAAAGTGCTATAGTGATTTATGTTGTATTTCTTCATTAAATTTTGAAATTGCGTACCGTAGTATTCTTTTCCATGATCTGATAAAAGATTCTTGGGTATTCTTCCAGATTTTTTGAATATAACTTCCATAGCATTTGAGACATCTGTTGCAGATTTAGATTTTAACGCTGCAGTCCAAAGGAATTTAGAAAAAACAGTCGATGACCACCAATATATATTTATTAGCTTTATTTTCTCGACTGTATTGATCAACTGTGCTAAGTCGGTTGCAAATGTATCATCTAATCCGCGTTGGATGAATCTCCTTCTTTTGAATTTAATTCGAGCTGGTTTGTGTAGCTCTCTAACAACATGTTGCCTAGCTTCAGTAATTTTCAACTGTTTTTTAACTTTCATTGCTGCTATAGATGTTCTTTCTCAAGTTGATTTTTATATTTTGAACGATTATTTCTTAAAACAGGTTATTTATTATTTTTTAGCTAGGGATAACTCTTCTTCAATTACCTTAATCCTACCATCTGAGGATCTTATTTCCTCCCAAATATTGGCTATTTTCATATCAACATATTCTTAAGAATGTATGTCATTTTCTTCAACAGCATCAATCCTATCAGATAAAGATTTCTGCTCTTTAATAATATTAGCGAGAGAGGCACTAAATTCACTCCTAATATTACCTAATTTCGTTTCAAAATTTGCTAGAGTTTGAGCATGCTGGAATGTATTTATTGTTGGAATTTCTTTTTTTATTATATTATCTCTAATTGAATCGATGTATGTCTTTGTTACAGCATCATGCTCTTCCATTGGATTCTTTAAATTACTTAGACGATGATTTTCAATATCATATGCACCTTGAGGTGTTAGCGATAGGCTTGATTGTATAATTTGCATGGGTTTACGTGTGATGTTCTTAGAATGTGCGGAACGACCGAACTTGTCCATGATTGCTATACTTATGACATAAAATTAGTTCTAGTCATGCTTATATAAATTCAATTACGCCAAGCTCTCTCAATTCTTCTAATATACTCATAATTTCATTGATATTATTTCCGTTTCCAGCATCCTGAGAGGCATTCAGTTTAGTCAGTCTATCCACTAACTCATTTACGTCATCATAATACACATACTCTTTAGGTTTTTTTGTGTACTTTAATAAACCTGAACCGGACTTGCCTGGAGCAGAATTTAGTCGTTTTTTATTTAACTTAGCAGCTGCAGATTTTGCAGAGAATAATGGCTGAATATACTGCTTGTATTTTACTGAGTTACTTCCTTTAATTTGACTTGATGGATTATTATCTCTTCAATGTACATTAGTTTGACTTAAAATCTCTCGATATTCGGCTTCATCAGTTCTCGTTGGATACATGGCTTCTTTCATAAATATTAATTCATATAGTCCTCGAGTTCCTCTATATGTACGATTACCTATTTTTATATCACCGTTTGCATTAAATGACAATAGTTCTGACCCCATTTTCCACTTATCTATGGTTTTGTCATGACTTAGACCGTATGTGAGATCAATCTGTTCAGGATTGCGAAAATACTTAGCTATATACTCTTGAGCAATAAGAGGATACTGATTTATATATTCCAAATATCCAGCAGATCGATCGCTAATAGATTTTTGAAGCTCATCATCAACATCTTCTTCACGATGTTCTTCTCCAAATACATTATCATCAGAGTCATTATCCTGCCCCAATTCTCCTATAAGCTTTGTATTTAAATATTTCGGTTCCTTTAAGGTAACATCCTGCTCTCGATATAATTTTTCCTCCTCATCCTTCACCTCCTTCTTTAAGGCATCTTCCTTTTCAGCTTTAACTTTAGTTAATTCAGTGTTTTCAACAATTTTAGTAAGTGGTTCCTTTATGGGATTTAAATATTTTATTGAGAGCATCATCTTCTTCGCTTCGTTCCAACTTTAAGGATAAATATTTTTGTTTAATGGTTTTCGCAGCATTAAGAATTTTCTGTTTAATTGCTTTATCTCGTTTACTTAAAACTTTAGGCATGACTGCTACCGCTGCTTTGTTGAGCAGTGTATTATATACTGATAATAGCTTGAAGAGTTAGGGATTTATATAGGTATCAAATTTACTTCTATATCTTCCCTTATTTATTTCATCATCTTTAACAATAACTAAAAATCCATATTTTTCTTTCCAGCATTCCGAACAGATTCTTTTAAACGTTTCTAACGTCATGTCTGTGTTTACATGATCGCTATATACATGCTTCAAATTTAGGTCATCCTGTTTAAATAATATAATCATATTAGCATTATCTCGAATTAACTGTTTAGGTATTTTTGAATAGGTTTGACAAAGGTAAAATGAATCAGTTTGATTATGTCTGCCCATAGAAAAATAATTCCTTATTTTTTCCTGTTTCTCGCAAGCTATGTCATCGAATATAAATATCGAGTTTGGTTTGGTATTTTCAGAATTTATTACCGCATCGTTATCGCTGAATGCATAATAGTTCACATCGGATATTAGACTTATGGTTTTTTCTAAAAATCTGTACTTTTCTTGATTAAGTGATTTGCAATAAATATACACATTTTGAAATCTTAGGCCGTTTTTATCGATTAACAAACTTAACATTACGTTGCTCTTCCCAGCATTACTAGGACCACAAATAACAGCTCTAATTGAATTTGGTAGCAATTCGCTATGACGTTTAAGTGTTGTAGGATTTTCACATATATCGAAATTGGTAATATTTAGGTTGAGAACTTGTTTTTCTTTTTTCATCTTATAAAGGGTGTTTAGTTAAGTATAGCCTTAGTACTAATGAACACCTCAAGAGGTGCAGGTGTATTAAATACCTTAATCAATAAGCTACCGTTCGAACATCATTTACCGGGTTATTCTTATTGTGGTCCAGGTACCCAACTTAAAGAACGATTGGCTCACGGAGATCAACCAAAAAATAAATTGGACAGTTATTGTAAGGAGCACGATATCGAATATTCAAAAACATCCGGCCTAACAAAACGACATCAAGCTGATAAAGTATTACAGGAGCGAGCCTGGAAACGAGTTACAGCTGTAGATTCGAATTTAGGAGAAAGGAGTGCAGCTTGGATTATAACGTCTGCAATGAAGGCTAAGCGAGCACTTGGAGCGGGTAATAATAAGTTAAAAGCAAGAAAAATAAGAAAGATAAGAAGAAAGAGACGGAGAAAAGCAAAAGCAACTAAAGGAAAGACATCGTTTAACTTGGGTGTTGTTAACAACATAAAAAAACATATGAATAAATATAAGGAGGGTGGTTCCTTGAAGGATAGCATTAAAGGTGCCATTAAAGCAGCTCGACTATCTGTAAAAAATATTGGAGGAAAGAGAAAAATTAAGACTCCTAGAGTTATCCGTGTGCCGAAACTTGGTGGAATCCTCCCCCTTATTCCTATTTTTGCAGGGATAAGCGCTTTGGGCGCCCTGACAGGCGGCGCCGCTGGTTTGACCAAAACGATAATTAGCGCTCGAGATGCAAAAAATAAACTTGAAGAAGCAAAGAGACATAATGAAACAATGGAAGCTATTGCTCTCGGGCAGAGTAAAGGACAGGGACTATATATTAAACCATATAAGACTGGTTATGGATTGTATTTAAAGAAAATGCCAAAAAACTTCCAATAAGGTTACCCAATCAACCATTATCTAATATTAACATCGAAAAACAAGCAAAACATTTGAAAATACCCTACTTTAGGGGAGTGTTTATGAGAGACAATTTACCTGGAACTCCATGGAAGACTGAATGTGGTATAATTAATTTAGATAAATCTGAAGGAGCTGGAACTCATTGGGTGGCCTATAAAAAATCTGGAAACAACGCTGTTGATAGTTTTGGAAATTTAAATCCTCCAATGGAAGTAATTAAATATTTAAAAAATTGTACTATATATGATGATCAATATCAGAAGTTTAATACCTACAATTGTGGACATCTTGCACTAGCTTTTCTTTACAATAAATCCTTATAAGTACATAACGTGTTTAATTTTTGTTAGTAATGTCTCAAACGTTTACATTGAAGGGTCGTTCTAGTTGTCTAAGTATTGACATTAGCCATCCAATTGTACTGGATTCGAGGTATAATTATTCCTTAGCCCTC
Source organism: Pachyrhynchus sulphureomaculatus (assembly GCA_019049505.1). Classification (NCBI taxonomy): domain Eukaryota; kingdom Metazoa; phylum Arthropoda; class Insecta; order Coleoptera; family Curculionidae; genus Pachyrhynchus; species Pachyrhynchus sulphureomaculatus. Next base: position 91,500,549 of record CM032449.1, on the reverse strand, counting down.
ATTTCACTGAGCACCTGGAACTCTATTCCAAATATAGAACCTGGAAGTGATAAATTTTATTATACCAATTCGAAGAGCGTGGAGAGATTTATAAAAATTCCAACAGGATCTTATGAGATTAGCGATATTGAATCATTTCTTATTAAACAGTTGGATATCAACGAGGGTGGAAATGCTATAAAATTTCGTTTGAAACCAAACAACAATACTCTCAAGTCTGAACTAAGGTGCCTTTATGGTATCGATTTCAAACCTAAAGATTCCATAGGGAAATTATTAGGTTTTTCTGAAAAGTATCTGCAACCAGATATAATACACGAATCAGATCTTCCTGTGAATATTATTAAGGTTACTTTTATACGACTTGAGTGCAATATCGTCTCTGGATCTTATTATACGAATAATCCCTCTCATACGGTATATGAATTTACACCGGATGTTGATCCTGGATATAGTATAATTATAGAACCGAGAAATTTAATTTATTTACCTGTAAATAAATCCAGTATTGATAATATAACTGTAGATTTACTTGATCAGGATTCAAACCCGATAAATTTTCGAGGTGAAGAAATAATTATACGATTGGAGTTAAAGAAACATGGGTTTAGTGATCAATAATAATAATCGCAATTTAGAAAATTATTTAATTAGCAACAGCAATCAACCAATTTCAGTCTATAATCAGACGCTAAGGCAATCGCTCACGTCCAGGAGTCTATTCCAGTTACAATCTATAGCACAAAAGTATGGTTATCGTATCAGAAAAACTTCAAATATTTCGCCAGGTCAACGCAGATGAATCAATCAGTCGAGAAGAGTGGCATACATACCATCCATTTACAAATTCATTAAATAAAAACGATGAAATTGAGATAGTTATTAACCAGCAAGATGTTTTTATGGATATAAGCGAAGCCGTCCTTCATATAGAAGCGTCCATTACAGAGGAAGCTACCACAGGTAAAACTGGAAGATGTTTTTAACAAATAATCCTGGAGCTTTCTTATTTGAATCAATGACATACGAACTGAATGGGATTGAAATTGAGAAGGTTCGAGATCCAGGTTTTATCAGCACCATAAAAGCAATGTTATGTCTTAATGAACAGGAAGGCAAAACTCTTCATGCAGCTGGATGGAAATGGCCTACAGGTGTGCTGGCAACCTTTGTTGGTACTGGAACTGATGAAAATGGAAATTTCAACTTATTAATACCTCTACGGTTTCTTTTCGGTATATTTTCAGACTACAAGGGTGTTATAATGGGGAGACAGAAGATTAAACTGGTTAGGGCGAGAGTTGATGAAAATTGCTATGCAAATACCACTGGGGATAAGAAGGCATGTTTACCCTAACGATGCAATTAAACTTAAGTTATATGAAGAAATAGCCAGCAATCGTTCCATTCTTATGCCGTTTAGAAACTGGGAAATTCACGAATTGCCTACACTTAGAACGGCAACGAAAGATATTTGGATGGTGAAATCAACTTCTGAAAGAGCTCGATATGTCATCGTATTTTTCCAAACGAAGCGAAAAGATAGTGCCACATTAGATTGCACATATTTTGATAATATAAATATTACCGATGTAAGACTTTATTTAAATTCAGAGGTTTACCCATATGAATCGCTTAACTTAAATTTTGCTGAAAAAAAATACAGTGAAGCTTACAGAATGTATACAGAGTTCCAAAATACATATTTACAAAAACCGTTTTGCGAACTTTTATTAAGCTTTGCAGACTTTTCTACACGTGCTCTATTCGTGATTGATTGCTCAAAACAAAATGAAAATCTCAAATCTGGTATCGTCGATGTAAAAATAGAATTTCAAAGTTCTGAAGTATTCCCAAAAGATACTCGAGCGTATTGTATAATTATCCATGATCGGGTGTTAGAACACGCCTCTCTTACTGGAACTATAAGATCCATAGTTTAACAAATTAATTTTCAATACTATGAAGACTGTCGTGATTGATGTACAAGGTTACGTAACACCGAATTTTGAAGTAAAGGAACTAGTAATTTTTGATGGGAAGAGAATAAAATCATGGATTTTTAAACCGAAGACCTTATACAGAAATTTATCTGAAAATTTAAAGAAAACAGCTAAATATACATTTTATTATATTCATGGCATTCCATATAATTCTGGTTGCATGGAATATAACGATCTTAATCGAATACCTAGAGATGAATTATCAGATGTTGAGTTATCTACGTTAAAGGACATATAAAGAAAAATTTTCTGTTGGATCATTATTACCAGAATGGATGCATCCCCCCTGATATAATAAATCTTGAATATTCTACCATACGAGTAACAAAATTAGCTAAGGATTATATAGGTCAATGTAATTATCATAAACTAGCAATGTGTTCTTGTAGTGTTAACAATGCTATAACTTTATACAATTATATTACAAATAAATAGATTTTCAAAAATGTGTGTGTGTTTTATTTTTCAAACCTGTTAACCTTACATATCAATTTTACGCTGACAAAGAAAGCAATAGCCTATTTACACATGAATAAGACAAGGAAAGCATTCGAATCGGGTTTCCGTCAGCGCACCGTTGACCATCTCAAGTTTATAACATATATTTACATATTAAAAATTAATTTACGCTGACAAAGAAAGCAATACCCTATTTACACATGAATAAAACAAGGAAAGCATTCGAAGCGGACTTCCGACAGTGCGCTGTTAACCATCTCAAGTTTATAACATATATTTAAATATTAAAAATCAATTTTACGCTGACAAAGAAAGCAATAGCCTATTTACACATGAATAAGACAAGGAAAGCATTCGAAGCGGGTTTCCGGCAGCGCGTCGTGGATCGTCTCTTTGCTGCATGAAAAATCAATTTACGCTGACAAAGAAAGCAATACCCTATTTACACATGAATAAGACAAGGAAAGCATTCGAAGCGGGTTTCCAGCCAGCAGCACGTCGTTGCCCATCTCAAATTTATAACATATATTTACATATTAAAAATCAATTATACTCTGACAAAGAAAGCAATACCCTATTTACATGTGAATAAGACAAGGAAAGCATTCGAAGCGGGTTTCCAGCAGTGCGCCATTGACCGTCTCTTTGCTGCACGATAACAAACACATAATTCCATTAAGTTTATAACATATATTTATATATTAAAAATCAATTTACGCTGACAAAGAAAGCAATACCCTATTTACACATGAATAAGACAAGGAAAGCATTCGAAGCGGGTTTCCGGCAGCGCGCCGTTGACGCAGCATGCTTGAGATCACATACATCATCAAACCATCTGTTAGGTTTTTCATAAAGTTCTGGAAACAAAGATGTAGGGAAATTTGGTTGTAAGTTTGAAGTTATCAATGAAAATACTAGATGTCGCTCCTTGTATTAAAATTGAATTTAATAATAAAATATGTGTTGGTTTTAAGGCGTATGTGAATTCAACTAGGAAGTGCAAGTCGGACTAGAGAGGAAAAATAATATTCATTTATTTATTTAGTTATTTATTTATTTATTTATTAATATAAAAATAGACCAATGTAACAACAATAGGATTTACGTTCTTGTAGAGGGTGGTGGTGGTCTTAACTTTTCTCTGTTTTTTCGACATTTACTTAAACGTAACACATATTTGTCCTTTTGATCGCGAAGGAATTCTTCGCGTTCTAAACATGAATTAAGGTTCTCGAACACCACATCTTTAAGCTTTTCCAAATCATTAAGGGTTTTTTGACACTGACCCAGTTCTCTGTCCACTATATAAATCACATTAATTTGAGCTGTTAGATTACTATTTAAAAGAGTTACTTTATTCTTATATTCGGAAATTATATTCAATCCTATATTACGTTTTTCTTCACATGCTTCTTTCTGCTTCCGCACAGTCAACAAGACTGTTTCTAGCTCAATATTTTCTCTTTTCAACATTGCTAAACTTGTGTAGTTTATGGAATTTGTTAAATTTTTTGTACCTGTTTCACAATCCTCCAGCCTATGCATGAACATGTCTGATATTATATGTTCCTGATCATATAATTCTGAATATTCATCAGCTCTCTTAGAATAAGCTAGATATAGACTCAAACTAGTGTTATAAAGAGCAGAATAATCTTCAAATATACTGGCATCGTTACTAGTATGATCTCCAGATGTATCTTCGGTATTTTCAGCAGATGTAACTAATATGAATAGCACTATATAGACAAGCGATGTGGAAAACATGTTGCTTGCAACTAATTAAGATGTTTGTGGTTCAACAGTTTTACGTGAGCGATCTACGTGGTAGAGGTGGTATTCTGGAGTGACGTCTAACATATTTTCTTTTTATCTAAGTAATCTTCAATGACAGTTTCAAATTCAAGATAACTTAACTTTCGTAGTTCTTTTAATAAACCCAACACAGATATGAGAAATGAATCGTCTTTAGTTTCTAGATAATTTTCACAATCTTGCACCACTTTTCCAAGCATCTCGATACTTTCACGAAGCCATTCAGGACCATTTTCATTATATTCTTTCTTAACATAGTCAGGATAATTTTCAATATTTTCCAGCTGTTTAGAGACTACATACCTATATCCCAGGGGAGCCCATTTCACATCACTAGCACAAAGGTTACGTAGTCGTACTATTAGCGAATACATGATAATATTGTTGTTAACACGCTGAGAAGCAATCTGTTACTATATGAGCCTAAATTCCTGCAAAATTGGTGACATTTCAAAGTCATGAGGATTGCGCATGCGTGGGTGTGGTCATCACGGTGACGTCAGGTGATCAGCAGGATGCCTATCTATACAGGGTGATATCGATACGTTGGACAATGGGAGTGACAGCCTATCTATACAGGGTGATGTCGATACGTAGACCAATGGGAGTGTTGGTTTGACAGCTGACAGCTGACAAATGACAGCTGACAAATGACAGCTGACAGACAGACAGACAACTGTTGCTAACAGCTGACAGACAGACAGACCTAAATTCTGCGAAATCCATCTATCTATGGTCCAACGCACACTCGCCCCCAATTTTAACATCCTAGGCGAATTTACCTACGCCCCTGGAAAGACACGCCTACCACTCAATTAGCCATCTATCACATTTACAACGTTAACGCTAACGTTATTTTTTACCATACCCTTTTACATGGCTTTTAACGTTTATTTTAATCAAAATATGCGATAACGCCCTAATTGCAGTAGAACCCGCTTTACTTATCTACTCTGAGAAAACATGAGAGCCACAAACAGAACCTTTCAGACATACCAGAAGAGCGTAGCTTAGCCAACACTCCATCGTGCCAAACACGGTCGAATGCCTCGGATATATCAAGAGCAACCGCTCGAGATTCTCCAAAGTGTTCAATTGCGTTGTTTCAAACATGTGTTACATAAGTCAGAAGATCCCCTGCTGATCTATGTTTACGAAAGCCATATCTGTGGTCGCTAATAATGTTGAATCCTTCAATATATTTTAGAAGATGCTAATTGATAGCCTTTTCCATAACTTTCGATATCATTCAAAGCAGCGTGACTGGTCGGTAGTTATTTGGCAAGGTCTTCTTGCCTTTTTTAGGTATCGGCTGAACTGTGGCAGATTTCCAGCAGGAAGGAAATATTCCCTTTATGTAGGATTGGTTTAAAAGTCTACAGAAAACTGGTGTTAGTTCCCTCGCACAGTTTTTGAGAACTATGGCAGGTATACCGTCAACACCAGAAGTTTTTTTGGTGCCTAGCTTCATTAAAATACGTTTTATGATACGCTGTCTAAAGACAAAATCGGGCATCCTTGACTTCAGTATGGGGTGTTTTTCCTTGGAAATCGACAGTAGAATGTGAAGCAAAGAGTTCAGCGAACAAGTACGCTTTCTCAACAGGTGTTGTTGCAATAGAATTATCTGGCCGTGTGAGTGGTGGTATGGTGGATTTGGTGAAATTTTGACTAACTGCCTCAGCGACTGACCAAAAGGACCTGCAATTGCTGGGACAAACGAGAAGTTTGTTTCTAATTCGTTCATTGTGTGCCTCCTTGGTTTCGTCGATAATTTCTTTGCATCTATTCCGGGCACGAACAATGGTGTTACGATTTATGGCGTTAGGATTTTCACGCCATTGTCGGTAGGCAAGATGTTTAGAAGCAACAGCTTCTTTGCATTTTCGGTCAAACTAAGGTTTGCCGTTGAAAGTGCATTTCTTCGAAAAAGGGATGTAAGCTTCCATACCAGTCAAAATAACATCGGAAACCTCGCTGGCGCAGTCAGATAGGTTGTTGGATCGAAAACAAACGTCTGACCAAGAGAAAGTTCGAAAATACTCCATAAGATCTTCCCAGTTAGAAGATTTGTAGTGCCAAATCTTGCGCGGTTTAGGCGCCTCTCTGTCACTGATTGGTGGATATATATTAAATGAATAAGGAAGATAATCATGTACTATTTTTTTTGTGGCTATTCGACTGCGATAATATAATGATAAAGTTTATCGCAGATATATATTTTCCATTACTTTTAAAATCTGGATTCTCAGTTAGCAAGCTCTTAAACAAATAAATAATAGTAAATGTTGAAAATACTTTGGCATGAGGAGCTCCGTGGTGTAGTACCTACTTACGCTGCAGAAGGTCCCGGATGCAAATCTCGGCAGGTCGGTATACTTATTTATTAATTTACTACTCAGTATATCACCATTATACCAAACACTTTATTTGTTAGCTTCATCAGGAGCGATGATTGACTCGCTCGGGATGAAGCTAACATGGCTAGCGAAACGCGCGTCGAGCGCAAAAATAAAGTGTTTGGTGTAGTAGTGATATACACTAAGTAGTGTCATTCTGCCAAAAATTCCAGATTCCCAACATAATTTATTAATTTATTTAATTGTATTTGGCTTAGCCGGACACATAGGTCTTTACAGAAATATAATAACGTCCGCGGGAACACGACCGCATTGTCCAAAAAAAGCTGTGAAATATAAATATGTATATTTCGCCACTTGAACGACATCACGAACATTACGATTTCCTTAAGACATGAAAAAAGAGCAACTCCCTATTCAGGAGGGGAGATGCATAATAAAGAAAATGCTTCTTTCTATTCTACCAAATTTAAAAAAGTCGCTCGTCATACAGGGTGTCGAATTTGTGCGTAATTATTTAATGGTATTATTTTGAAGATAAGAGAATAATCCTTTTAATTGTTTGAAAGTATTACCGAGAGAAAAACTTTAAATACAAAAATTTTTCAAACCTCTACACAGATTTTTTACCAATGTCTGGATTTTTCCATTGCGCCTGCCGCCATTGAAGTTATAGTTCTAAACACTTCATATGTTTATAATATGCACCAGTACTAACTGAAGCAACTCTAGGTGATATCAAAAAAGTATACTATAAATGGACATTCTGTTCATTGCATGCATACTTATGGGTAATGAATTAATTTTAATAATTTTTTATGAACATTGGTTACACTAAAATTTAGAAAAAACTTATTCGGATACTTTAAAAGTGAATTAGCTACCAATTTTCTCAATAAGATTCGAATTAAAATTATTCTTAAGACCTAATATCAAAATCGTTGAAATTATGTAATAATGAAAAAAATAAACTGGGACACTAGTAGCAAAATTAATGGTGTAACTGGGACACTAGTAGCGTGTGTTGCCTCCTCTACTTCGGATGACAGCGTTTATGCGCCTAGGCATGCTTCTAATTAAATTTTGGATAAAATCTTGAGGAATACGCTCCCATTCTGTGATAACTGCATTTTCAAGTTCCCTCAGGTTTCTAGGTGCAGGTATATGACGTTTCACATTTTTCTTAAGGTGACCCCATACATGTTCTACCGGATTCAGATCCGGGCTTTTTGGTGGTCATTGCATAATCGGTATATCAAATTGATTAAGATAATCGAGTACCTCCCTAGCCACGTGAGGTCGAGTGTTGTCTTGCATAAACAGGAAATTGGGCCCCACAAAATGACCGAAAGGCAACACATGTTTTATTACAATATTCTCAAGATAGTAGTCAGCATTCATGGATCTCCTACGGACAGAAACTTACTCTGTGCCACCCCAGAACATAACAGAGCCACCGCAGAATTGAATCCTTGCAGAGATATTGCAAGGAGCAAACCTCTCTCCTGGTCTTCGCCATACTCGCTCACGACCATCTTGATGTTTTAGACTAACCCTAGTTTCATCTGTGAAGAAAACTTGTTTTCAATCATCCACAGACCAGTTATCTTGATTTTGAGCAAAACGTAACCTGACAACTCTGTTCTCTCTAGTAAGCAAGGGCGCAGTGGCTCGTCTCCTACTGTTTAATCCAGCTCCATTTAACCGTCTTCTAACTGTTTTAGAAGAAATCGTGACATTGCGAACAGCTTCGAGTTCGTTTCTTATTATAGAACTAGTGACAGTCCCGTTTCTTAAAGCATATTGTCTTATAAAACGTTCATCTAGGTCGCTAGCGCATCGTTTTCGCCCTTGCCCTAGCCTTCTAGAATAAGTTCCTACTTCATTCAAGCGTCTTACCATGCGACTTATTGTGGAACGATGTTTGCCTAACAAATTGGCAACAGAACTCTGACAATATCCCTCATCCAATAAAACTGAGGCTCGTACTACCTCGTGTTAAGTTAAATTCCTTGTTCGATTCATTTTTCTAATATTTCGAGGTCAAAAATAAAACAGTCTACCACAAAAACGTATTACTTTGAAAAAGGGAACAATTTATAAGCTTACTTTTAAAGAAAATCTATCGCATTATTACAGAAAATTGTTTATCTTCTAAAAAATTCTTTAAAACTGTAAATCTAAACGAATTGTTTTGATTTCTGTCATGAACAACGAAACAAAATATGCATATCCTACTATTCAAATACTCGATAAACTTTAAAACTGACATAAGAAAAAAGATAAATTAATTTTCAGATTGTTGCGTTAATTTTGTCCAGGAGTTTATATATATATATATATATATATATATATATATATATATATATATATATATATATATATATATATATATATATATATGTACATATATATATATATATATATATATATATATATATATATATATATATATACTCGTATATATATATATATATATATATATATATATATATATATATATATATATATATATATATATATATATTCAACGCCAAGACACCGACCAGTGATCAACGCTTTGAAAAAGATGGATGAGATTCCATCGAAACGTCAGCGGAACCGTCCATCAAGGGACTTCAAGCTAACACGGAATACCCGAAAAACCATTACTACATATATATATATATATATATATATATATATATATATATATATATATATATATATATATATATATATACAGTAATACCCCGCTTTACGCGAGGGATACGTTCCGAAAAAAATCGCGTTAACTGAAATTCGCGTATATCGAGGTTTATGATTAAACATAGTCAAAATTTAATACAAAAAAATACAAATCATTTTAATCAATCACTTTAATTCTAAGAACACTTTATGCAATACATACTCTTATTTTTTTACGGAAAAATACATCTATTGTCTTTTGGGTAACGTTTTGTTTACGTTCTTGTAAAATACGTTCATTACACCCAACACTGTTTTTAATTGTTTGACACACGGTCAAGACACGGTCATCATTATTGTCTATACTCTGCAATATGTCCAAACCTGAATAAATTTTTGAAAGTGCATTTTGTATTTCCCCTGAAGATAAAACTTTCTCTTCTACTTGTTCTTCCTCATCGTAGATAGGATTATTCTGTAACTCGATCAGATCTTCATTGCTAATAGGATCGTCGTGCGTTGCTACAAGTTCTACGAGATCTTCTACCGTGACATCTTCAAGTTCAGACCCCTCAATCATTGCAGCAATGTCTTCAAGCACTTGTCTCTGCATCTGGACAATTCTTCTAGGTGCTTCCACTACATCTGGCCAAAGATTACGCCACACCCCATTCATACAACTCATTTTAACTTCCTTCCAAGCCTCTTCTATGTTGTGAATAGACTTCATAATGTTGTATGACTTCCACCACTCTCGCATAGACTGTCTTCCTTCCCCGTCAGTTTCATGAATTAGTTGGCTAAAAGTGCGGCGATGGTAATAAGCTTTGAAGTTTGCTATTGCTCCCTGGTCCATAGGTTGTAATATTGACGTAGTGTTTGGTGGAAGGAACTTTACGTACACTTTTAAGTCTCTGGGCGTATCAAGTGAGGTTGGATGTCCTGGGGCATTGTCTAAGAGTAATATAACTTTAGGTTCAAGCCCATTTCTGTCACAGTATGATTTGACTGATGGGCAAAAACTATTAGAATACCATTCTTGAAAAATTTCCCGTGTAACCCACGCCTTTCTGTTTGATCGCCACACAACTGGTAGACTTGTCTTGTCTGTGCCTCGCATTGCACGGGGTGTTTCTGAATGGTACACTAGTAAAGGTTTCAGTTTGAAATCACCAGTGGCATTACCACCCAGCAGAAGTGTTAGTCGATCTTTCGCAGCTTTGAAACCACTGGCTTGACGTTCTTCCTTAGAAATGAATGTTCGAGATGGCATTTTTTTCCAGTAAAGTGCGGTCTCATCAACATTGAAGATGAGACAAGCAGGAATTTTCTCTCGTCTAACGAAGTCTTGAAACTTGTCTGGAAACTCAGCTGCAGCTTGAATGTCCGCGCTGGCCGCCTCGCCTGTTATGTGGATATTGTGAAGATTAGAACGCTGCTTGAACCGATGGAACCAGCCTCTGCTGGCAGCAAAAGTCGGAGTGGCACTCCCTTCTCCTTCTTTTGTTTTCAGCATCTCATACAAAGATTTTGCTTTTGTGCATATGAGATCTTGACTTAGTGGTGTGTTCTTCTTATTCAAATCTTCGATCCAGACTGACAGTAATTTCTCCATTCTTTCTAAGATAGATGATCTCGAACGAGAAAGTTTTGTTGCACTTATAGGTGTTGAACCTTCGCTGGAGATTTTAATTTTTTCCCGATTTTTATAAATCGTTCTCACAGTCGATTCTGAGAGTCCAAAATCTCTCCCAACAATTGTTGCTTTGCCTCCATTTTCCATTCTTCTTAACACTTTCATCTTCAATTCCAAAGTGACGCTTTTACGCTCTTTTTTCTTTACAGGCGGCATTTTTAACGTAGGGTTAAATTATGTATGTATGTATCTCCAATAAATATTAAAACAAAACTGCCAGCCGACCGAACTAACATTACGGAACAAATGAACACACGAAACGAACGAGGAAATCCCCATAGAACAAAGTCGAAGGACAGGGAATTCCCAATTCTTCAAAGAGAATATTCAGAGAAAGCGGGGATCCCCCCGCGACCATAGAGAAGTTAATGACTACATGAGCGCGAAATTTGAAATTCGCGTTATAGTGAAACCGCGCGTAACGGGGTCGCGCTAAGCGGGGTATTACTGTATATATATATATATATATATATATATATATATATATATATATATATATATATATATATATATATATATTAGGGTGACCGCAAAAAATCGATGTCGGAATTTTGTTCGTCTGGACCCCACAAAAAACGATTCCCCTTTCCAGATATTGAGATAGCCGAAATTTGAGCTCGATTAAACGACGTTAACCCGTGCCGCTCGTCGCTCAAAGTTTGAAAAAAATCCAAATTTTTTGCCAAAAAGCTGACATATGGAGCCATAACTCCAGAACGAACGGTAAATAATAGAAACACGCTTAATATCTCAAAAGAAAGCTAATGTTGTTCTTCAAAATTTATATTCTATACATAATTGTTGTTATTTTAAGTCAAACCGAGTTACAATAGCCTTTAGCCCCAAAGACGTGACCTGGTACCAGTAGGAGCCAGTTTGGGAGTATTCTAAGAATTTTACGGGTTTTTACATAATGTGTCTCGGAATTAACATTTTTTTGTTAAAAAGTATTTTGGAACTCAATTTTCAAACATAAAGAGCCTTTTGTTCAAATTTAATCTTTTATTATATGGGGATTACCTGACTAGTTTACCAAAGAAAGACTCGTTTGACAGGTAAAAATGAGGGTGAATCTAATTTCTATTTTAGGGATGGTGATTTTACTTCAGCGTACAACCGACCTTTTATTTATTCAGTTTAGTTTCTAAAGTGCCTTTGAGCTGGTTAGATCGAACAATTATCTAGTGAAGATATTTTAACGTTTTTTTTAATTTTCCAAGTGTGTGTGTTATTGTTTTTATAACTATTATAGTATTATTTTAAAAGACATTTGAAAACATTTTATTGAAATTAAAGTTTGCAATATATTTTGTTTCATTTTCCAAGTTATTTACCTATTGGCCTCTGAAATGGCATCCACATCAGGTGTACAAAGCCGGACCAAGGATAAAATATTTCTTGTGGGCTATCCCATTCACCAGATCACCGGTTGTAAACCACCCTCAAATCGTCAAGTTTTGTGTGCTTTATTTTATAATTTACGTACTGTGAAATTAACTGTAAGAGAATCAGCAAAACTTACAATACGAGAAGTGTTCATTTTTTGGGAGAAAGCTTGAATCCCGACTAAACATGAGCAAGATGCAATTACTAAGCTGGAAAAAAACTTCACGCCGAGTGGAGAACTCTTCAAAAAGACCGGAAGAAAACATCGAGGTGAGTTTTTTTTTTTATTATTAGTATTCTAAAAAATAGATAAACAAATAAGTAAATAGTTTCATTATAATTGAAAGAAAATTGTACATGAGAGCATGATTTGGCATCTTTATGATTGAGTTTATATTTTTTAAATAATACCTTTTGATAATTAGAAGTAGGTAATTTAGTACCTATGTATTATTACTATTCTGCTAAAACGACAAGTTTTTATAGTCTTTTTTTTTCTCTTTCTTTTGTTGCTTCTTAGAGACGGATGATGAAGACAAGTTCGAAGAAGGAGAAGAAGACACTGAAGAGGACAGCATCTACCAGGAACTTGAGAGCTTGGAGGAAATGGACATCCCTGAAGAAGCTGCAGAAGATCCAGGACCATCTGAGAGCAAGAGGATGAAAGTTTCATTTGCAAGGGGCGTTAAAGAGATTTTAAACATGAAATTGTCCATTTTATTAGATCGATGTAAGGTATCCGACAGAAATGCCACGAGAATTTTAATAGCTACTCTAGAAGCACTAAACCTTGACCCTCTTGAGTATAAAGTCTCGAAAACTTTATTACATGATAGAAGGCAAAGGTTCAGAGAACAATATAATAAAAAATTTTTTGATAAAGTAAACATTCCTGAAAAAGAGCCCGTGGTTGTCCATTGGGACGGTAAACTTTTACCGGGTGTTTTAAAAAATGAACAATGTGAGCGAATAGCTATAGCTATTTCATATGGCGAAAAGGAACAGCTGCTGGGAGTTCCTGTAACAGCAAACAGCTCTGGAGAGGAGCAAGCCGTAGCCGTATATGAATGCCTACATGAATGGGGTCTTCTCAACACCGTCAAGGCGATGTGCTTCGACACTACAGCATCCAACACGGGAAGACTCAAAGGAGCATGCGTCATATTGGAAAAAATGTTAGGAAGAGAATTGTTATACCTAGCTTGCCGTCACCATATCTTGGAAATTCTGTTAAGAGGCGTATTCGACGCAAAAATGGGATCAACCACTGGACCTCATCCAGACATTTTCAAGAGATTCCTCACTGCGTGGCCCAAGATAGACAAAGGAAAATACGACATAGGTATCAGTGACAATCTAATACAGAAGCAGCTAACTCCAGAAGTAATTGCAAATGTTACTGCTGAATTCGAGACCAAATTAACTGAGAGCCACCCCAGAGATGACTACAAGGAGCTATTGCAGTTGGTTCTCGTATTTGTTGGATCACTAGACGGCAATGTTGTGGGTTTTAGAACTCCAGGAGCCATTCATCACGCTAGGTGGATGGCAAAGGCTATTTACTGCTTAAAAAATGTCCATTTTTCATCGTCAATTTAAGATGTCTAAAGAAGAAGAAAGTTCTGTGCGTGCCATTTCTGTTTTCCTAGTTCAAATTTATTGTAAAGCTTGGTTCAATGCTCCAAAAGCTCATCTTGCACCAAAGCAAGATTTAGGTATTTTGCATAGTCTGTTAGACTATAAAGAATATGACAACGACATTGCAGAAATAGCCCTGACCAAATTTTCGAACCATTTGTGGTATTTGAATGCAAAGTTGGTGGGATTACAGACGATGAAAAGTTGTCAATGGCTAATAAATTGCTCAGTAGCACAGATGAACCATCACAGCACGCTAGGGTTGTAAATCCAAAAGTTAGGAAAGAAAACTTAAAAGAGGTAGTTGATGGAGGATTGGTAAATTTACTTACCAAAGAAACGTTTACATTCTTTGACCAATTTAATATAAAAACAGATTTCCTAAGACAACATCCAAACACCTGGCCTCAAAATAATGACTTCCAAGAAGGATTGAAAATTGTCAAAACATTAAAAGTAGTTAATGATATGGCTGAGCGTGGTGTTAAATTAATAACCGACTTTAACGACCTTCTGACAAAAGATGAAGACCAAAAGCAATATGTCCTGCAAGTTGTAAGTAAATGCCGAGCATTATATCCTGACGTTTCAAAAACTACTTTAACAAAAGCTCTAGAATAGATTAGATAACTATGTAAAATTATCAACTCATGTAGGTACTACGTCTGTATCTTTTCTGTGTCTATTTTGTATGTATTATATACCTAATTTTTATATTTTAAAATAAAAAATGTCATTAGACTTATCAGTATTACTTGTTTTTTTATTATATTTCTACTTTAAACTCAAAAATATACCAAAAAAAAACAAAATTTATCACTTAATAACAAAATATACGAAGTATGCTCCTAGTGGTACCAGGTTACGTTTTTGGGGCTAAAGGCTGTTGTAACTCGGTTTGACTTAAAATAACAACAATTTTGTATAGAATATAAATTTTGAAGAACAACATCAGCTTTCTTTTGAGATATTAAGCGTGTTTCTATTATTTACCGTTCTGGAGTTATGGCTCCATATGTCAGCTTTTTGGCCAAAAATTTGGATTTTTTTAAACTTTGAGCGACGAGCGGCACGGGTTAACGTCGTTTAATCGAGCTCAAATTTCGGCTATCTCAATATCTGGAAAGGGGAATCGTTTTGTGGGGTCCAGACGAACAAGATTCCGACATTTTTTTTTCCCCCTCTATGAGATCCGGTCACTCTAATATATATATATATATATATATATATATATATATATATATATATATATATATATATATATATATATATTATATAACTGTATATATATATATATATATATATATATATATATATATATATATATATATATATATATATATATATATATATATATATATATATATATTAAATAACTATGGCTGCAATAGTAATTATTTCCGAATTACTTACATTCCAATAACGATAAATTCGTCCTAGTGGGTTCAATTGAATGTTGAAGGTTTTCATGTAATATTGAGTGTTGTAAAGTTGATTGCAATGCAGAGACCTTCTTTTTAATCGTACTGTCATAATCCTAAAACAAAACAGTGTTTAAAAGACCGAAATATTTATTCTGAAGTTCGAATATATTAACTGAGTAACAACCAAAAATATTCTACCAATAGACCAAGAATGTCATTTATAATATCATTTCCGCCTAATCAATGATCCATTAGAAACTTCAACGAGTGCGGTAAAGATAAATACAAAACAGTGGGCAGAATTGCAGGTCTGTCTTATACAAAAACTTACCTTACTATGCTTCCTCGCAAAGCCGCTAAAAAACTGAATGGTCACTCTGGTCCAAATTTTTATGAAAAACCATTCGAATTTTATTTTTTTTCTTATTTTTGAGAAAAATTTTATGTTAAACAATTTGGTATATATTTTTTTGTAATTGATAAAACAATTTATTCCATTTGATAAAGTGACGTTTAATGGATTCTGATACCGTTAACAGTTTCCATTGTTTCAGAGAAACTCTATTATACTGACATGTTATTATTAGATTACAAATTATCTCCTCCCTATATTATTAAGTATGTCCATCTTAGGGTATGATTTTGTTTAATTGACAGAGGACTGTTAAAGGTAGACTCAACGAACCTATTATAAATCAATTTATATTGTAAATCTCTACAGTTATCGCTTTGTGATACCCTATATACCACAAAGTGCTTTTTACCTATAGAAAAAGGTGGCAATATATATATAAAAATAAGCCATTCTCGAGGTATTGCCATTGTTCTAGACTTTATCAATACCCTGTATAACAAAATCGCATTAGATCCTGTGTTTATTAATCCAGTCAGTATGTACCAATCAAATCGGTTTCCTTGCAAAAGGGTATCTACAATTTTTGGATATATTGTAGGGACCAAGACCACTAATTAAAAACCAAGTTTGCGGAGACAAAACCCCTGTTCAAGCAAAGTTATATTGAAATAACTTCGAAATTATCCAACTTTGCTCAATTTCTCTGTTCCTAGACATCGGAGAGCAAAAGTTGTTGTTACCAATATTATAGAACATAAATTGTGCGACAACTTGAATTTATGATTTTTTTCTACATGCAATAGTTATCGAACTACAGAGCAATGAAAGTTTCAGAATTTTTGAAAAATTACAAAATCCGCATATATTACATAGAGAAATACAAATAAAAATAAATAAATTATATTTTTGAAATTATTAACTTCTGATACACACATTATTGATGCAATTTTTAAAATCTAACTAAAACTGCAATATTATCTTTATTTATCATTAAAAAACTCCGCTCCTCCTCCGAAAAAAATTAGGAAACAGGAATAACTCAAATTAATTTTCAATAGTTGAACTATAATGAAGATTGGGGTTGATGGAATTTTGCAGACGTTTCGCACTTGGCATTTTCAATCCTGACTCGCCGGATACAGTTACTGAGAGCTTACGTCGCAGCCATCAATAAGCCACTATACCCCGACAGATTAGCGTTGAAAATCCCAAATGAGACCTTATCGAAAAGTCTGCAAACCTCCACTCGGAATGTAACAAACGAACGGATGTATTCCATAATTTACTCTTCTATACATTCTCGATCCGTGAATCACTTTGACTTATATATATATATATATATATATATATATATATATATATATATATATATATATATATATATATATATATATATATAGCAGTCTATAGATCCTAAAACCGCACATAACCTATATAGTTTAATTGAAAAATAAATTAGTTAACCATTAAGTTCAAAATTTAAATAAAAAAATACACCGAACATTCCAAACTATCAGAAATCTCGCTAAATACAAGTTGAATTGAAATTAAGGGAAATTATACCTTCAGACGTATATTAAGCAGGATTAATCCTATATATAATAAAAGAAATTGGTGATTATATACCTGTCTTCCTGTTTTTTGAGGTATATCGAAGATATGTATTATCTAAGACTAAATTGGTTAATGATACCTCAAAAGATAGCAAGAAAAGCTCTCTAAGATACATCGTATACTATAACAATGTACTTAGCTGTCTTTGTATTAGTTCTCTGCAGAGAAATTGGTACAAGTAAGCTGTCCTGAAAAATGCAGGTGAGTTTAAAACAGCACACACTGAAGACTCGTCAATGGCGGCTTCTAGGAGACTCCACACAAAATTAACTGCTCATCTATGGGTAAGCCACTTAAATTTTCCCTTAACACAAAGATGAAGAAAAGAAAGGCGTGAACATAAACACTCAAGCTTTGACAAACTGCTTCCAAAAGATGCTGTTACTGTACATGAGAATATAATTTTAAGGCAAAACTGACTACTTTAATAGTTGCCTAAAATTTAAAAAGAATCGTCAAAGTTATACGTTTTTATTCAAACTAACAGCCGTATTGTATGCTGTCACTTCATAAGTACCTCAACTAAAACTGAAGCATCTTCTAGACAATTTAATGTCAAAAAAGGGATATTGATATCGGAAACTCGGTGCTTTTGTCATTTCCTTCCGGAAAAAAAAAAATTACATCATACCAACTTTCACCTCCAAGCTCCGCTCCGACATATTACAATCATTCTATGTCCAAACATAAAGCAATGAAAACAGTTTTCCTAATAATAACCAAACTCCATATAAATACGCACACCACCCTAACAAAGCAATTGTTATTTTGGTTTATTAATTTTACCATTATTAACATTGTTTTAAAGATAACAATGCAATTGTCAAGTTTTTAACAATATTAAAACTTACCTTGTGAAGGTTTGGGCTATATACGTTATTCAAAAATTCATATAGGTCTATAGTGGGTGATCCAGATATAGTATTGATTTGCAAGCATTTAAGAAAATTGTTATCATCTGCCATCATAGGGCTTTTCTTACTACTAAAAACAAGAAGCTTCTCTGGTGTGCCATCTTGGACCTAAAAGATAAATTAATATAAATTAAAATATTATAGAATTAAATATAGAACAGAAAAAACACTGCGCAATTTCCATTCGCGTTATTATCTGGTTTAGATACATATACACATATTTTAGTCACAAGAATATCCCAGTTTCATATTGTAAAAATACTTTTCACTCTACAGGGTTTATCGAAATGAGAGGAAGTGTATAATAGATGATAACCTCACTGCTACTAATTGCATTCGAAGAATACTCATGAAAATTAGATAAATATAATTTATATTTTCTTACCAAAAATAGCCGAAAAATAAATCCAACGAAAGTTGTATTAGTAATTATGTGTATGTAGTATATATATATATATATATATATATATATATATATATATATATATATATATATATATATATATATATATATATATATATATATATATATATATATATATATATATATATATATATATATATATATATATATAGAGATATACATGACAGAAATCTCTATATCATATTATACTAAATTTCTTTATCTCAGTTATACATTTACATATATATATATATATATATATATATATATATATATATATATATATATATATATATATATATATATATATATACGGGTGTAATGCATATATTGGAACTGGTGGATTCTTGTAGAAAGACCGAGTGCAAAAAATTCACCTTAAATAGCGAATCTCAGTAATAAAGGAAAAATTCGACCGTGAAGAAATGATGTTATGAATATTTTTTTCACGGCGTCACTGGTGAACCCTAGAACTCTAGAAAATTGTTAATCAGACGTAAGGTGGTTGTTTAAATTTGAGTCGGCTTTTCTTAAATAAATTTAGTACAAGAAATAAAAATTTAATAGTTTTCTTATTTTATTATTCTGATACCGACAAAGAATTTGTGGATTTTTGTTATTCCCATTCCTAAAGAGATTAAAGTCGCCGGCGGCTCACTTGGGACAGTTTTTGGTAGCTCGCGGCTTACCGGAATTCAAGTGACACCGCATTCTATGAAAACTTCAAATTCACGTTTAGCTTGTTGTTGTAAAAGATCAATGTTATTGCAACTTTGTTTAAAGATAGAAGGACTATACAGTAGTGTTAATTTATAAAAAATTGCAGAAAGTGTAGAACATAGCAGCAAGTAAAATAGATAGTGTCATTCGGTACAGTTGTAGTTATAAATTTATCACAGATAACTTAGGATATTTTATATGGAGATCAATTGCACATTTCAGGTATATTTATTTACTTATTTACATGTACATTGAATACAATTGACGTTAAATAAAATTACCCAAACGAATTATACAAAAACTTTAGTAACTAGCTACCCGTCCCGGCTTCGCATGGGATTTGTAATGTTACTGTTTATCTCTTCACTATAATTTAGTCCAGACAAAAATAGCATGTGTGTCTTTTCCCCGGGTGCCAGAACAAACAGTCGTCGTAAAACGTTCTATCCGTTAGTGAAAATCGATATAAAATCAGTTCAGTACTTAGTAGGAGAATTGACAAATAGGCAGACAGACAGACGCGACGAGGGTTTTGTTTTGTACTATGTACTTACTTAATGTGATCCAAAAATGAGGGTAAATTACCCTCATAAAAAATATTTTTAGCATACCTCTCAATGTCTTTTTGGTCAGCCGACCCCTCCATTGTCATAATTGGCTTACCCTTTTTTACCCGAAGCCACCCTCTTCTAACCCCATATAATTCCATTTTCAACATCTTTTGAAGAAAAAAAAACACATAGAGACTTTTTGGTTCGACGATCGTGCCCTCTTCTACCCTCATATAAGGCCTTTCTTAACTACTTCTTAACAAAAAAATAACCCATATGAGACCTTTTTGACGAACCCTTTTAACAAAAAACACTTTATATTAGGCATCTTTCATCAACTGTATATCAAAAAAACAACCCCACTAACTTCATTAATGCCACGCAGAGTTAGCAACACTGTCTCACCCCTGCGCATACGCACATACACTGGAGTGGGTCCAAAAATATCACAAAAAACAAATTATGTTTGGACATAATTTTGGTGGAGTTAAATCGTCCAGCAATATAGGAGCCCCTACTTGTATAATTAGTTTTTGGGCGGCGCGAGTGCAGATATACCTTTGTAAAATCTAAACTAGTCATCCAGATGTTATAATTTAAAGACAGTTTTTATCTTTTTTAAATGTACAAAACAAAGAACGCATAAGCAAAGAATTTATATTTTCCTACCTAAATTACTCTCTTTAGTTGAAGTATTTTAACACCTGTATTTTTAATATCTTTACTTTGATAATTTGCGTTAACCTTTGTAGATAGACATATGCTGTCGCGGACATTTTTGAAGAACTTTTAGAGGCGAACTATATTGCTATATATCGTTTTCATGTATCCTTTACTATTTACGCAGCGTACGCGATAATACTCGTATCTCTCCGACGATTGATTTTTTCCAACCTCATCCGACATTCATCATTATAGGTCGCTTAATTTGGACAGAATGCACAAACTATACACGTGAAACACTTTATCCATTAATGAAAGCCAGAATAAAATCCGTTGAGTAGTTACTGAGAAAATCATGTACAGACAGACAGACAAACGCGGCGGGGGGCTTTGTTTTATAATATTTACTGATAACATAATACGTCACCAATCTGATACCAATTTAAGGTACATAAAAATAATAAACAAATACGTTTTTTCACTTCAACAGCTGTTTATCCTTTAATGAATATTATTATTTCTGTTTTTTTTTGTACAGGCACTTTGGCTATTGTTATTAAAATTAGGGTAATTTTTGGTGTTCCGTACGGAACACTTATAAGATCAGTTCGGTGTATGTCTGTCCGTCTGTCACACCCGATTTCCTCCGAAACTATTTGTCATAGAAAGTTGAAATTTGGTAATAATATAGGAATAGGCCTCATCAGAGCCATGTAGTTTTGAAAGTTAGTTTTGGGGGGTGAAATCGGAAGTGAAAAAAATTTTTTTTTTACTAGGTAATCGAGTGTAGTGTCAAATGAAAGCTTGTGAGAACACGAGTAAAAAATATATATGTATAATGTAATACTTTCGCGCACTTTTCTTTGTATTATTTTTAAAAAATCGCGAAAAATCGCTGTCTACCCGCCTTATCTCGAAAAGTACTTATCAAAATATTTTGAAAAAATTCTGGAATATTCTCCACGGGGTATAGATTGAACGAAAATTATCACGAGTGCCTTACCTGTAATAATTTATCTGATATATAAAAAAACAGAAATTTCAAGGTCATCAATTTTCAGTAAAGATTGGAAATAAACTTTGTTGAAAACTCATTTGGAGTGTGTTTTGTGAAATCACTGATCATTTTATACTTCCGTTACAACATTTTTTATTTTAAAAGCAAACACTAATGGCGCAAGTTCAACTTGCACTTGACCGGTTATTTAATTTAGTCTGCTGGCAAAATTTTTTAATATTGTATATATTTTCCCAAATTAGTAAAAATTTTAACACATGTAATTCACTAAAATTTTATTTGCCTCATTGTATATAAATTATTTATAAATAAATTACTGACCTAGGTCAAAAGAGTCGTTCAACTTCTTCGGCTTTCGTTTGTTCTCAACAAAAAAGCCAGCTGGGCTTCAAAACATTTGGATGCCGGATACCGGCTGTGTGTTGTGTCTAGGGGAGGTTAGGTTTATCGATTCGTGGTAACTTTCTTTTTTTTGACTTGAAGTAATTTCCATGGTTTTTTGTACAGCATTTTTTGTAGTATTGGCCATAAATATTTTACTTTTTCTTAAAGCTTTCGCGTTAAATACCGAAGTAGTTCATTATTAAAATTTGTTTCGATAGTAATAAAAAGCGTCTTGTAAGATCGATGGGCTTTCATTACTTTGTTTGAGAGAAATAACATTTATATTTTCAGCTGCTTTAAACAAATGCTCGGGAAAGACGTTTTTGCCCACGGGCCAAACTCCAGCCGTTTTAAATCCGTTCACAATGGCGCCAGTGGTTACCTCATTGCTTACCTTCTGCAAATAAACTTGCAAATTGATACTGCGTTCAAAACCTGGATTTGTCCTCAACTATTTTTCTTTTGCTTGAATATAAAAATTGCTCACAGGTTAAAAAAAAAAAATACGTTCAGTGGCTGAAGCCGATGTGTAATAAGGCCTGGCAGTTGTAACATTAGGCTTCGCTAGGATTAACGCCTCCAGGTTCTTCGAATCCGTTGTATTTCCATCAAGCAGAAGTAGCACTATATTTTTAGGGGTTGGGTTTACGACGCTTGTAAAATGTTTCATCCAGTTTACAAATAAGTTTTGGTTAATACAACCAGTGTCTTGAATGGTGACAACACCCTGAGAAGGCGTGCCATTCCCCAATTCGGGATTTTGTCTCATTCTTTTGAATATAAGTGTTGGTTGCACATACTGTCCAGGCACACTAGCATAACACAAAGCATATTTTCCCGCTTGTGATTGCGCCGATTTGTTTCTTCCTTTTCAATCCTAAAACTCTTTTCATTTTTTTTTAAACGGTGGAAAATCCACTTTAATCAAAGTTTATTTAATAATATTTAAATTTGGTGGGTCGATGTCTACAGTGAAAAATCACCTGTTAAGGGGCAATGATCGGTTATTCTTGGGCCTTCCAAGGAATTATCTCCTTTCAATGGCAATGTTTCATAGGCGGGTTAAATTTATAAATAATTTGATAAAAAGAGAGAATTTTTTTTAATTTTTCAAAAATTTTTGAATTTTAAAAAAAGTATTGAATGTGCTTTTACATGACACTAGAGTCACCTATTTAAATATATGCAGTGAATTTCATGATACCTTGTATATATATATATATATATATATATATATATATATATATATATATATATATATATATATATATATATATATATATATATATATATATATATATATATATATATATATATATATATATATATATATATATATATATATATATATATATATATATATATATATATATATATATATATATATATATATATATATATATATATATATATATATATATATATATATATATATATATATATATATATATATATATATAAATGTATTATGCAAGGAACTTTAGAGCTTTACATATTATTTTATATCATATAGTTACAGGCACAAAATTAGATATTATAATATCATTATAATTATCTCCAAATGGTAGTCATAAACATTATTTAAAACCGACAGCAAAAAAATAAAATAATGACGCTATATGTTATAAGAAACTTATGGAAGTGCCAATTATGGATACTGTAGAGAACATGGTGTATGTATAAAAAGGAGCTCTAAACAGTACAAATTGACTTTCAGCAGCACCTCTGTGATAGGTTGTTAACGATTTTTACCATACTATATTTATACTATATAATAATCATTATTGAATAGTACATCGTATATATATATATATATATATATATATATATATATATATATATATATATATATATATATATATATATATATATGTATAATTAAATTTCACATTAATGGACATGAAACACAGAGTAAAATACATAAAAGTAAAAAATTATCTGACCGAAGGCCTCAAATATTAGACTCAAGTTAGCAGTTAGTGCTTTACTCTCTTCGGTAACTAACTAGTATTTATAGAGAAACGAACTTCTAAAATTAGCTAAAAGTTGATAGTTTGAGCTAGTTTGTTAAATTTAAGCTACAGTCTGCTAATTCTTATTCTTTTTTATATCCTACAGAACAACTGGCTGAAATTATTTAATTAATTTAATGAACCTATTTCTCAGCAGTGACATTAAGAAATATATTATTACACGCATGCACAGACTTGTTACAACCTGCAATACTGACTTAAACACCTGCAGCGGACACAAATTGTGACACTTTTGTTGCAGTGCAGGAAAATGTTTTCAAGTGTCTCAGCTAATTTATTATTTTCCTATCCTACATACTAAGAAACTTCTTTCAGTACTCAACCTAGTTTTTTATGAGGAAGTCATATATAGTATTAAAAATTTGTCACTCGTCAAATGAGCATACCACTAAATACTATTTTTTAGTCTATTTGCAAAAATAATAATTAATTAAAATGGCATATATGAGCATACTACTAAATAATATTTTTCAGTCCATTTATGAAAATATATAACATTTGATATTTATTTTCAGTCTTTACCGATATACAGGGCATTTAAATTATTGAACTGAATATTATCTCCAAATCTGACAGATTCCAAAGCCAACTACGATTTTTTTAAATGACACTCTCTTCGGATGAGCATATCATTAAATATTATTTGTCAGTCCGTTTACAAAAATATACTCTTGATATTTATTTTAAGTCGTTAACGATATACAGGGCATTTTAGTTATTGAGTAGAATTTTAATCATTAAGGGACTTATTCGATTTACTATCTTTCTATTTGGGATACCAAAAAATTCGTTTACTAGTAAACTCAGCTTGTTGTGAGGAAGGAAGAAAAAAATTGTCACTTTTTAAATCATTTGCCATTTAAAAAAAAATCTATTTGACTTTGTAATCTGTCAAATTTGACAAGTGGTAAATTTTTTGTCATCATATTTGATTTCCTGCTAGCATATTAGTGTATATAGTTTGCTTTCAAAATAAGATTATAAATATTAAGAGTCTTTTTGTAGGTTCACGAAATGCTTTATAAGACTACATTATCGTGGCTATATATCTTAGCCAAGGAAAAATTATTAAACCGTAATGACATTTTGTTTTGTTTTAAAAATACTAGTACTTTAAAATATATATTGAAATAATTTATTGTTAAATGTTTACCAATCACACCTTGCCGATTCTAGAAGATTTTTTTTCGCTAATGTTGGTTCTCATTAGCGTCTATTATCCAACTGCAGGAACATCAAATTATATTACTAAAAGTGATTTCCTGGTATAAAGCTATATGCTGACGTCATAACGCCTTTCCCTATTATCGTTCCCGCCCGACAGAGCAACGACATAGCAACAAATAAAAATCAATAGTACGAGCATAAATTTTAAACAAATTTAAACATCTGCATTTATATACGTACTTCCATTCCCAAGCTACTCATAGATTAAAAATTGTAAAAAAATCTCTGGACACCCTATACTTTCCACCATTTAATAAAAATTTAGATTCTAAGAATTCATTTAAAAATACGAGTATATTGACAATATGTATTAAAAACATTTAATAATGCTATGTACCACAAAATAAAATATATACGCATATCAACTTACGTATTATTTCTTTAGTCTGAAGGAAATTCGTAAAATATAAATATTAAAAAAATAAATAAAGCTCTGTATAAAACACAGATCAGAATATTACAAAAAACTCCAGTTTTAGTACCATATTTCACAAATCAGATTTTATATAATGTAGTCAATAAGATTTTAACAAATGAGCTTTTTATTGACAATTTTTAGAATTTTTTTTTGAGGTGAAACAGCATTCAGGATATGTAAAAATTTTGATCTGACGAATTCAAGAATATTTGAAATTAATATTTACGAATCAGTAGAATTCATGTCCATAAATATGTCAAAATCTAACGGTATAAAAGGTAAAGGCATATTTGGGGTAAGCTTACATTTCCAATAACTTTATGTTACTTATCCTAAAATAATATTGTTAGATTTTTTCACTTCTATTATTTTCATTAATATAGTGTAGTAGTGAAATTGCACAGTCTAGATACAACAATATTATAGTTTTATCCTCTCTGGGGTACCAACAGGAGTATTGTCCTGAATTTTGGACCTCGAAAAACTTGTGCTCCTTTGTTTATAAATAATTTAAGTTTTCAAAACACGTTTTTTAAGCTTAAAATGTGGATAACGCCGGTTATATAAGTCGGCTTGAGACAAAAGAAAATCAAACCCTTCGTAATGAAATTTCCAACAATTTTTTTTTTTAGAGTCGATTTTAAGTCGCTCAAGTATGTACATAACCTACAAAATTGAAAAAAAACCGAAAAAACTGTTTTTTTTCCCTTTTTTGGTACAGGTCGACTAAGCAAACCGATCGGCTTAAAACTTTAAAAAATATGCCTCTTGTTAAAGCAAAAATTATCTGAAATTTTGGTACAAAAATATTGAACCCAGTGGGTACAACTGAATTTTTTATTTAAAATTTGAATCACCCGCCATTTTATGCCATTTGGTTCAAAATCGATATTTTTTTTCGAAATTTAGGTCTCGATGCTATCCGGTACCATTAAAAAACATTTTTTTTGAGTCATTTTAACCGTTTTTTTTTACATTTGTTACTTAATCAAATAACAACAAATGCGTTTTTTCGGTCATTTTGAAAAAAAAATCTGAAAAATTGTTATCACATCTGGTAAAGAATCGCCTTATTTAAAAAAAAAAATCATTTTCGTTAACGTGAAAATGACCGAAAAAACGATTAATGAACAAATGTAAAAAACGGTTAAAATATGACGAGAAAAATGGCATCAGAAAACTAGCGTCTTGAACTAAATTTTGAAAAAAAAGATCCATTTTGGGCCAAATGGCATAAAATGGTGGGTAATTCAAATTTTAAATAACAAATTCAATTATGCCCGCTAGGTTCAACATTCTTGTACCAAAATTTCAGAGTATTTTTGCTATAACACAAGGCATATTTTCTGAAGGTTTTAAGCCGATCGGTTCCCTTAGTCGAACTGTACAGTAAAATGAAAAAAAAGCGGATTTTTGCCAGTTTTTTCATTTTTGCAGATTATGTATGCACTTGAACCACTTAAAACCAACGAGGATTTGTTGGAAATTTCATTACAAAGAGGTTTTTTATTTTTGTTATGTTCGGACTTATATAGGTGGAGTTATTCACATTTTAAGCTCAAAGAACGCGTTTTGAAACCTTAAATTGTTTATAAACAACAACAACAAGTTTTTCGAGGCCCAAAACTCAACACAATACTCCTGGTGATATTCTAGAGAGGATAAAATTATAATATTGCTATCTAAACTATGCCTATCTCATCATTATTTTGACCTTTTTTTTACTGCACTAATTTCTACTGTCTCGAAAATATTGCTTTGTCAGTTTGCAACATTTTCTGAAATCTGTTGAGCAGGCTGTTTCCTTTTTCTAAAGGAAACAGGCTTCAACATTTTTTCTTTCTTGATACAGTTACTACAAAAAAAACTCTCCAAAGTAAATTAAAAAAATTTTCATGTTTTCCAAACTTCGTTAAACACCTATATATAAACACATTTTACATAGTCGTTAAAACAGTTACTTACAATCCTATATACTGGTATACCTTCTAAAATCAAAAGAGTAAGATAAAAATACCGAAAACGTTCTTCAGTTTTTAACAATATATAAATTGTAACAAAAAAGGTTTGCTAAATTTATCAAGAACAACGTAATGAAATCCTGTCGGGGTCTACCTGAGTTTTATATCCAAAAACATTAGAGTAAAATTTAAACAAAACTTACCGTTTTTGAAAACTTTAATATTTCATTGTCTTCTAAATAAGCATATAGAACCAAAAGGCCTTTATTGGAAATAAATTCTTCGAGAAGCGACAATCCATTAACATTTTGCTGAGAGACGTCCTCCAAATATACTGCCCCCAACTGTAGCCCTATATATAGTATATATAGTATATATATATATATATATATATATATATATATATATATATATATATATATATATATATATATATATATATATATATATATATATATATATATATATATATATATATATATATATATATATATATATATATATATATATATATATATATATATATATATAATTGTATAAAAATCACTATATGAAGTACTTATAACTTACTTGAAATTTGAATTATTGACTTTTTTATTAAATCAGACATAACTCGGCTAACAATAATAGCAGAGTAGTTAATAGTCTGGTTAGCCAGTCATATTTGTTTGTATTGTGTTGATAGTGTTACGTTTCTATGGAGCGTAATTTGTATAGTAATTTATCAGTACAGGATGTTCTTTTCTAAAGTGGAGGTTGTAATAATTTATTAAAATAAGTTATTTAATAAGGAGTTAAATAACAATAAAAATATAACCCTCTGAAAATTTCTAAAGTGGTCAACGTGAACCTGAATTTTTAGCAGTGCATTGTTCGATTGTCATTAATGCAAACCTAAGAAACTAGAAAAGTACTGAAGAAAACAAAATAATAGTAGAATATTTTCAGGTTTATTAGACTTTTGTCAGTAGAATGGTATAGTGGTATCTAGATGTTAAGCATATTCAGTAAGATGTGATGTTTTCATACGATTTATATGTGCGGTCTCAGTATAGTTTTAAAGTAACAATAGTGTTGGAGATTGACAGTATTTTTAAAAAAATTTGAATTATTTCATTAAAAATTTAATAAAAAATAAAAATTAAAAGGCGATCAGTATCAATCCCTAATGACTTTTTAAAGGCATAGCGAGAAATTGGAAAAATACTGTTAAAAACGTGAAATGAGCTAGCGCCAAAGGACAAGCAGCGAACTATTTATGTAGGGGATGAGGTATTTATCAACGAATAGGTCTTAAGTAAAAGTAAGATCGTTAATCACATGTAGTCATTTTGTACCTAAACAAAAAAGATTAATTATTTTCATAATTGTGTTTTACAGATTTTTTACAAATAAATTTAGACTTAATATCAGTTTTTTTTAGATATGAAATATTTTCGCTCTATAGATATTTAAAAGGCGCCGCATATTAAAATTGTTAAACTATTTTTTACTTTGTAATATTATATCGATAAATTTTTTATCGATATAATATTTATTTTATTTATTTATAAATTTATTTAAAAAAAAAATTATAATTTTATTTAAAAAAAATGGATCTCATTCTTAGCTCCTTGAATTGTATTGAATAAACAAATCATTTTTACTCTATAGTTATTTAAAAGACGCTATTGTGTGTGTGTTTATAAACTTTTTTATAAGCCATCCCTAGCAGTTGGACAAATTCAGCAAAAAATTATTCTCATCCTATAAATATTTTTAAGATGCCATTTAGTGCCCATTTATTGAATTATTTTCATACATGTGGATATGCAAACTGAGTTATCATTTGAGACCCAAATTATTTTGTCTCTAGAATATACCACAAATATATTTGAAAATAAATCGTTTTGTCCCTATTATTCTCGTTATTATAAGTGCAATTCTTTAGTGTTTAAATAATACAAAGTAATGGCCATTAGTTTTAGCGTCATGTTCGTAAATAAATCTTTAAATGTTCGTTTTTCAATCTCAAAATCATCAAAATTAGCTGAAACTTGTGTTAAATAAATTTATGATAATTTAATTCTAGACGTTATTTATCCTGTTGCCTAAACACGTTCAATACTTTTTACTTGATTAATTTTTGCCTTACACGCGCTAATGAAGCACAATGTTTAACCTTATGTTCAGCATCCCTCTTAAAGAGAACTACCATAAAAAAACATAACATAACAAGTTGAACTTGCGCAATTAGTGTTCCGTATGTTGATTTCTTTTGAAATAAAAAATTTTGTAACGGAAGTATAAAATGATCAGTGATTTCACAAAACACACCCCAAATGAGTTTTCAACAAAGTTTATTTCCAATCTTTACTGAAAATTGATGACCTTGAAATTTCTGTTTTTTTATATACCAGATAAATTATTACAGGTAATGTACTCGTGATAATTTTCGTTCAATCTACACCCCGTGGAGAATATTCCAGAATTTTTTCAAAATTTTTTGATAAGTACTTTTCGAGATAAGGCGGGTGGACAGCGATTTTTCGCGATTTTTTAAAAAATAATACAAAGAAAAGTGCGCGCAAGTATTACATTATATATATATATATATATATATATATATATATATATATATATATATATATATATACTTTACTCGTGTTTTCACAAGCTTTCATTTGACACCACACTCGAAATTTTTTTTTTCTCTTCCGATTTCACCCCCCAAAACTAACCCCTTAAGTCAAAATTTAACTTTCAAAACTACATGGCTCTGATGAGGTCATCAATTCCTATATTATTACCAAATTTCAACTTTCTATGACAAATAGTTTCGGAGAAAATCGGGTGTGACAGACGGACAGACAGACAGGCAGACAGACACCGAAGTGATCTTATAAGTGTTCCGTACGGAACACTAAAAATATTCCATATAAGAACTCGCAACTCCCTGTAAATTTTTAACAACCAAATAATGGTGCGGGAGCCCCCCTAAAAAGGCAGCAGCAACTATGGCGGTGGTATCCCATATTTCAGTAGTATGCAAATTTCGTTATAAGCTGTTCTAATAAAATATAAGTGTTTGAATTTTTGATTCCTTTTAATTAACATGTATTTGCGCTTGTCAGTTCATTCGTCTATGGTACAATCAATTAAGTTTTCAATACCCACTAAAAAATTTTCCTATTTATAGCAGAAACTTTTAACCTGATATTAATAAATATCCGTCATTGCCTGCGCACACTAACGTGACTTTTCTATGCGATAAGTTGGGTACGTTTATTCGTATTTACTAACACATTCTTCTAGTATTTTGTGGGGGCGCACTATTTCTGTGTGCAATTATTTAACTACGTGACTGTACAAAGTTCTAAAATTTGCATTAATTTCCAAGAGAAAATGATACACAGAAAGGTTTTTTCTTTATTTCGTGGGTGTGAGAAAGTGCAAAGATGAAAAAAAATTGCGGAAACTAGTTGCTACAACTAATGGGGTCAAGTTACATTAATGTCCAAACACGTTAGATATTTGTATTGCTATAAAATTGAAATAAAGTTATATTATTTTGTAATATGGCTCCTAATTGGCTTTAACTTTTTTTAAAATATTATTCTAAATTATCATTGACTAAATCCAATTAAAAAATTGAAAAGTAGAAGCACGTATAAAATCCACTGAATAATAAATAAACATATAACAAGAAATAAACAATGTTTTCATTGCACACAATCACCTTGTAGAAAATCCTTTAGATCAAAATAAAAGTGTTCAATGTTATATTTTATGGACCATTTGCCACAGAAAACTAAAATATTTAGATTAGTATTTTTATTTTAAATTTTAGTCATAAAAATTAATTTAAAAAATTCTATACACAAAGATACAATTTTTAATGATCTATCTGGAAAGGGTAGCACGTATACGGACAATATTCTCCCCACTCCCTATCAAAAAAGGTGGCCCAGTCTGAGACACAGGGATGTATTGTCTGGGAAAGGATTTTTTCAAGTATTACTCTAAGGAAGGCTTTTTTTCATTGAAAGTCCTCTCCTACCGACCGTCGAATTTTTTCAATGTGTTGGTAAGAGTTTAAGCTTAGTAAGCTAACTGTTACTGAAAGGGTTTCTTTCTTTGGAAAGTTCTCTCCTCCCTGGTCATTGATTTTTGGTACTGTATTGGTAAGTGTTTAAGCATTTGAAGTTTTACTGTATAGGAGATTTTATTTTGATATCACCCGCGTACCGAAGATGATTCAGTCTTATCACATTAATCAAGATGCCTCGATTATCCCAGTGCGAGTTCCTGAGTACGTCCTCTAAAGTTAACGTAAACAGTTTTGGAGAGAGAGTATTACCCTGCCTTATGACTCTTTTTATGGGAACAGTGGAAGTTACATTGTCGTATTTATACTTATGGATATACCTATAATCGATTCTGGCATGATGAAGTGCCCTCTTCATAGCCCAGTGTTCTACGGTATGCTTTGTGGAAATTCACAGAAGCTAGGCATATGTCTAAATGATATTCCACTGATTTTTCCAGAAACTCTCTCGTAGTCAATAAGCATGTATCTTTCCAGTTATCCAGTTTGAGAGTCAGTCTATTTATTAAGATCTTTGTAAACTGACTAATCAGTCGATAATTTTCTAAATTAGCTTTATCTCCTTGTTTGTGTAGTAAGATACCGATGGCATTGTTCCAGTTATTTCAAATTCTACCCTCAATCAAAAACAAGTTGAAAAGATCGCAGAGTTTCTTCATCACCTCCGGACCCACTTACTTCAACATTTTCACCAAAATTGTATCCTCTCCAGGCGATTTATTATGTTTAAGTGTTTTCAGTGCATAATATACTTCTTCTTAGGTAGTTTCAGGCAGGTCTTCTGAGCCAACATTAATCACTTTTTGGGTTTTCTATGTTTGCTGGGGTTCTTTGTGTATGTGTCATACAATCTACAAAAGAACTGTTCCATAGTGTCAACAATTTCATCCCTATCCCTCTTGACCCATCTCGTCTTTCAAGTATACGATCTATTATATCACGGTTTGCTCTAAACTTTTTAATCCTTTATCGCTTTCAATTAATTTTTCAACTGCTTTTGCAGTTTCTCTAGCTTTCTCTTATTTTTCTTCCCTCAACAATTTTCTTTTCTGTTTTATTTTGTTCTTGGTTTTTTTACTCATTCTGTCTCCGTTTTTGTGTTTTTGCTATATTTAAAGCTATTTGTTTTAAGATTGTTGTTAAAATATCGTTCATGTCATTCAAATTCTTGTTTCAGTTCCTGTTGGAATTGCTAAGATTTCAGTTTTAATAGATTGGTATCTACTGTTTCATTTTTACTTGTTCAAATTTTTCTTTGAATTTTTTTCTTTTGAATTCAATGCTGTTCCACCTTTTACAATAGATTTATTATGCAATTAATTTCCTTTTATAGTCCGTTTGTTTGGAGTTGATAGCACACAACATGGGTTATAATCATTAAAATGTCATAAAGCATAAGCGTCCGAAATTTCTCTACCAATTATTTGCCTTTTTAGTTTTAATCACCTTTATTTTCTCTACACAACAGTGCGACATTTTTCTAAAAAATATTTTATTACATGCTTTATAAACTTTACAATAAGCTATATAAATCAACTCAATTCAAAATTTATTTTATTGAGTAAATGATGAAACTAAAAATCTGATTTGTATGATAAAGGCCTAAACGAGTACAATTAATAATTCTTAAGAACTAGAAATCTACAGTATTATAAAGCTTAACGATAATAGGTACAATAAAATTATTTGGGATTTTAGCAGTTATTGAAATATAATTAACCAAAGTACTTATCGATAGATATGTAAGTACCTATGTAAGTATGCAATAAAAATATTCTGTGTAAGCATAAAATTAAAGCAAAAACCTATAATATGCTTAGTTCAAATCAGAACAGCGATGGCTTCAACTTTCAGTTTGGATCCGGTTAAACTTTGCGGAGTCTGTAAATCTGCATTTTTCCTGCGAGAAAAAACAATTATACTTTACGTCCACGATGCCCTAATGCATCAACAGCCAACAAGTCAACTCCGTGAAATTGTGGAAATCTGTGCCAACGTAACTGGAGTTGGATCAGCAACTATTTATAGATTTCTAAAAGAAAGAAAACGCAATCCTTGCAACGAACCTCAAAGTCACAAAGAAAAGGAGCCCATAGAGATCGATGAAGACTCTAAAAACGCAATAAGAAGAAAAGTATACCATTTTTTTTATTAAGAAAGAAACACCTACACTACATAAAGTTTTGCAAAAAATCAGGGAAGACCAGGACTTACCAAATTTAAAAAAATGGGAATTATACAAACCATAACCTGAATTTTCATTGGGAAAACACAATAGAAAATCTGTTTTTATCGATAAAACAGAAAATTTCGAGCCAAAGAAAGAAATATTTTTTATTGAGTGAGACTTGAGTTAATGAGGGACACAGAGTGAAAAAATTCTGAATTGACAAAAACATTAAGAGTACCAAACAAGCTAGGCTAATTATAGCACATATCGGTAGTGAAGACGGATTTCTTGACGGTAGCTTGTTGAAATTCGAATCAAAGTCAACTAGAGATTCCCCTCAGGGGCTAGTGTAATCTAGGATTTCGTTAGTACGGGCCTGACAACCCCGAGGTACCCGAGTCATGTTTTGTCGTTGTCTTGTGCTAGTCCATTAAATGTAGTCCACGTCTTAAATGTAAAATTGCGCAATCCCAAAGTGTTAGAAACCGTGCCAAGGGGATGTATGGCTCAGCCAAAATGAGTCTTTAACGGTTCCAGTCAGACACCAGGCGACATCTGATTGTAAAATAAGTCTTACTATGATATCCAGGCTCTGTCATGGTGCACAGTTACTTCCTAGGATTCTCGTGGGAATCATATGTCACCACAAAAAAACACTAAAAATTACGGGTCCAAAAGGCCCAGAATAGAGTCTCTGTCAACTACGCCAAAAATCCCAGTATACGATAGATATTTCAAAATAAGCATGGAGGATGGTTCCTTTAAGAACATCTCTCCATTTGCTCTTCATAAAGCATTGCAATCTCAGATAGGCACCTTAGAAGAAACAAGAAAGCTAGCGGACGGCACCTTACTGATTCAAGTATTAAACAAAAATCAGTCAAAAAATGCAATAAACTTAGTTGATGAATAAAGAAGTAAAAACTACTCCTCACAAAACACTAAATATTATCAAGGAAATAATAACATGTAAGGATCTTGCTAATTGTTCAGACGAGGAAGTATTGGAAAATTTAGAAAGTCAGGGAGTGAGTCACTGAAATTTTCAGAATTCCTTCAAAAAGAGACAGTAACATGCCATCACATACTTTCATTTTATCATTTTGATCGCACCAACTCCCAGCAAGGATCTACACAGGCTGGTACTCACTTAATGTCAGATATATTCAGAACCCTATGCGATGCCATCACTGTCAAACATACTGCGGCTAAATGCTCATATGATCCTTTATGTCCATCATGTGGACATGCTCAGCACATCGATTTTCCCTGCTCTAACAATCAAATGTATGTATCAATTGCAATGGAACGTATTCCCCCAAATATAAGGAATGTCCAAAATTCAAACAAGAATTCGAAATTCAGAAAATTAGAGCAACGGAAAAGTTAAATTATTTCGACGCGAGAGAGAAAATATCTCAGTCAGAATCCATCCTTTGCAATCTCATATAGCTCCATAACCAAGAGTACGAAACCAAAGCAAACTACAGTCTCTACTCAGTGCGACCTCTCCCCACTACATTCTACCCTTCCCAAAACAGATTCAGACCTTCCCTATCCATTCTTCTAGATCCTGCTGTTCCTTCCCAAACCCCCCTTTCCTCTACTAAATTTTCATTATCATCACCCAAATCCTCTTCCACCACCTCCCACACCCCCATCAAACCTACATCCACACACTCTACCCCCTCTCGAAACAACCCACAAACAGACTAGACAGCAACCAATCACAACAAACAAACAATCAAACCACCAACTACGACAAAATCGTTTTCAACAAAGACTAACACTACCAGACCAAATACTCCCACCACAGATACAAGTAAAAAAAAGTATTTAGTTCTAATAGAACAACTCCAAATTCATCTAGTGAATCTATTCTCGAGTTGTCCACACCCGACATCACTATGGATGATCCTCCAAAATCAAAGAATAAATCATCCAAAACTAAGTAAATATTAAATCTCCTTAAAATTCAACTCCATCATACAATGGAATCTGAATGGATTCTCACCAAGACTGGAGGATCTTCAGATATTCATAGAAAACAACAAACCGTCAATTCTTGCTTTATAAGAGACGAACTTTAAGAACCAAAATCATACAAAAATTAAAAACTACAATGTTGTTCACAAAAATAGAATTGATCAGACCAGAGCCTGCCGAGGTGTGGCCATATATGGTACATATATAAAATTTTTGATAATGAACAGATATTGCTGCAGTCCCCTTTGGAAGCTGTAGCAATTAGATTATTGGCACATATTTCAATAACTATATGTTGTCTATACCTTCCTCGTAACATAATCTATTCCTCAAATAATATTGAAGACCTCATTGCTCAATTTCCTCCGCCGTTCATCATTCTGGGGGACTTCAACTCCCATAATAAACTTTGAGGTTCATTACGAAACTCCCAAAGAGGAATCATGATAGAAAATATTATCAATAAATAACATATCTCCATCCTGAATCATTTAACCCCAATATACATCAACTCTTCGACTGGTTCACATTCAAATATTGACTTATCTCTTTATAGTCAATCAATTGCCCCGACTCTTGAATGGAATATCTTTCCCGATACTTGGGGCAGTGATCACTACCATATAATCATCCGCTTCACCAATATAATCAAGAGACCTTCTCAATCAAGAATGAAATGGAATACTAATAAAGCAAACTGGAAAGAATTCAGAGAATCCTTAATTCTCCCCAGAGTCCAAATCCATGAAACTGACGACTTCATACAAGAATTCTCATCCAACATCACAGAAGCATCACACAAGCATGTTAGAAATACACGTCGCGCTGATACTTCACATCCGTATGAGGTACAGCTTGTTACTCCTTGTACAACGCTTTTCAAGCAGTCTTTTATATGGAGAACATCATCCCTTTGGAATAATTTGCCCAGGACTGTGTTTCCCACCGAGTACAATTTACAGCGATTCAAGAGCAACGTGAATCCCTTTTTCCGCACACGTGCCACTCCTGTAGCGCTTTAGGGACCCCCCTGCAGCACGTGTACTAGACCCATAAAAAAAAGTCCATTCCTCTATCTAACATCCATAAAGACAAAATTCCTGTTCCATGGTGGACAAAAGAATGCTCACATTCAATCAAGGAACGAAAAAAAGCCTTAAACTTATTTAAACGGCATCCCACTCAAGCAAATTTAAAAGAAAGAGAGCAAAATCTAAGAGAGTTCTCAAAGAGGCTAAAACGGCTTCTTGAAGAAATCTGATAACATCCTTTAATCACCCCATATCATCAGGATTAATTTGGAAGTTAATCAGAAGAATGAAATGCGCTGATATTAATACAATTCCGACTCTTATAGTCAACAAAGAATACATCACAGATCCATCGGAGAAAATTAATTTCATAGCTGAACATTATCAGAAAAAGGCAACTCCAAACAATTCCTATTCACATCAGGAAAAAAATTTGATAAATTTTGAATCAGATAACTCACTTCACTATAATCAGCCATTCACCATTCATGAACTGAATCAGTCAACAAACGACTCAAATAATACTGCACCTGGCACTGATGGGATTATTCTTCCAATGATACAAAATCTTCAGAACAATTTCAAAGCTTTACTCCTGGAATACTACAACCATCTGTGGATAAATTCAAAATTCCCGAAAAACTGATTGAAAGCTATACACAAACCAAGTAAGCCCAGATCTTCTCCGGAGAACTACCGACCGATATCACTAACAAATTTGCTATGTAAAATCATGGAGAGAATGGTTCTCCATCGCCCAACTCTTTTTAACATAGCCATGCTATCCTTAATAAATGAGATTCCTGCCTCAGTGATTTCCAACTTATTTGCTGATGATTTCATTCTATACAATTCGAATACTTCTTCAAATGAATTAACTCGCGAAATACAATCTACAATAACCACAGTAAATGTATGGACCAAAGAAAATGACTTTTCTTTTTCCCCAACAAAATCTGTCTCATACATTTTTGCAAGATACGTAGTTGTCCAAAAATCAATATATTAACTCTAAATAATAAAGCAATTCCCTTAAAGAGTTCTTCCAAAATTCTTGGTTTAACTTTCGACAACAAATTGAATTGTTGTCGAAACACATCAGAAATCTCAAGACCCGTACAACTCTAGTTCTAAATATTCTAAAATGCTTAGCTAACACTAAATGGGGCGCAGACTTTCCAACACTAATCAAACTGTACAAATCTCTAATTCTCCCTAAACTCTGATACGGGGACTTCTTATATAATTCAGCATCACAGGGGGTAAAGAGATATTTAAACACAATACAGAATCAGGCCTTGAGACTTGCCGCTGGGGCATTCAGAACTTCACCCGTGGTTAGTCTACAGTGCATAGCAGCAACACCATCACTCCGTCTGGATAAGTAACACTCTCCGATGAAATTTTATGCATCCACTCTTCAGTCACCTCACTCAAAAGGCTCAATTAACTTAACAAATGCACATCGTTCAAACTCGATATCTCCTCCAGATTCTATTCACAGTAGAATAAAGGACTTCAGGCTACTGCACAAATTATCTCCCCTAAAATTTGATTATCCTCTCTAGAATAACTTCCTTCCTTGGAAATCTCCATTCTCAAATATTGATCTCCATCTTCATACAGAGAAAGTAAGAGATAAATCCCCCAAAGAAATAAAAATCATATTTCAAGATAGAATCTACACCCATTATCCGAAACACTCTATTATATATACTGATGGTTCCAAATCCGATAAAGGAGTTTGAGCCGCATTCATTCATGGAATCATAAAACGATTTAAACTGCTTTCCCACAATTCCATCTTTACGGCTGAGCTACTAGCCATTAAGGAGGCGACAAGGTTTGCGATTTCTCCAACCCTGGGGACAAGTAAAATACTAATAGCATCAGACTCCCTGAGTGCATTAACGGTCATTAAATCCAGTAATTCTGATAATACATATCAAAGACAAATTATGGACCTCCTATACATTGCAAAAATGAGAAACATCAAAATATCATATTTATGGATCCCGGGACACACGGACATAAAGGGCAACGACATGGCTGATAGGGAAGCTAAAATAGCAGCAACTAATGGAGACCCTTTCTCAGGAGAAAACCACTAAAATAATTTTTTTAAACTGCTTCAAGCAATAAATAGGAATACATTTCAACTGGAGTGAGATCTGGAAAATCATGACAACAAACTATGGCCAATAAAACCTATGGTATACCCACCCTTACATATTATGAGTAATACAAGATCTGAAAACACTTTATTAAGAAGACTTGCTATAGGGCATATTTATCAAACACATTCATATCTATTAAAAAAAGAACCTATACCGAAGTGTCCAACCTGTAATGCCATCCTCTCAGTTAAACACATCTTTGAGGCCGATCGCGCCTCCTTGCTGAGAACAAAACACAAAATCCCTCATTCGATTACGAGTACCATTAATCAATTTCCTGCAATCAAAAATAACATCCGCAATTATCTAAACGACATGAATATAACAGTATGATATTTAAATAAAAATCTCTAAGTGGGGGCGCCAAACGACCATCGCAGTCGACGCGCTCTGCCCCCTAGACAACAACAACAAATCAACTAAAGATTACCATGAGGAGATGACGGCCGATGTTTTTGGGGAGTACTTCCAACAAAGGATTGAATGTATACCAGCAGAATCAGTTATAGTATGCCCCATACCATTCTCACGTATTAGAACGAATCCCGACAAATTCATGGAAGAAAGATCCATTCTTCAATGGATAAGAGACAAAAATCTCAAACATAAAGATGATATGTTAAAAGAGGAACTTCTTAAAATTGCGAAACAAAATAAGACACAGTTCAAGAAATACGTAGTCGATGAAATGGCAAAGGAATGGAATATCACAGTGCTTAGATTACTTCGATATCATTGCGAATTGACTCCCATAGAGCCAATTTGGGCACAAATGAAAGGTTTCGTTGCAAGGGAAAACAACACGTTCAAACTTCAAGGCGTAAAGCAATTATTACTCGCCGGAATAGAGATGATCAAAAAGGATAATTGGAAAAATGCAATTCGACTTGTTATAGAAAAAGAATATAAAATGTGGAAACTTGATGAATACATCGAAGAAACTGCGGAAATAGAACCCTTAATTATCAATTTAAGAGAAGTCGAGTCTTCAGATTTTGAAGATGATGATTGTTTTTGATTGTAATTAAAGTACTTATATGTCGTAAATTGTAAATTTGTATATATACATAGATCTATAGATTTAAAAAAAAAAATGGTAATAAATCTTATATTTCTATAACTTTGTTTTAAGACAATTTTATTTATTAAGCACTAAAAGAGAGTTACGCTCGGGCGGCTATGCTACCGATGAACCCTCATTTACATTTTATGACTCAATTGTATAGCAGAGATTTTCTGCCTAAAATAGGTTGAACTTTTAAAAATAATTCAAAACAGGTAGTAAAATCCAGTAAAATGCATAAAAATTCTTTTTTTTTTTTGGCGCACCCCAACATGTATTTGCATCTACAATGAGAGAATTCTGCTATCAGCTCCAAACAAATACACTATAGTCCTGCTGTCTGGGCTTAGCCATGTTCACGTTGTTTCCTTTTCATGAAGAAAAAGTCCATACCATATAATTTACAGCAAGTCAAAAATTCAAGCAGCATAGTACTTCCCTGATTTTTGTTATCGTAACTATTGGGACCTACATATGCTTCATTTTCTTTCTGTTTCTTGCCAAGCTTAGAGTTAAAATCACCAATACCCAATGTGAATATAGCAGTATGCTTGGACAAATTATCACCTACATTACCATCAAACGGTTCCATTTTGTCAACCTGATATTTTGTTGTCAGAGCGTAGCACCGAGCCATGTTAAGTCGATATTTTGGAGAAATAACCAAAATGATCGAAAATGATCGACTCTATCTGAGTCACTGTCGTATGCTTGGTACCAGTCCTTTATGGATTATAAAACCCACTCCTCATTGACTTTCGTTATCTGCTTCCTTGTAATAAAATATATGCCCGGATTGCAGGGTAATGCACTTTTCTTCTCTTCGTCAGATTTCAGGCAGTCCTACAATGTCCCAATCTACTTTGTCAAGCTCTCGTTCGAATCCATAAAATTGAGTGTCATATGCTAGTGGTCTTACAGTCGCTAGACCTATTAGTAAAAATTTCACTCAGTCCACTCTACCACCACTCACACGGCCAGATACTACTATTGCAAAAATAGTAGTTGAAAAAGCCAACTTTTTAGCTGAACTTTTTGCTTCATATTCTACTGTCGATTTCCAAGGAAAAACACCACCAACAATTCCCACAACGCAGTTAAGGATGCCCGCTATTGTCTTGAGACAGCGTATCATAAATGTATTTTAATGAAGCTAGACACCAAAAAAGATTCTGGTGCGAGTGAACTAACACCAGTTTTCTGTAGACTTATTTACATATCCTACAGAAAGGAAATATTTTCTTCGTACTAGAAATACACTACAGTTCAGCCGATACCCCAAAAGGCAAGAAAACCTTTGACAAGCAACTACCGACCAGTTGCACTGCTTTCAATAAGATCTGGAAGGATTGAATATTATTAGCGACCGTCAATATGGCTTTCGTAAACAAAGATCAACAGGAGGTCTTCTTACTTATGTAGTTATATTTGGAATAACGTAATTGAAAACTTTGAAGAATCTTCAGCAGTTGCACTTGATATATCGAAGGCATTTGGCCATGTTTTGCGTGATTAATTGTTGGCTTAGCAGTACTCTTATGGTATGTCTAAAAAGCTCTTTTTATGGCTCTCATGTTTTTTCAGAGAGCGTTCTTTACGAGTGACGGTCAACAGATTTCTTTTTAACATCTTCACCATCAAAGCCGGTGTGCGCCAAGGTTCCATACTGTCTCCTAATCTCTTTCTCATTTACATTAACGATCTGCTGGAAAAGACTAAAAATCCAAACTACAATTTTTAAGATGACTTTATGCTTATTTCTTCATTCACTTTAAATGCTCGAACATCGGCTTCGTATGCAAATATCTGCAGACAGCAGGAAGTCGTTAAACATAACAAAGACCTGGAAGAAATTTTATCTTGGGTCGACAGTAACCCAGTAGAATTTACGTTACAAAAACCCCAAGCGGTAGTTTTTTCTAAAAAAGTTAACTTCGCTGAACCCGACATAGTTATATCGGGGCACTCTATTCCTCAAACACCTTCATTCAATTTTCTGGGCGTTAATTTGTGAGCAAATATATCTTGGCATGAATATGTTGCAAGCATAGCCAAGAGAATTTCTTAAAAGCTGGGAATATTATTTCGAACTAGAAAGTTTTACTCCACGTCAGCTCTTAATTCTGCCCAAAGCTCAAATTCGATCAACGATAGAATACTGCTCCCATTTTTGGGGCTCTGCTTCCAAATATACACTCCGTTTGTTGGATTCTATTCAGAAGAGAACTGTTCGTGTGATTGGAGACCTGAAATCATCAGCAACCTTAATTCGTTGGAACATCGACGACTTGAATCTTTCCTACAAGTATTTTCATGGATGTATCCAGCTTAATTTCTTCCAATGCTAGGAATACACGTCGTGCTAATACTTCACATCCGTATGCAGTTCAGCTTGTCACTTCTCGTACAGTTCTTTTCAAGCAGGCTTTGATATGAAGAACCTCATCCCTTTTGAATGATTTGCCTATGACTGTGTTTCCCACCGAGTACAACAGTGATTTAATACCAACGTGAAGTGCTTTTTTTACACACGTCACTCCTGTAGCACTTTAGGGATTTTCCTTCAGCACGTGCGCCATGTCCATGAAAAAACTCGTTGGCTTCGATGGAAGTACTTCAGCCTGCCTCGACGTAAGTACTTACTTTCCATGTCAGAGCATCGTCGATACTTTACATAGCCAACCAATGTTTAGCCGCGACTATGGCTGTCAAATTTTAATGAAAACATAAAACTTATAATTCGTTCTTTTTTATAAATTAGCTAAATTTTTAGTGTTCCGTATGGAACACTTATAAGATCACTTGGGTGTCTGTCCGTCTGTCTATCCATCTGTCACACTCGATTTTCTCCGGAACTATCTGTCCTAGAAAGTTGAAATTTTTTACTAATATAGAAACTAATAGCCTCATCAGAGCCGTGTAGTTTTAAAAGTTAAATTTTAACTTAAGGGGTTAGTTTTGGGTCGTGAAATCGGAAGTGAAAAAAAAAAATTTACTACGTTGTTGAATGTGGTGTCAAATGAAAGCTTGTGAAAACAAGAGTAAAATAATCACTGCCCCCCCTTATCTTGAAAAGTACTGATCAGAAAATTTTTAAAAAATTCTAGAATATTCTCCACGGGGTGTAGATTGAACAAA
This sequence comes from Pachyrhynchus sulphureomaculatus, assembly GCA_019049505.1. Taxonomy (NCBI): domain Eukaryota; kingdom Metazoa; phylum Arthropoda; class Insecta; order Coleoptera; family Curculionidae; genus Pachyrhynchus; species Pachyrhynchus sulphureomaculatus. The sequence continues at coordinate 91,457,185 of CM032449.1, read as the reverse complement.
AATTATCACGAGTGCAGTACGTTTAATAATTTATTTGGTATATAAAAAAACAAAAATTTCAAGGTCATCAGTATTCTGTAAAGATTGGAAACAAACTTTGTTCAAAATTCATTTGGAGTGTGTTTTGTGAAGTCACTGATCACTTTATACCTCCGTAATTTTTTTTTTTATTTTTAAATCAATCAAAGTACGGAACACTCATTGCGCAAGTTCAACTTGCACTTTACCGGTTATTTTTTAATGAAAGGAGAATTTTCTTAATAATAATTAATATTCTTAGATCTTAGATACTTGGAGATATAAATGCCAGAACCGGAAAAAATCACAGAATCTAGTAGTTGGACCTCATGGAGAAGACAAGCTAAATGATAATGGGATAAGACATCAAACACTAACAATAACTTATGGCTTTTATACGCATAAATACACTTGTATCCAAAGGACCAGAAACCTAAAATCGATAATTCACTATTTAATTATCAAGCAAAAATCAAAAATTAAGATACACAACGTCCGCGTTTACAGAGGAGCTGAATGCGGAAGCGATTACTATCTCCTAAAAAGAAAAATAATTTTGCCGGTGTATAAACAAACCATACAAACCAGCCATCGACAACCTGAAAATGGAAAACTGGAAAGCAATAATGAACCTCGATACAATTTATCAAGTTTAGAAAATGATAGTACAAGAACTTTATATAAATATAGACTAGATAAAAATTACATGTTTATGAGAATAGGTCAACAGATAGAATACACCAAGCAGCCAAAGAATCCTTAGGAATTAAAGAAACATATCACAAGTCTAGGTAGTACTGGTGGAACGATCAACTACAACAACTTAAGAACAAAAACCAAAAGCTGTATGAAAAATGGATGAGTACAAAGTGGCATGAAAACAGACAGGAATATAAAGAAACTATGTCAATATTCAAACAAGCAGTAGTTCAAGCAAAAATCAAAGTTGGGAAAACAAATGCCAAGAATTAGATGGATACATAGATGGACGTAAATCTAGAGAATCATGGAGATTTATTAAAAATCTAAGGACACAAACGAGAGATGAAATAAATATAAACTCAATTACAGCCAAACAGTGGGAGGAATATTATAAATCACTTCTGGTGGAGCAAAGATCAGAATATATAAACAAATCCCCCAAGAAAATTCGAATTGTTGGAGAACCCATAGCTCTTGATATGGACAGGACAAAGAAAGCCATATATTTACTAAAAAACAATCGGGCTCCAGGCCCTGAAGGTATTCCTGTAGAAATAAGAAAGAATGGAACTAAAAAACTATTTAAGATCTTAACAGAAATTTTTAACCGATGTTTAAATGGGGAACCAATTCTACAATGCTGGAAAGAAGGCTGGATTACATCTATACATAAAAGGAGCAACGAAAAGAACTGCAGTAACTGTCAAGGTATAACGGTGACAAGTACATTAAGCTGACTCTATGGAAAAATATTAAAAGATCTCATATGTGAAGAGTATCATCCCTACGAATCTAAAGAGCAAAACGGTTTTAGAGTAGGTCGATCAACAATTGACAATATTTTTTGTTTAACACAAAGAACAATACGGTCACAAGATGTACACCTACTTCTAGTAGATCTGACAAAGGCATATGAATCGGTCCCTATTGTTAAACCATGGGAAGTCCTAGAAAAATCTAATATTAATATTACTAAAGGCCTACGCCAGGGATTCTCTTTGTCACCCACCCTATTCAATATATATATATCGATGAAGCTCGGAGAATATGTAAACGGAAGTGTAATAGCATGGGAATCTCAATAGGGGACACAACCCTATACACATTACATTACGCAGATGATCAGGTGGTGGTGGCTCAAGACAAAGAATACCTGGAATACATGTCCGGAAACTATTCGAAGAATACAGGAAATGGGGATTACAAATAAATACAGAGAAGACACAATATTTAAGCATTTGACAAGAACCGTCATCAGGAGATCTGATTCTAAACAATGAAACTATCAAGTGCTGTGAAGAATACGTGTATCTGGGCACGAGACTCACCAAGAGTGGCCGAAACGACGAAATAATATAAGACAGAATAACAAAAGGAAAAAAGGTTATTGGGGCATTGAACTTAATCCTATGGCAAAAAATATTTGAGTGGAGACAAAAAAGAAAATCTATAATTCTATATTACAACCCACACTGACTTATAGCTCGAAAGTATGGCAGCTGACAAATAAACAAAAAGACAGCCTACTTGCAGTGGAAATGGATTTCTGAAGAAGCTCTGCAGGTAAATCTAGACTCGAGCATGTTAGAAATGAGGACGTAAGGAATTTAATGAATGTGGAACGGACTATAATTGACGATATCGAAAAACAACAACTAGCTTGGTATGGACATGTAAAACGAATGCCAAGGGAAAGACTACCATAAAAGATTTTGGAGTGGATTCCTACACAAAAGAAGAAAGGACGACCACCCACAATATAGCTGCAGGGAATAACAAGGGCAATGTCTGCAAGGAATCTCTCAGAAGATGACTGGGAGGATAGAAATAACTGGCGATTAGGAACCCAAAGGCGGAAAACGCTATAAACGGGATTGTTGTACTAAATACTTCCTATGTTCCAATTTAGAAACAAGAGTTCTGCAATTTTCTTGATTCCATGAACTAAAAAATCAATGGACCAATATTTTTTTAGGATACGTTTAAATCTATTAACGCGTTTTAGGACGCCTTACAGATAAATGTCAAATTTAACATGTTAGCAATTCTGTAAATATCATTTGTCTAGTTTAGCTTTGAAACTCTTATGGTGACTTTCACTTGGAAATATACTCTAGTAGTTTTCGTAAATAAATATTTAATTTTCCTCTAAACTAAACTTACTTAGTTCCTTAATAATATATATATGTTATATATATATATATATATATATATATATATATATATATATATATATATATATATATATATATATATATATATATATATATATATATATATATATATATATATATATATATATATTTTTTTTAGTATTTTATGTTTCACCACGTAAAAAAGCTGAAGTGAAGGCCCTTGTGATTGCGAAAACATTTACAAACCGAGAAATATCACGAAGATTGGAGGTTTTCTGAAGCTAGTGTACGACGCATAAAAAAGAAAATTGAGTCAGGGAAGGAATTAACCCCGAAAAAAAGAAAGAAAAGATGCGTAGAAAACCAATTTTCACTCCACGGTCAGAGAGATGTTCGAAGAAAATTTGTGTAGAAAACAGATTTGCTACCACAAAGGTAATAAAATCACAACTCCAGGATGCTAGCGTAAATGCTTCTGAGCGCACTGTTCGAAGAAAATTGAAAGAATTAGATTTTAAGGCCTGTCGCCCCCGCCAGGAAGCCCAAGTTAACAGCTGCAATGAAAGCAAAGCGCCTGAAGTGGGCCAAACAATGGCAAGACGAAGAAGTGGACTTCTGGAGATCGGTAAAAATACAGCAATTTAATCAATAATTGATACATTATTATCATTTTCAGTTAAATAAAGCAAATAAACATGGAAGTTTATATATATTTTTCCTATTTTTGACAGGTCTGCTTCAGTGACGAAAAGCACATTCGAAATTTTGCAGAATAAAGCTCAGTATGTGTGTCGTCGTCATGGAGAAAAGTTTCATCCTGATTGTGTCGTCCCGACGGTTAAACATCCCACCAAAGTGATGATTGGTCATTCATCAGCGGCAAGGGCACTGGACGTCTGTACGTCGTCAAAAGGAATAATGAGGCAAGATCAGTACAAAGAAGTATTACAAAATCGGTTGATTCCGCAGCTCAGAGAATGGTTTCCAAATGGGGAACCATTCACTTTCATGCAAGATGGAGCTCCCTGCCACACTGCTCGTCTGTTAAAGCTTTTTTGGCAGAAAAAAATATATCCCTCTGTTGGATTGGCGGGAAATAGCCCATTGAAAATGTGTGGGGAGCTGATGAAAAGAGAAGTGGCTAAAGATGTGATTACCAACAAAACCCAGCTCCTAGAAAAGATTATTCATGTGTGGAATCATCATCCTCAAATGCAGGAGACAGTACAATCTTGCATTGATAGCATGCCGCGCAGAACTAAAGCTTTGATAGCGGCTAAAGGTGGCTCAACTAAATATTGACTTTTACTAACATTAATTTTGCACTTTTCTTTAAAAACTTAATAAACTTATGCTTTTCTAAATTAATGCTGTTTTATTTATGTCAAATAAATAGGTAATTGATTGGATAATATAAAAATAAAAAACAAATCAATTTAAAATAATAAAACGGTACAATATCACTCGGTAATTAATATTTTACATGAAATCTTGCAGTGCGTCTAATAATTTGGCCAGGGACTGTATATATATATATATATATATATATATATATATATATATATATATATATATATATATATATATATATATATATATATATATATATATATATATATATATATATATATATATATATATATATATATATATATATATATATAAATAATATATATATATATATATATATATATATATATATATATATATATATATATATATATAGAATAAAGAAAGAAAGCAAAAGATTGCCGTATCTACCAAAATTATTAAAAATACAATCTTAGTTGGGGAACTCGGCAAAAACAGGGCGTGATAAGAGATCACACAATTTTCATTAAGCCAATATTTCGGTCGTGGATTGGGACCTTCTTCAGGGCAGAACTGAAAAGAAGAACAAAGCGTATTCACTGATCGTGTCTGGGACAACTTTAAGTTAATGATGTAATTGTTAGGTTATTATAATAAATAAAATTAGTGTAGAACAAGAATAAGATATTAGTCATAATAAATTTAAAAAAAAAAAGCTCACATGAGAAGTGCAAAGATTTCGTTAGCCTGAATGGCCGTAGGTAGCTTATACATAAAAAAGTTGTTACATATAAAAGTTGGTTAATCCATAAAATATATAAAATACACACTAAAACACTGTAGACAAAATCTAAAAACCAAATTTAAAACATGGATGTAATTGGGAACCTTGGATGTTGAGAACATTGTTAATTATTTCACCTGTGACCAACCACACATGGCCACCGCCATTTAGGAAAGATGACAAGGACGACAGGAGACAGCTGACCGACAGAGATAAGGGGTTTAGTCAAGACAACTCAATTAACCAGAATGCGGGGTCGACACCTGGAAGGAACCGATAAAAATGGGAAGTGCAAGTATTGGACCTTTAAGTGAGAAGGAGATAGCCAATTGAGCGACCAAAAAACCCGGTATGGAGTCGAGGAAGGATAAATCATAACCTAATTATAGGTGAACGGTGAGCGAGGGAGCGAGAGAGAGAGAGAAAGTAATGAGAGCAACGAAGAGGAAGATTGTCTAATTAATTAATTATTAATTTATTAATTTCTTGTTGGAATCCGATTGGAGGAAAAGATTGTTTGCAAAAACCAATGAAGACTGGAAGAACCAGGAGGTAATGAAGGGGTGACGCAAGATACTGTCAATGAAAGGTAGACAGTAATCGCTAGGTGCACAAGATGGCCCAGATAACGTGGAAGGAATCTGTGGAGCCCAGGATCAACGAGAACCGTAAACAAAGAGAGGAAGGACAAGAGAAACCCTGGAAATTACAGAGCTAACCGAGAGAAGACCAACGTGGTTCAGATGGATCATAAAACACTTGAAGACAGGGAATTATTGTGTGGAATTGATTTATCACAGGAGAGAAGGAAACTATATATGGTACTAAGACCATCTAGGTCGGTTCTTTTATTGATATTGAGGTGATTCTCCTGGATGTAACACATTTCAAGGAATTCTCTCTTGGAAAGATTGTTAGAGAAATGAAGAATTTTGGGTTCCCTGAAATTAAAAGAATGACCATTGTCAACAGAATGGGTCGCCAGAGCACATCTGTGTGGATGGCATCTAGTATCACTTTTATGGAGTGCAATACGACGATTCAAGGATTGAGAAGTTTGGCCAATATAGATTGATGGGCAATTGAGACAGGAAATTGAGTAAACTAAGTCTGACATGGAAAGAACTGGCAGCGGGGCCTTCAGCTTGCTGAAAACACGTCTGTTTTTGAAGAAGTAATATTTGGCAATTTTAATGTTAGGAATGACACGCAAAATGTGGACCAATTTGCTTGTAAGGCCAGGAATGAATGATAAAGAGAGCAGCGACCAATTTATTTCGACTGGAGGAGTTAAAGGGGGAGGGGAGATATGCGGTAGGTGGAGGGGAGGGGGTTCTGGGGGAATTTGGTGGATATGAGTAAGCTTGTTGACTTCGTTTTTGGTTCTTAGTAAGAGTTTTCGATTGTATCCATTATCTATGAAAAGGTTTGTAAGTGTTTCTTGTGACTGGAGTAAGAAATCAGGATGGACTATTATCTTCAGTCTTCTATATAAGCCTTTGATGACGTTGACTTTCACCTTCCAATCATGGCCAGAGTTTGCATGGATATATCTCCCAGACGAAGTAGGTTTTCTATACCAATCAAGTTTGATGATGTTATGGGAGTCTCTAACGACTCTTGTGTCCAGAAATAGAACAGCATTGTTGGTTTCTTCTTCCATAGTGAATTGTAAATGTGGGTCGAATGAATTGAAAACATGAAGAACTTCTTCTTTGCCATCAGCTGGTATGGATAGAATTAAATCGTCTACGTATTGATATAGGAATGGAAGTCGGAAGCATAATCTTTGAGTGCAGCTTTTTAAAACATACGACATAACGATTAAAGCAAGAACAGGACTGAGGTTACTACCCATAGGGCATCCAAAAATTTGAGAGTAGAAAGAGTCTTTAAATTTGAAGAAGGTTGACTGGAAAAGAAATTCCATTATTGATAAGAAGAAGGATTTGCTGATTTTGGTGTTGGGTGAGATTAATGCCCATTCAGAGTCAATTATTTGGCTGGTTAACTGCCATGAAATATTCGTGAAAAGACTGACTACATCAAGTGATATAATAACGTGGTTTTCTGGTAATTGGAAATTATTGACGATTGCACTAAACGCAAAAGAGTCTTTAATGGCAAATGTATGATAATTGAGGAAGGACTTTTCAAGAAGATTAGCACAAAATTTACTGAGTTTTGAAGTGGGAGAGCAAGTGGTGGAGACGATCGGTCTGAGCGGTACCCCTTCTTTGTGTATCTTGGGTAAACCATAAATCCTTGGAGGAATCGCCTTGTAGTAGTAAAGTTGTTTGGCTGTTATATCGTCGATCCATTTTTTGGTTTTTAACTGCTTGATAAAACTGTTACTCTTGTTTTGATGTTGAGTAGTGGGATCATGAAAGAGCTTCTTGTAAACTTGTTCATCATCGATAAGTTCTAACATCTTAGTTTCATAATGTAGTCTCTCTAAGGCTACTGTAACCGAGCCTTTGTCTGAAGGAGTAATTAAGATCTTACTATGTTGTTTGAGAAATTTTTGTGTCTTGATGAACAAAGTCTTCTCAAAAGAAGTATTACGGTTTTGTTAAAACGGCGTTAGTAACTGCATTGGTACATTTGGCCCTGAGAATATCTTGACTGGAGGCTGGTGCAAGCTTAATAAAGGATTCAATATCAGAAAGGATTGTTTTTACAGGGATATCAGTACCTGGAATGGAATCATACACAAATTTTGGACCCAAAGCAAGAATTTTATGAACCTCAGGAGGAGAATCAACTGTAGTTAAATTGGTAAACCATTGGGGACAGACTTTCAGTTTATCAGTTTTTGACCTAATCAAGTTATTGAATTTATTGAAGAGAGTATTTTGGTTAGGTCAAAAACTGATAAACTAAAAGTCTGTCCCCAATGGTTTACCAATTTAACTACAGTTGATTCTCCTCCTGAGGTTCATAAAATTCTTGCAAAATTTGTTTATGATTCCATTCCAGGTACTGATATCCCTGTAAAAACAATCCTTTCTGACATTGAATCCTTCATTAAGCTTGCACCAGCCTCCAGTCAAGATATTCTCAGGGCCAAATGTACCAATGCAGTTACTAACGCCGTTTTAGAAAACCGTAATACTTCTTTTGAGAAGACTTTGTTCATCAAGACACAAAAATTTCTCAAACAACATAGTAAGATCTTAATTACTCCTTCAGACAAAGGCTCGGTTACAGTAGCCTTAGAGAGACTACATTATGAAACTAAGATGTTAGAACTTATTGATGATGAACAAGTTTACAAGAAGCTCTCTCATGATCCCACTACTCAACATCAAAACAAGAGTAACAGTTTTATCAAGCAGTTAAAGACCAAAAAATGGATCGACGATATAACAGCCAAACAACTTTACTACTACAAGGCGATTCCTCCAAGGATGTATGGTTTACCCAAGATACACAAAGAAGGCGTACCGCTCAGACCGATCGTCTCCACCACTTGCTCTCCCACTTCAAAACTCAGTAAATTTTGTGCTAATCTTCTTGAAAAGTCCTTCCTCAATTATCATACATTTGCCATTAAAGACTCTTTTGCGTTTAGTGCAATGGTCAATAATTTCCAATTACCAGAAAACCACGTTATTATATCACTTGATGTAGTCAGTCTTTTCACGAATATTTCATGGCAGTTAACTAGCCAAATAATTGACTCTGAATGGGCATTAATCTCACCCAACACCAAAATCAGCAAATCCTTCTTCTGTCCTGTTCTTGCTTCAATCGTTATGTCGTATGTTTTAAAAAGCTGCACTCAAAGATTATGCTTCCGACTTCCATTCCTATATCAATACGTAGACGATTTAATTCTATCCATACCAGCTGATGGCAAAGAAGAAGTTCTTCATGTTTTCAATTCATTCGACCCACATTTACAATTCACTATGGAAGAAGAAACCAACAATGCTGTTCCATTTCTGGACACAAGAGTCGTTAGAGACTCCCATAACATCATCAAACTTGATTGGTATAGAAAACTTACTTCGTCTGGGAGATATATCCATGCAAACTCTGGCCATGATTGGAAGGTGAAAGTCAACGTCATCAAAGGCTTATATAGAAGACTGAAGATAATAGTCCATCCTGATTTCTTACTCCAGACACAAGAAACACTTACAAACCTTTTCATAGATAATGGTTACAATCGAAAACTCTTACTAAGAACCAAAGACGAAGTCAACAAGCTTACTCATATCCACCAAATTCCCCCAGAACCCCTCCCCCCCTCCACCTACCGCATATCTCCCCTCCCCCTTTAACTCCTCCAGTCGAAATAAATTGGTCGCTGCTCTCTTTACCATTCATTCCTGGCCTTACAAGCAAATTGGTCCACATTTTGCGTGTTTCCTAACATTAAAATTGCCAAATATTACTTCTTCAAAAACAGACGTGTTTTCAGCAAGCTGAAGGCCCCGCTGCCAGTTCTTTCCATGTCAGACTTAGTTTACTCAATTTCCTGCTTCAATTGCCCATCAACCTATATTGGCCAAACTTCTCAATCCTTGAATCGTCGTATTGCACTCCATAAAAGTGATACTAGATGCCATCCACACAGATGCGCTCTGGCGACCCATTCTGTTGACAATGGTCATTCTTTTAATTTCAGGGAACCCAAAATTCTTCATTTCTCTAACAATCTTTTCAAGAGAGAATTCCTTGAAATGTATTACATCCAGGAGAATCACCTCAATATCAATAAAAGAACCGACCTAGATGGTCTTAGTACCATATATAGTTTCCTCCTCTCCTGTGATAAATCAATTCCACACAATAATTCCCTGTCTTCAAGTGTTTTATGATCATCTGAACCACGTTGGTCTTCTCTCGGTTAGCTCTGTGATTTCCAGGGTTTCTCTCGTCCTTCCTCTCTTTGTTTACGGTTCTCGTTGATCCTGGGCTCCACAGATTCCTTCCACGTTATCTGGGCCATCTTGTGCACCTAGCGATTACTGTCTACCTTTCCATTGACAGTATCTTGCGTCACCCCTTCATTACCTCCTGGTTCTTCCAGTCTTCATTGGTTTTTGCAAACAATCTCTTCCTCCAATCGGATTCCAACAAGAAATTAATAAATTAATAATTAATTAATTAGACAATCTTCCTCTTTGTTGCTCTCATTACTTTCTCTCTCTCTCTCGCTCCCTCGCTCACCGTTCACCTATAATTAGGTTATGATTTATCCTTCCTCGACTCCATACCGGGTTTTTTGGTCGCTCAATTGGCTATCTCCTTCTCACTTAAAGGTCCAATACTTGCACTTCCCATTTTTATCGGTTCCTTCCAGGTGTCGACCCCGCATTCTGGTTAATTGAGTTGTCTTGACTAAACCCCTTATCTCTGTCGGTCAGCTGTCTCCTGTCGTCCTTGTCATCTTTCCTAAATGGCGGTGGCCATGTGTGGTTGGTCACAGGTGAAATAATTAACAATGTTCTCAACATCCAAGGTTCCCAATTACATCCATGTTTTAAATTTGGTTTTTAGATTTTGTCTACAGTGTTTTAGTTTGTATTTTATATATTTTATGGATTAACCAACTTTTATATGTAACAACTTTTTTATGTATAAGCTACCTACGGCCATTCAGGCTAACGAAATCTTTGCACTTCTCATGTGAGCTTTATTTTTTTTTTTTAATTTATTATGACTAATATCTTATTCTTGTTCTACACTAATTTTATTTATTATAATAACCTAACAATTACATCATTAACTTAAAGTTGTCCCAGACACGATCAATGAATACGCTTTGTTCTTCTTTTCAGTTCTGCCCTGAAGAAGGTCTCAATCCAGGACCGAAATATTGGCTTAATGAAAATTGTGTGATCTATATATATATATATATATATATATATATATATATATATATATATATATATATATATATATATATATATATATATATATATATATATATTATATATATATATTTATATATATTATATATATATATATATATATATATATATATATATATATATATATATATATATATATATGAATGATTATCGGGAATCGGTCTGGACTGCAAATAATACTCTTTTCTTCTTTAAAACTCAATATTTCGTTATCGTTTGATAACTTCTTTAGGAGTAACTACAAATTTAATACACCTATATCAAAAAACAATATTCTCTTTGGTCAAGGTATTAAATTATTGAAATATAAAACAAACGTTTATGAAAGAAACGAACAATTAAATAAACCACGTACGAAAATGTGAGTTGGTCCTCGAAGCTAACACTTAACATCTTGATTTTCTACAACAAACTGAGAGTAAACAGTTTCGGTGCATATGTACTGCCGTGAATTTCAAATGAACGGAAAAGCAGCAAAAGAAAAAAAACTCTATTTACTTACTTTGTACTGAGAAGTGGCAAATCTTTAATTATTATTAATGTTGTAATTGTAAATGACTAATAAGCATTGATTATGTTGCTGTAAAGTTGATTCGTGTCTGATTTATAGTTGATTGATTTGAGGTCCCTGTTGATGATGACATTTCTTTAAAAAGTCTCCCTTTATAGTTATTGTCATGAGCTAAGATTTTAACTTTGTTATAGTTAAAATTATGACCTGTCTTCAAATGATGCTGCACCATAGCACACGAATTCTTTCCCAGTCGGCAGTCACTCCTGTGCTGTGTGAGCCTCTGTTTCAACCACTGCGCCGTCTGTCCAATATAACAAGCCTCATATTGCAGTTATTGTACAAAATAAGTGTTCTATCCTTTATTTTTGAAAACAGTTTAGAACCCCGTATGCTGTTATATTTCGCAATCTTTATATTTGGAAAATCTTTGAATAAGGCGACAATTGAATTTGTGATTGGCTTGTAGTTTCCTGTATATCGTATGCTGCGCATGAGTCTCATCAGTAGGGGTGTCCACAATATCCGAATTATAAAATAATTTTCGTAAAATGTATTTAGGATAGGCATTGTTGATATATATATATATATATATATATATATATATATATATATATATATATATATATATATATATATATATAAATATATATATATATATATATATATATATATATATATATATATATATATATATATATATATATATATATATATATATATACGTGTATAATATAATAAAAAAAAGTCACATTTTTCATTTTAGCAACCAACGATTTTATAGATAGATAGATAGATATTTAGGGTTTTTTGGGCGCATCAACATCTAGGTTATTTAGCGCTCCAGTATGCTAATTATTTGTGACTAATTTTGAAATTATACTAGAGAGACTTCTCTTAAAAATTTTCTGATGTTGCCTTTATTATTCTCATAGGAGTTGATGACAGAGACTAGATTGGAGAATATGTTGAGTGAGATTCTCAAGTTTTGAAAATGTGCTGCCTCAAAGACGTGTTTTAGAGTGAGGGGGCTCCTGCAGACTGAGCATGTTGGCTGATGTTCACCTTTTAACAAATAAGCGTGTGTGCCATAGGTATGTCCAATATCTAATCTACATCTAATAACGTTATCCCTTCTGTCCAAGTTGTAGGAGTGAAGGGGAGGATAGACAATGGGTTTAATCGGCCACAACTTATTGAGAGGGTCTTCGAGGTCCCACTGCAATTGAGATGTGTTGTGTAGGATGGTTTGCAGGTAATTTTTGAAGTGTCTTGGGTCGTTTTCTCCAATGTGGGGAGTACCACTTGTAGTTGCGTTTTTAGCTAAAAGGTCAGCCCTGTCATTACCGGGATTATTGATATGGCTAGGAAGCCATAAAAAAGTCTTATGTCTCATAGCCGCTATGTGGAGCAGATCATATATTTGCCATATGCAATTATAGTTCAAATTTTTTGACTGTATTGACCGGAGTGCACTTTGAGAGTCTGTAACTATGAGGAATTTATGGGAGGTTGTGATAGAAAGGGCAAAGCGTATACTTTCCTTGATGGCCAGGAGTTCGGCTGTGAAGATAGACGCGTAATCAGGTAATTTAAACATAATGTTTGTAATTGACATGTGGAAGGCCGAGCCCACTCCAGCATGAGACTTTGAACCATCAGTGTATATGATGTCATATTGGGAGTAATTCCGTGATAGTTTGCCCAAGAATGTTTTGTTAATATAGGTAATGGAGAATTCAAGTTTGGTGAAAGACATCACTGAAAAATCTATTGGGGGACATGGCGTTATCCACGGTGGAAAAGTAGAGTGTAATGGATAGTCAAATTTGGGTGGTGGGATATTGTGTAGGGTGAGCAGGGCGCTGACTCTGTTTGGGATGGAGCGACGGGGAGAAATGAGATTTGGTCGATGAATGTTGAAAAGGTTCAGATGAACTTTGAAATGGAGGCGGAAGAGGCAAGAAGAGTAGTATTTTAGTAGAGAATAATGTCTTGTATGTTGAAGGGGAGGGAGAGAGGCCACATATTGCATACTGGATACAGAAGAGGTGCGGAAAGCGCCTATAGCATATCGGAGAGACTGATTCTGAATTGTTTCCATAGATCTCTTAATGTACGGAGAAGCGGCATCGTAAATGAAATATCCATATGCCAGCTTCGATGGGATTACGGATTTGTATATCTTGAGCAGGGTTGGAAGGTCAGCACCCCACTTACTGTTGGCCACGATACAAAGTAGATTAAGGTCTGATGAGGTTCTGGTTTTAAGAGATTTAGCGTGAGCAGACCATGTCAGAGAGTTATCAAAAGTCAGTCCTAATATTCCTAAAGTGTCGGTGATAGGGATCGATTCATTAGATATATACAGGGGATTTAGTTTAGAACAACTTCTGCTTTTGCAGAAATGGATGGTGGAGGATTTAATGGGAGAAAAGGATAAGCCATGTGAGGTGACCCAGACGTGTAGAGAGAGAAGGGTATCTTGAAGGGTAGAGGTGCAGGTTTGGGATGTGGGGGAAGTTGAGTAAATTATAATGTCATCGGCAAAGATCTTGTATTTTACAGCAGGTGGAATTATTTCTGGTATGGAAGCCATAACAATGTTGAATAGTGTGTGAAAGATAACAGATCCCTGTGGTACCCCAAGTGTAGAGATATAAGGATCAGATAAGTAGCCATTGATTTTTACTTGATGGGATCTGGGTTTCAGGACTATTTTACCTCCGAAATTTTTTTATCCAGGTGCCTCATCATGCCATTTGGTCTCACAGTCCAGGACATCGGCACAGCCATGAAACGTTAAGCAACTTCACGCAGCCTAAGCCAATGCGATGGTATCACACACGGGCAATACCTGGTGGGATCTGGGCATCTACCATCTAAGTTGTTCTTTAAGTCGCCTTTTACGACAGGCAGAACGTACCGGGGAGATATTCTATCCCGCTCTCTCACAGGAAGCTTAGTTATATAAGGGGAGGGTATGGAACTTAAAAGGATTGCTTCATATTTATTTTGTTATAAGTCTTTTTAAGAGTTCTTGGAGTCAAAAAAGCTAAACAATACATTATTTTTTCATTATTTCCAATACTAAGAGGGAAAGATGGTGAAAAGGGTCGTTAAATATTTTAAGGTTGCAATAGGATTTGAAAAATTTTTCTGCTATTTGATTAGTATGATGGACAAATGCGAAGCATAAATAAATAATATTAAAACATGGTCTTATTATAGTAAAATATATAAGGGGCTGAAAAGGTCTTTATATATATCATGTTCAACGTCTCTTTTAAGGATCTTGGAGTCAAGGAAACCGAAAAATTTTTGTTCAGGAGGAAGAGTAAAAAAGGTTGTAATTAGTAGATACTGTATAGTTTTAACAGAATCAAGCGATATATAATTATTGTAAAGCAACTGAAAATAGACAGAAGTCCATATTCCAGCAGCTTACTAGCTGTTCTCTTGTCTGTCAAATCCATCCTGAGACGCGTTTCGCCGTATCACGGCTCGTCAGTCAGGCTAGGATTGACAAACAAGAGAACGGTATCAAGTGGTACTTATCCCAGAAGTTACGGAGCACGATGGTAAGATACAACGAATTGTATTAAGTACGCATACCTATTACTCCATCGAAAGCTGACACAGCAGCTTTCGAACCGACAGAGTGGTTGACACAGTCAACGCTTTAAAAGCAGGTAGCGGTTTTTCGAGGGATCCTTCCTCAAGTATATATAATTACTGTAAAGCAACTAAACAGACAGAAGTCCATATTCCAGCAGCTTACTAGCTGTTCTCTTGTCTGTCAAATCCATCCTGAGGCGCGTTTCGCCGTATCACAGCTCGTCAGTCAGGCTAGGATTGACAAACAAGAGAACGGTATCAAGTGGTACTTATCCCAGAAGTTACGGAGCACGATGGTAAGATACAACGAATTGTATTAAGTACGCATACCTATTACTCCATCGAAAGCTGACACAGCAGCTTTCGAACCGACAGTGTGGTTGATACAGTCAGCAGCCTGACTGACGAGCCGTGATACGGCGAAACGCGTCTCAGGATGGATTTGACAGACAAGCTAGTAAGCTGCTGGAATATGGACTTCTGTCTATTTTCAGTTGCTATACAATAATTATATATACTTGAAGAAGGATCTCTCGAAAAAGCGCTACCTGCTTTTAAAGCGTTGATTGTGTCAACCACTCTGTCGGTTCGAAAGCTGCTGTGTCAGCTTTCGATGGAGTAATAGGTATGCGTACTTAATACAATTCGTTGTATCTTAGAATCAAGCGATTTTTTCTGGGTTTGTTTTAAGATATTGTATAAAATTTGAGGATAATTATTTACAGTAAAAGATATATGGAATTAAAGGGATGGTATAAAAAATTTTACGAGTGTTTGCGTATGTATCGTAATATACATATATTTCAAGGTTCTTTAAATCAAGGATATGATAAAAATTATATTATTTTTCATTTTTTGCAACTTTATTAGAAGTTCTTCCTATTCTTAACATTTCTTATTAATATCTTAATATAAACTAACGAACTCGCCAACACTATCACTTTTAGGGTCTAGTTGACACTAAACTAAATTAATTTGGCTCATAACACCTTCTTAACTCAGTCTGAAGTGCAACGACCTAAAAAGCTGTAGGTGTCGAGATTAAAGTAAGTAAGGATAAAAACTTTCAATACTTAATTTAAGTTTAAAATTGTTTAAAACAACAAAAATAATATTCTTTTATATTTACTAAATTGAGTCTACTACATCAGCTTCAAATACAGGTAAACCTTTTGTTTGCAGATTAGTAATAGCATATACGCTTCCAGCCTCTGGCCATATTTTTCTTTCTTCTTCTGTTAATGATACTCTTGAAGTTGTAACAAACAATATATCAAGATTTGGACCACCCCACATTGCCGAAGTTACATCCCTTGCTGGCAGAGCAATTACCTACAATTAATATTGTGACTCATTATCAAAAATAGTAAGTTTATACGGAGTTAAAGAACAAATAATTGTAACTTTAAGTGCAACAGATACTATTAAACGTTTTAGGACATGTTCTTTGGTTTTATATATTTATAAATTTTATCGTGCACAATTTTTGACTTTGCTTTATCAGGTTAACACAATAATTTGTTAAAGTTGTTAAACAACTAATTTTAGTTTACTCGTAACAGTATATTATTGATTTCGTTATTTCATTATTTTTATTATTTATATTTCCAATAAAAGTTTACTGAAAAAAGCGAAACATTATCAAACATTTAACAATTATTTATAGATTTATATGATTTTTTAGGACCAATATATAACTACATAACGGGGTTTTCATTTTTTTTCCCCCAATTTTAGTCATATCGCAGATCTAATGACAGTATGTTTTAGTATAAGAACTACTTAATCTTCACGTTTATTATCATCTACCTAAATAAATATGTAATTTCTTTTAAATCAAAGTAAATAAATCAGCATGGGGTAATTGTAGATAATTACCTTTATAAAATGAATAAGTAGCATTTCGTACTTTGGTAGCAGATTGTTGCAGGGGGAAGGAAATTTACAATGAACGAAACCACGGTTAACCGAACTAACCCGAAGAAGAATAACATAAAAATCTACTACACAAATTAAAATTATATAATGTATGTAAGTATATGCTTAAAGATTTGAGGCATGGATAAGGAACATTTAAATACTTCATAATATGTATATAGAAGATGGTAAAAACCGATACCTGTAGACAAACGACAAATTTTTTATTTATAATTTTTTAGAACTCTGGTTTTCATTAAAAATTAGTGCATTAAGAAAATTCTTTTTCATCTGGATAAAAATTCGTGAAACGGATCACCTGCGACCCGACTTTTCGGAAATCCAAAAACAATGATTTATTTTATTACTACATATAGGTAGTGAACAAGCTCTGAAATATTTTCAGTTGATTTTGATTATTATAATTGTTATAAACAATACAGGTTTTAGGTTAATTTTTTTTCAAAAACTCCTAACTCGGGAACTGATTTTTTATGAAAATTCCATGAAGGAAAATTAAATAAGTAGAATGAGAAGCAGTACGTCTATTGATGTAAAATATGTCACCAACTTAATATTTTAATAATTCTTTTCATTATGTAAATCGTGATATTGTGTTTGTTTTATTATAAATAAAGCCTGCTAGAGAAGAACTATCCTTTCTTTAAATGAATATTTTTTTATGGGCTTAGCACGCGCGCTGCAAGAGAATCCATAAACGTTGATCTTGATTCGCTGTAAATTGTACTCGGTATGAAAAAAAGTCCTGGGCAAATCATTCGAAAGGGATACGGTTTTGCATATAAAAGACTGCTTGAAAAGGATGGCACAAGGAGTGACAAGCTGAACCTCATAAGGATGTGTAGTATCAGTGCGACGTGTATTGCTACCTTGCACCGCTCTGGGAGCAATTAAGCAGGCTACATCCATTGAACACTTTCCTTAAAAATATTTACAGATAAGATTTAGGTAGCCCACCGTTTTCAATGTTCCAAGGGTTCAAAGTTGCTGGTGAGTTTTTTTTTATGAGTCTAACACACGTGCCGCAGGGAAGAAGTCCCCAAAGCGCTACAGGAGCGACACGTGTGCGGAAAAAGCGATTCACGTTGTTCTTGAATCGCTGTAAATTGTACTCGGTGGGAAACACAGTCCTGGGCAAATTATTCCAAAGAGATGATTTTCTCCATATAAAAGACTGCTTGAAAAGCGTTGTACGAGAAGTAACAAGCTGAACCTCACACGGATGTGAAGTATTAGCGCGACGTGTACTTCTAACATGCACCGCTCTGGGAGGAATTCAGCGGGCCACATCCTTCGAACACTTTCCATGAAAATACTTGTAGAATAGGCTTAAGTCGCCAACCGTTCTTCGATGTTCCAGCGAATCAAGGCCGCCAGTCAGTTCTGGGTCTCCAATCAGACGAACAGCTCTTCTCTGAATAGAACCCAACAAATGCAGTGTATGTTTGGGAGTGCAGCCCCAAACATGGCAGCAGTATTCCATAGTTGGTCGAATTTGAGCTTTGTAAAGAATTAACAGTTGTTGTGGTGTGTAAAGCTTTCTGGTTCGAAATAATATTCCTAACTTTGGAGAAGCTCTCCTTGTTATCTCTGCAACATGTTCATGCCAGGACATATTTACTCCCAAATTAACACCCAACAAATTGAGTGACGATGTTAGAGGAATGGAGTGCCCCGACAAAACTATATCGGGTTCAGCAACGGTAACTTTTTTAGAAAAAACTGCCGCCTGGGTTTTTGTAGCGTTAAATTCCACTTGGTTACTCTCACGCCAAAATAAAATTTCTTGCAGGTCTTTGTTAAGTTGAATGACTTCCTGCTGTCTGCGGATATTTGTCTGAGTAGCCGATGTTCGAGCGTTTAAAGTGAATGAAGAGATAAGCGTACTGTCATCTGCAAAGCTGTTGATTGGATTCTCGGTCATTTCCAGCAGAACGTTAATGTAAATGAGAAAAAGAGTAGGAGGCAGTATGGAGCCTTGAGGCACACCAGCGTTGATAGTGAAGGTGTTAGAAAGAAATCCGTCGACTGCCACTCGTAAAGAACGCTCTCTGAGGAAACATGAGAGCCACAAACAGAACTTTTCAGACATACCATAAGAGCGTAGCTTAGCCAACAGCCCATCGTGCTAAACACGGTCGAATGCCTTGGATATGTCAAGAGCAACCGCTCGAGATTCTCCAAAGTGTTCAATAGCGTTGTTCCAAACGTATGTTACATAAGTCAGAAGATCTCCTGTTGATCTATTTTTACGAAAGCCATATTGATGATCGCTAATAATGTTGAATCCTTCAAGATATTTTAGAAGATGCTGATTGATAGCCTTTTCCATGACTTTCGATATTATTGAAAGCAGTGCGATTGCTCGGTACTTATTTGGCAAGGTCTTCTTGCTTTTTTTAGGTATCGGCTGAACTGTGGCACATTTCCAGCAGGAAAGAAATATTCCCTTTCTGTAGGATAGGTTGAAAAGTCTACAGAAAATTGGTGTTAGTTACCTCGCGCAGTTTTTGAGAACTATGGCACATATTCCGTCAGCGCCAGAAGCCTTTTTGGTGTCTAGCTTCATCAAAATACGTTTTATGATACGCTGTCTGAAGACAATACCGGGCATCCTTGACTGCACTATGGGGATAGTAGGTGGTGTTTTTCCTTGGAAATCGACAGTAAAATGTGAAGCAAAGAGTTCAGCCAACAAGTTCGCTTTCTCAACAGGTGTCGTTGCAATAGAATTATCTGGCCGTGTGAGTGGTGGTATGGTGGATTTGGTGAAATTTTGACTGACTACCTTGGCGACTGACCAAAAGGACCTGGAATTGTTGGGACAAGGGAGAAGTTTGTTTCTAATTCGTTGATTGTGTGCCTCCTTGGTTTCGTCGATAATTTCTTTGCATCTGTTCTGGGCTCGAACAAAGGTGTTACAGTTCATGGTGTTAGGATGTTCGTGCCATCGTCGGTAGCAAATATGCTTAGAAGCAACAGCTTCTTTGGATTTTCGGTCAAACCAAGTCTTGTCGATGGAAGGGCATTTCTTCGAAAAAGGGATGTAAGCCTCCATACCGGCCAAAATAACATCGGAAACCTCCCCGGCGCAGTCAGATGGGTCGTCGGATCGAAAACAAACGTCTAACCAAGGGAAAGTTCGAAAATATTCAATGAGATCTTCCCATTTAGGCGTCTCTATGTCTCTGATTGGTAGGATACTCGATGTCGAAAGTAGTTTATGGTCAGAAGAACCTAACGGCGGATTTACACTGACCGTGTAAATCTCCGGATTGGTGGTTAAAAACAGATCAAGAAGACTGGCGAACTCCCCATCTCGATCAGGGGTCCGTGTTGGTTGTCAATAGGTTGAGTTAAGCCACAAATGATTGCAAATGATTCAGCTTCACGACCTTGTTCGTCGGTAGTATTTGCATATTTAAGCCAGTTGATATTGTGGACATTAAAGTCGCCCAGGATGGCAATTTCGGCACATGGATAATTAATTTGTAAATGATCGATGGTATCTGCAAGAGAAGCGGAATGTGTTCTAAAATTAGTATCACTTGGTGGTCGATACATGATACAGATGAACCTTGTGGTTGGTTCAGTCGTTATTTTTAACCACATAACATCAAGTTTGGGGGGTTCCAGAGCATCTTCTCGTTGGCAAGAGAGATCGCTTCTGACAAGAGACAGATTCCAAAGTTACGCCTAAATCGGGAATAGAAGTCGTACCCAGGATAAAGATAATTCACTGTGGGGGTCGATGAACTGACCTTGGTTTCACAGAGAGCGAGTACATGAGGTTTATTTGATTGCAGGTGTTGGTGCACTGAATTTATGTTCGAGTTTAAACCTCGTATGTTGCAAAACTCCACTTTAAAATTCTGATCTCTGCATGCACCTGAACCAGGCCCACCCGGAGATCCGAACGGGGGGCTATTTTACCTCCGGAATTTTTTGTATCCAGGTGTCTCATCATGCTATTTGGTCCCACAGTCCGGGACATCGGCACAGCCACGAAACGTTAAGCAACTTCACGCAGCGTAAGCCGATGCGATGGTATCACACCGGGCGATGCTGGTGGGATCTGGGCATCTACCATCTAGGTTGTTCTTTAAGTCGCCTCCTACGACGGGCAAAACGTACCGGGGGAGATATTCTATCCCGCTCCCCCACAGGGATCTGGATCTCCAATCAGACGAATCTGAATATGTTAGAATCCAACAAATGCAGTGTAGGTTTGAGAGCAGAGCCCCAAACATGGGAACAGTTTTCCATGGTTGGTCGAATTTGAGTTTTGTACAGAACTAATAGTTGTGTTGTGTAAAGCTTTCTAGTTTGAAATAATATTCCTAGCTTTTGAGCTCTCTTTGCTATACATGCAACATATTAATGAGAGAGACATATTTGCTCCCAAATTAACGCCCAGCAAATTAAGTGACGATGCTAGAGGAATGGAGGGTCCCAACATACCTATGTCAGGTTCAGCAACGTTAACTTTTTTAGAAAAAAACTGCCGCACGGGTTTTTGTTGCATTAAATTTTACTTAGTTACTGTTCTTCGAAGTCTTTAGTAAGTTGAACGAGCTTCTGCTGTCTGCGGATATTTACATGAGTAGCCGATGTTCGAGCGTTTAAAGCGAATGAACAGAGAAGCGTTCTGTCATTTGCAAAACTGTAAATTGAATTCCTAGTCATTTCCAGCAGATCGCTAATGTAAATGAAGATGGGTATGAGACCGTATGGAGCTTTAAAGCACGCCGGCATTAGAAAGAAATTCGTCGACTGCCACTCACAAGGTACGTTCTCTGAGGAAACACGAAAGAAATGAAAAAGCTTTTCAGAAATACCATAAGAGCGTAGTTTAGCCAACAATCCGTCATACCAAACACAGTCCAATATCCTGGATATATCAAGAGCAACCGCTCAAGGATCTCGAAAGTGTTCAATTGCGTTGTTCCAAACATGTATTCCATAAGTGAGAAGATCTCTCGTTGATCCTGTGAATCCTTCTAGATAGTTTAGAAGATACTGATTGATAGCCTTTCCATAAATTTCGATATTGCTGAAAGCAGTGCAACTGGGTAGTAGTTATTTGGCAAGATCTTTTTGCCTTTTTTGGGTATCGGCTGAACTGTAGCACATTTCTAACAGAAAAGAAATATTCCCTGTCTGAGAGATAGGCTGAAAAGTTTACAAAAAAACTGACGTTAGTTCTTTGGTCAGCACCAGAACCTTCTTGGTGTCTAACTTCATAAAAATACGTTTAATGATACGCTGTCTGAAGACGATATCGGGCATCCCTGACTGCACAATCGGAATAGTTGGTTGTGTTTTTCTTTAAGGGTCGACAGTAGAATGTTAAGCAGAGTTCAGCTAACAAGTTAGCTTTCTCTCGGGTTGTTGCAATAGTATTATCTGACCGTATGAGTGGTAGATTGCAGGTACATGCAAATGTTGATTAACGGTCTTAGCTACTGAATAAAAAGACCTGGAATTGCTGGGGCAGGCAAGAAATTTGTCTTTATTTCTTTGATTGTTTGACTTCTTAGTTTCGCCGATCATTTCTGTGCATCTGGTCTGTGTATGAAGAAAGATGTTACGATTTGTGACGATAGGATTTCCACACCACTACCGTTAGCGACTTGTTAAGAAGTTTCTTTGTATTTTCGATCGACACAAGGTTCGCCATTAGAACAGAGCATGTTTTTGAAAAAAGGAAGTAAGCTTTCATAGCAGTTAAAATAATGATATCGAAAACCTCATAGGGCAATCAAATGGGTCATCGGATTAAAAAAAACATCTAATAAAGGGAAAATTCGAAAAAAATCCATGAGTTCTTCCCATTTAGCAGATTTGTAGTGCAAAATCCTGCACGGTTTAGGTGCCTCTCTGTTACCTAGCGGTAGGGTACTTAATGTCAAAAGCCACTTATGGTTGGAAACACCTAACGGCGGATTTACGGTAATAGTGTAAATCTCTGGATTGGTGGTTCAAAACAGCTCAAGAAGACAAGCGAACTCTCCATCTCGATCAGGGATCCGTGTTGGCTCATCGATAAACTAAGTAAAAGCACAACTAATTGAGAATAATTCAGCTTCAAGACCTTGTTCGTCGCTTGTATTTGAATACTTAATTCAGTTTATGTTGTGGATATTAAGTTAAGCCACATCTGATTGAAAATGATTCAGCTTCACGACCTTTTTCATCGGAAATATTTGAATACTTAAGCCAATTGACGTTGTGGACATTAAAGTCGCCCAGGATGGCAAATTTGGCATTTAAATAATTAATCTTTAAATAATCGATGGTGTCTGCAAGAGAACCGAGACGTGCTTTAAAGTTAGTATTACTCGATATTAGATAGAGGCAGCAAATAAACCTTATGGTTTGACGAGTCGTTATTTTTAACCACAAATGATATTAAAATTTCGGGACTCCAGGGCATTTTCTCGTTGACAAGAGAGATCGCATCTGACAAAAAAAAACGATTCCAATATTACGCCTAAAGCGAGAATAGAAGTCGTACTCAAGATAGAGAAAGTTAGTCAACACAGTCATGTTGGTCGATGAACTGACCTTGGTTTTCAGAGAGCGAGTACATGACGCTTATTTGATTGCAGGTAGCGGTGCTCTGAATTTATGTTCACGTTTAAGCCTCGTTTCTAACAAAAGTATATTTTAAAATTGCGATATCTACACGTTGATGCCCCCAAATCAGCCCCCACCCGGAGATCCCAATGGGGGGCTAATTGACCTCCTAAATTTTTTCTCACAGGTCGGGGACATCGATACAGCCACAAAGCGTTAATCCACTTCACGCAGGTTAAGCTGATGCGGGCACCACGCAATGCCTGGTGGGATCAGAGTATATACCATTTAACTTTTCTTTTTTTTAGGCGACAGGCAGAACGTACCGAAGGTAGTATTCTGTCCCGCACCCACGCCGTGCTAGTTTCTTTAATACCTACCTGACGAGACGATTATTTGTATAATGTATGTAAACTAGTGGAAAATAAGAATCTTCGAATGAGACAAGAACAAGAGTGGTGCAAGGACAACTAAAATTTGATTATTTGAGTAAGCAACGGGAAACATGTATGGATGCAAATGTATTTATTTTAAAAGTCTAATTATATATATTTAACTTTCTCTAACAACTTTCTATGACTTTTTAGAAAAACTTAAAAACTTTGTCAGCTACGCTTACAGCGCTACTTAACCAAGATTAAAAACAAACAATAAAACTTTTATACTAGCAATAGCTCTAAAAAGAAATCATATTTACTTATGTTAAGAGTTATTTTTACAAATTTTTATCAAGAAATCATTTTATAAACCTGCAAAAGTTCTCCAGTTTTAGGATCAGCTTTAATTATAGAGCCCCCACCATAGAGAGCAATCCATAGATTATCATCTTCGTCGATAGTCATTCCGTCTGGTGAACCAGTTAAAGAAGAAAAATTTGCTATATCAACTGCTACACGTGGCTGAGATATCGCTCCATTCTCATTATCAAAGTTATATTCTACAACCTAAAATAATAATAATAACAATAATAATAAGTAATAAAAGGCAAATAGCAAACACCGCATAACACCATAGCACAGATAACAAAATCAATCACTCATCACCCTCAACAACACCTCCACAACATCACCCCGAATCACCACTCATACAAACACTCAAAGCAGAAATGGAGTCCCATCTAGCTCGGTGGTCAGGCACCTACACCACAACAAGAAATCTCATCCCTCATACATATATACATAACAGACTGAAGCACAATCGAAGACATTTACACAATAATATAAGCAGTAGCAATCACCACTCTAACACAAAATAATCAAAAACTCTCGCAACGACAAAGAAACCTCAACAGCACAAAGCCAAAATCCAAATGGCAAATAAGAATAGAAAACAAAATCAACAACATTAGAAGAGATCTAAGTCTCCTTACCCGGTTTATAAACGGGAACGAGTCCAAACGTGTCACACAGGATGTAGACAAGATCAAATCTAAATCTTCCAACCGAACACTGCCAGAAATTCTTGATACTTTGAAATAAAAACTATCCATATATACCGCAAGACTCCGTAAATACAAAGAATCAAACGAGAGGAAAGACACCAACAACCTCTTCCGAAGAAGCGAAAAACAGTTCTACCGATAAACAACGAACAGACAGCAGTGACTGAATCACCAAACAAACAAGAACTCACAGATTATTGGAATAGTATCTGGTCCCAACCCAATAACATCCCCTGGCCCAAAGCCGAAGAAGACAAACATAAAGATGTGGCAGAACAAGAAAATTCCACATTAACTACACAAGAAATTACAGAAACAATCAAACACACACACACACACAATCCTAAACGTCCTGGAATAGAGAATATACAAAACTTCTGGTACAAACAGTTTACCACCACACACGAAGCACTCACACACCAACTCAACAAAGCCATTCTTCAATCACACACATTCCCCACTTTCCTTACACAAGGAATAAGATACGTCAAACCCGAAAGCTCTGACATCACAAACCCGTCAAACTACCGAACTATCACCTGTCTTCCAACCCTATACAAGATCATCACAGCCACAATTTCCAAGAAAATAGAATAACTCCTAATAGACAACAATATTCTCACAGAAGAGCAGAAGGGGTGCAGGAAAAATAGCCGAAGATGCAAAAAGCAGCTGAGCATAGATTAGTGTAATCATGGGACCAACCAGAAAAGAACATAAAAACCTTCACATCGTTTACATAGACTATAAAAAAGCCTTCGACTCCATTCCCAACCGCAGGCAATTTCTCGCGCAAATTATGAAAACATGGAAAACCAAAATCCACCCTAAAAACACAAACCAAACGCATCCAAACAGAAAAGCTGTACATCAGACAGGGTATACAGGTATTTCAGGGAGACCCGCTCAGCGCTCTATGGTTTTGCCTATGTCCAATTCACTCTTAAATACACTAAATAGAACATACCATGGCTTCTGCATCAGACACCAGACAGTAAATGAACATAAAATAAACCACCTCCTATATGAATGACAAAACTGCCACAGAAACACAGCTGTAAGAATTCCTCTAAATCACAGAAACATTCACCTTAGATATCAACATGGAATTTAGTATAAGTAAATGTAAATGGTTCCACATCAACAAAGGCCAATGGAAGGCCCACTATGAGACAGAAACCATTAACAATGAAACACTCGATAACATGCTCGACAAAGAAACATACAAGTATCTAGACTTCCATCAAAGCACCAAACTCAACCACACTCATGTCAAAATAGTTCAGAACTGAATTAAAAAACAGACTCACGAAACTTATACAAACCAAATTCAACTCCAAAAATCTTCGCTAAAACCATCAACACGTTCGCTATACCTATACTCACATATTCATTTGGTGTCACCAAATGATCCCACACAGACATAGAAAATATTCACATCCTTATACGTTCTCAATTCACCAAATACAAAAAATTACACCCCAACACACGTAAAGAAAGATTTACCATCGAGAGAAGGGCAGGAGGAAGAGGAATCATAGATATAAGATCACTACATACAAAACAAATACAAGCACTTAAGAAATTTTTTCACACCAAGTAAACCGCCTCCACACAGCAACAGTGAAAGCAAACAAAAACTACACCCCTCTCGACTTATCCCGGGCAGACCACCCAGCAGACACACACAATCATACTCAATTACAACAGGAAAAGATGAAAACGTGGTCAGAAAAAACACTCCACTAAAAACACAGATACCACATAGAACAAGACCACATAAATAAAAAACAATAATACATCTGGTTACAGGATGGGCAGCTATTACCTGAAAAAGAAGGCTTCTTACTTGCCATCCAGGATAAAGTCATATTAACCAGAAACTACCAAAAGCATATCTTCAAAGACCCAACTATTACAGAAAACAGATGCAGGAAATGCCACAACATAATAATAATATATTAGCCTGAACAGAAAGTAGTTCATCAAGCACTAGCCATAACATATAAACTCATAGAAAACACATAGATTACAAGCTTAAAGACCACGCAACAGAAATAAAAAGGCCATGGAAACAAGAAAAAGTTATTATTATCTCCCTCGTCATATCAGCCACAGGCCTTCCGACAACATTCACACCACACTTAGTACAGGGTGAGTCCACGATAGAGTAAAGCTCATTATCTCATTTGTTTCGGCAATGACGAAAAAATGTTAAATACAATAGTTTTAGAGAATATTAAGGTGCACAGTTTAAAATTATTTTTGAGTATACAGGGTACTTCAAACATGTGTTGCCGATATAACGTATGTTTTTTTAAATGGAACATTCTATTTTCTAATTTATTTTTAAATTCTGCGTAAAATTTTATAACTTTTTTATTAATAGTGTTATATACCTAAAGCTAGTAATTTTTGTAATATTTCAATTTTTTTAAAAAAACACTAGTTTTCAGTTTTGTAAAAAATTTTCAGTAGCGCCATTGTTTCTTAAGGTGGAATAATAATAATTGGTACGAGCGTTCTATAGAGACGAAAAAAAGATATATGAGTTATAATCGTGGGAGCGACTATAACGTTTTTAAAAAACAACTTGAATTGAATTCTAAAAACTTTTATTTTTTTTTTCGGTTCTCAACGGAAACGTTTTGAGACACTTGATACAACAGACACACTCACTCTGCTATTGTTCGTTACATATATTTATAAACTTTATTTGCTGATATTGCAGAATGGTGTGGTTAGATAAAGGAAATCTTATGTTGCACATTTATGTATACTTTAATTATATTATCAGGATGTAATTCCTCCCGACCTAGTTGAAAATTTAACCTGTAGGTTACTTTTTCATAAAGTCAAACTCGATTGCATCATCGGAATTTGTATTATTATTTTTAATTATTATTTTTTAGATTTCCTCAATCTTTTTACAATATATCTGGAAATGATTATTATTAAAATCGATACAATTAATATATAGGTAATGGTTATCCATACACTATTATATCTTATAGCTACATCAGAAGATATATTTTCTAAATGTCTTTTTTGGTCAATCAATTCTTTCTTGATTTCATCGTTCACTTTTTAGGTTTATATTATTTAAGTCTATATCGTGGGGGTTGAAATAGGGTTGATGTATTGCTTCTTGGTTCCATTGGATCTTCGGTAGAGGGATCTCTTCATAATTCAGTTTTACTTCATTATAAGATTTTAAAATTATATTATTTATTTGAATTTGACAGTTACTAGGTAATTCAATTAAATAAGAACCGTTTATTGGTTTATTTTTTTCTAGTTTTTGACAATTTATTCTAATAAGTTCTTCTTTAGCAGTAGTAACTAACCATTTGTTATTTGAAATTTGAGTTATTTGATTTTTAATTATTTTAATTTGAAAGGGGTGACACTGCGTTATATTGTCTTTATATTTTAAAAGTTGCACGGTACAGGGTAGCTCTTCATTGGTGGCTTGACTTTCGCTTTTTTTTCACAGAGGTATTCATTTGGCTGCATTTCTTCACATTTTCTTTCTTGATATTGGTAATTATTAGTACTCAAAGCAAGGTAGGGTTTTAGAGGGATGTTAATCATATAAGTATGGTTGATAGGGATTGGTACTGGATATAAATGAAAATATTGATACATTTCATCGTCCACCAGTGGTATCTCTAATAAAAATATTATTTTATTTTTGTTAGCGTAACTCTTTATTTTTATAATTTTTTTCTAAAAATAAAATATTTTGGAGAGAGTTTTCGAAAGGTAGTTTCTCAGTTGTTAATTGAGTTTTTAAGTTATTTATCTCTATTAGTAATTCATTAGGGTCTACTATAGAGTTATGTAAGGTATTCAATTTTGAAAATGTTATGGCAATCTCTATCTTATTAAGAACGTCGTAAATCACTTGAAAGAGTGTGAATAATTGATTTAAGCAAGTAATTATTCTATTATACTGTCGATCATTAATTTTCTCAAGTGTCATTTCCTTTAATGTTTGTTCTACCTGTATTATGCGTGATTTCAAAATTAATTGGTTGTGCGTTAGATTTGATATCATTTTTTGAAAGTTATCGATCGTTTTATCTAAGATAGATATTCGATTTATCGCATCTATTTTAAGTTCATTACCTTGTACCTGTAGGGTTTCAATTCTTTTGTTTATTGATTCGGCATCATACTGGTCCATGTTACCGGTTATGCTTTTTATAAATGTACCGAGGGGGTTGAAAATTCCTCGTTTAACTTTTTGAACTCTGTTATAAGGTAATATTTGAGTTATTAATTTTCTAATTTGGTTCTCAATAACATTTACCGTAACTAGGGAATTATAATATTCCTTTTGGTATTCACTTCTGTTTTTCAGTGCTGTCAGCATATATTTGGATTGTTCTTGAAGAGATTCAAACTCTGTAATTAAGGGTTGTATATTGTATTCCTGTACAAAGGTCCAATAATTTGTCATTATTCTTGCTATTCCCATTTTATATGGTAAGATTCCTGGGTAATTATTTAATTCATAAAGTTTTACATCGTTGGCTCTGGTGTAGAGGGTTGTGAGGGTGTACCAATATCTACAACAATGGGTTTCATTTTAGTTTCATTGATGTGAATGGTTTCTTTTATTTTCGTTTTTTGGGTTTTCTATTTCGAGTTTATTCCTTTCTAAAATTTTAGTTATTATATATGGTCCTGAAAATTTGTTTTTTACTTTACTAGACCGTTGGTCTATCTTTTTGTAAATTTGCATTCCAATTTTTGGTTTTGGTCTCAGTTTTCTTATCGTTCTGCTTTATAATTGCCTTCTCTTTTTTTGATTGAGATTTTTCTTTTATTTTTTCGAATAATATTTGGGTGTTATTTTTTATGGTTGTGCAAATATTCCGTATATACGTGAGAGTGTATTAAATTCATAGGGTCTCTTGAATTTGTATGTCCTAATACTAATTCTTGCGGGGTAAAGTTTGTATCTGAATGGATGGTGTTGTTATACGCTACTATAGCATATGGCATTAAATTTGTAATGTCCGTTTGAGTGTCTTTCTCTCTTAAGATTCTAATGTGTTCAATTATAGTGCTATGCAAGCGTTCTACGGGTGAATTGGATTCGTGGTGATAGGGGGTTGTAAAATGTATATCGATGTCGTGCGTCTTAAGTAGGTTTTCTACGACTTCGTTTTTAAATTCGGTCCCGTTGTCTGCTATTACTTTCTTGGGGATTCCCATAAATGAAAAGAAACGTACTAATTGGTCACTGCACGATATTGCGTCTCCTAAATAGGGTAAAGCTTGTCCAAATTTTGAAAATTTGTCCATAATTGTTAAGAATTTGTCTTTTCCAATCTTTAAGGTATCAATATGAATAATTTCAAATGGTTTACTACGGTGTTTCTGTTATTATAAGAGGTTGTTTAATTGGTTTCCTATTATATTTTGTGCGTTGACAAGTTTCACAATTATTGATGTATTCGGTGACATCCGTTTTTAATGATTTCCAATAATAATTGGTTTTTAGGAATTTTATAGTTTCTTCTATACCTCGATGATTTGTTTTTCCTTCGTGCTTATATTGTATAAGTAGTTTTCTTTCGTTTTCTTCTACATTATTAATGAGTTTTGTGCATTCTATTAGTTTGTAGTTTCGAAAGTTATTAATCATAGCCTTATTGATTAAGGGTCTTAACTCTTTTGATAAGAAGTATACATGAGTTGTTTTGTCGTTTAAATACTCTTTTAAAAATTGAATTATTTTTTCTAGGGACATTGGTAAGATTGCTCTTATGATTTTGTTGCCATCAAATGTTTCTCTGTCAATTTTACTATAGTCGGTATATGGTGATTTTTTCAAAATTATTTGATTCTTCTTATTGTTAATTATTTCGTCTAAGAGTGTTAGATTGCTGTCGTTATTTTCCGCGTTTGTGGTATGAATTGTATTAATAGGTTTTCGATCCTTATACGGGGGTAAAATTTGTATATCCGAAATTATATTTATTTTGCCTTTCTTCTTTTCTGTGCCAGTTATAATTGTTTTCGTATCAGTTATAGTCGTGTCTTTTGATTTTTTACCAGTCATGATTTTAGCTTCTTTTGGGTACTCAAGTTCTGCGATTACTTTTTGTACTTCTTCTTCAGAAATTTTAGTTGGGTCGTAATTATCTGATAAGAATTCTGAAATCTCTTGGTCTATATTTCCTGGATAATTAATTAAAGATTCGTTTTCTATGGCATTTATTGGAATTCTTGACAATGCGTCTGCGTTAGTATTTTGTTTTCCTTTTTTATAAATAATCTCATAGTCATACTCTTCTAGTTTTAATCTCCATCTCACTAATTTGCTATTTGGTTCTTTCAAATTGAATAACCACACTAAGGGTCTATGATCTGTATATATTTTGAATTTCCTTCCGTATAGGTATGGCCTAAAATATTTACATGCCCATACTATACTTAAAAGTTCTTTCTCTATTGTCGAATATTTCTGTTCTGTGTCATTTAATGTTCTAGAAGCATAAGCTATAGGGTTGTCGTTTGGAGGGTTGCCTTGAGATAAAACTGCTCCAAGGGCTATATTTGATGCGTCCGTCGTTAATACGAATGGCTTTTCGAAATCGGGGTATTTTAATATTGGTGAGTTTATTAATAACTTTTTCAAATGTTCGAATGCTTTAATAAATTCTGGGGAGTGATTAACTTTAGATCCTTTTTTTAAACATTTCGTAAGGGGTTTAGAAATTTTAGCAAAATCTTTAATGAATTTTCGGTAGTAACCTGCCAGTCCTAAGAATGATTTTATTTCTTTTTGCGTCCTGGGGATTGGGAACTTTCTTACTGCTTCAATTTTTTCTGGATTTGGTTTGATACCTTTATTCGTGACTTGATGTCCTAAGTATGCTATTTCTCTATGTAAAAACTCGCTTTTATCTAGTTGTACCTTTAAATTTGCTTCTCTTAGTCTTTCAAATATTCTTTTTAATCTATCTGTGTGTTCTTGTAAAGATGTCGAAAATATAATTATGTCGTCAAGATAAACAAAACATACTTCATTCTGTAGTCCTCGTAATACGTTGTTCATAATTTTTTGGAATGTTGCGGGGGCATTTTTAAGTCCAAAGGGCATTCGCTTAAACTCGTAATGTCCTATATCTGTAGAAAATGCTGTTTTTGGTGTATCGTTTGGATCCATTTCTACTTGGTGATAGCCATTAGCTAAGTCCAATGTAGTGAAATATTGTGCTTTTCCGAGTTTATCTAATATGTCATTGATCTGGGGAATGGGAAATTGTTGATTTATAGTTTTTTTCATTCAATTTTCTGTAATCTATCACAATTCTCCATTTGCGCACGCCTGATGCATCCATTTTCTTCGGCACTATCCATATTGGGCTACTCCAAGGTGAAGTTGACTCTTGGATGATTCCATTTCTTAGCATTTCAGAAATTTGCCTTTTTACTTCTGTTTTATGTATATGGGGATATCTATATGTCTTAGTGAAAAGAGGTGTTTCATCTTTCAACTTAATTTGATGTTTAACTTTGTTGGTAAAGGTTAAGGGTGTATTTTTGCAATAAAATATGTCTCTATACTCGTAACATAATTTTCTCATTGCGTCGTACTCTTCCTGATTACAATGGTCTAATCTCAAATTTTTCAGATTTTGTTTTTCTCAAAATATCAATTTTTTGATCTTCCTCGTAGTTTTCTTCTACAAAATTTAATTCTGTTTTCTTCGAATTTTTCTATCTCAAAGGGTTCAAATATTGTGATCTTCATAGGGTTTTCGCTAGGATTAATAATTGTTGTTAGAGCATGATGGTTCTCTATCTTTACAATAGCTTCAGGTATTTCTGCTTTTCCTAATTTTTCGTAATTTAAAATTCCTATTCCATTCTTTTTATTTACTGGAATTTTTATTATTTGTTGCGTTCTCGGGGGAATAATAAATTCACATGGTTTTGTTTTTTTTGGATTTTTGTTAAAATACAAGGGTAGATTTGCATTTATAGATTCTAATCTGGATTCTCTTAAATTTATTTGTGCATTTATATGGGTTAAAAAGTCTATGCCTAATAATCCATCATAGTTTGGGGAAAAATCGAATAAGTAAAATTTATGATAATCTGGACAATTGAAAGAGGGAAATATTGGAATATTCATGATTTCGTTATGACTAGAAATTGCGTGAGCTGTCTTTACAGTAAAAAATTCATTTTCAATAAAATCGGGAAATATTTCGTAAGCTAATTCTGGTTTAATGAAACTTTTGCCACTTCCTGTATCAATTAAAAAGTATGCGTTTAATTCTGGTAGGTAAATCACTGGTAATTGGTTATCCGAATTTGTATTTAGTATTATCAACTCGTCTGTATTGATTCCTGGCTTAAATGAAAATTTTCATCAGATGGGGCATTAAGAAATTCGTTTTCATACTCGTATTGCATTTCGTTATAATCGTTGCTATAATCGTGATTATATTCGTTCGGGTCGAAATCGATAGGTTCCGTATTATTTATGTCAAAATCTGTGGGTTCTATACTATTTGGGTCAAAATTTGTGGGTTCCGTACTATTTGTTCGTTCAATCATTTGATTGTATAATTCCTCTGCAAGGAATTTTCTTTGGGGTTGACTTCGATGTAAGACTGCATTTCCTGATGACATATCCATCGGTTGGGGTTGATTTGATCTAACTATGGAAGATGTTGCTTGTCTTTTTATTCCACGGTAGAATGGTTGTTGAAAATTATTATTTCTCTGCGAGAAATTATTCTGTCTAGTAGGATATAAAGGTAAATTTGGCCTTATCATGCGATTTTGTGGATTTTGGAAATTTTGTGGTCTTTGAATATTTGGGGTTTGAGCATTTCTCTGGGGGTTATATCGGAATTGACCGTATCCTAGAAATTGATAGGGGTTATTGTTTGGTCTGTTTATATATGGAATGTTCTGGGGTCTTGGATTGTGATTTGTCGGTGTATTTTGACTTATTGGGATATTTTGACTCGTTGAGGTATTTTGATTGATTTTATTTATTAAGTTACCTCGATTTTTATATTGGATAAAGTTTTCTTCTTCTTGAGCGAAGCTCATTGCTTGTTCAAGTGATAAGGGATTTTTTAATCTTACTACTAGTTGCATATTATATGGTAGGTTATTTATATAAGCTTTCAGAATTAAGCTGCTATATTCTTGAATTTTTAGAATTTTTATATTACGGGCTATATTTTCCATGTTGATTTTTGCAAATAATAAACTACGTGCATCCTGTAATCTTATTCCGAATTGTTTAATAGATTCATTTTTTTTCGATTTTGAAAGTTATGATATCCTGTATTATACAGTCAATCGAACGTCTATCTGAGAATGTTTCGATTATCGCGTTCTTTACTAAATCCCAGTTATTTAATTCGACACGGGAAGCAATCAAATCTGCTGCTCTTCCGTTTAATTTTGACAAAATGGTATCGAATAGACACACATTTATTGGGGCATTTGGATCTTCTCTATCTATATGGTTGGTTAAGAAATTGTCACAGGCATTTATGAATCTGGTAATTAATTTGGTATTTCCGTCAAATGAGGGGATATTATCTGCTTGGTAACGGATTAAATTGTAATTAGGGTTTGCCATTATTTTCAAAATAAAATTTCAAAATTTCAAAAAAAAAAATTCAAAAATATGGTAAAAATATAAAAATATATAAAAGTTACACCTTAAAATTAAATTGCCTTAAAACTATATTTTTCTTACAACTAAGTTGCTCGAATCCTTTGAATTTTACTGCGTAATATTCAAAAATTTCTTGCTTTCAGTCGAAATTTTCTCTGCTTTTTCTGTTTGAAATCTCACTGCGTGAGTTTGTCAAATTTCCCACTGCGTGGTTTTTCTTAAAAAGAAAAGAAAACTTGGTCTGTTGTCTTTCTCACTGCGTGAGCTTGTTTTGAAAAAGAAACTCACTGCGTGAGCAAAACTGCTGAAAAATTGTTTGAAAAGAGAAAAATTTGCTTTTTTCCACTGCGTGGATTCACTGGTTGATTCTGAAAAATGTCAATTGAATTTTCACTTACAGAAGGAGAATCTGCGGGTTCATGCCTTGCTGTTGTGATTTTCTTGTTTCTTTCTTCTTGTGATTTCTTGTTTCTTTGTGATTTCTTGTTTCTGATTTCTTGTTTCTTTGTGATTTCTTTGTTTCTTTGTTTCTTCTTCCAAAAGGATGAACGCTGTTCGTCCCTGGATACCACTATGACTCTTGAGCGATGCTTATCTCGTTGAGCCGCACCAATAAGAACTTTTCGTTGCCCTGATTTTTGTCTCTCGAGCGATGCTTGTCTCGTTGAAACCAATCAATAGGAACTTTTCGTACTCTGGTCTGGAGGGCTGAGATCTGTCTCTTTTTGTTTTCCGCTGTTTTTTCGCTGATCGTTGAAACGAACCAGAATCTTGTTTTTGCGCGATGCAATTTTTTTGACTCTGTTGAAAAAAACTTTCTGCTTTGCGCCGTTGACTCTGTCGAAATTTCTTTTCGTTCTGGTCAGTTGAAGACTCTGTCGAAAATTATCCTACCGACTGCGCCAGTTATAATCGTGGGAGCGACTATAACGTTTTTAAAAAACAACTTGAATTGAATTCTAAAAACTTTTATTTTTTTCGGTTCTCAACGGAAACGTTTTGAGACACTTGATACAACAGACACACTCACTCTGCTATTGTTCGTTACATATATTATTATAAACTTTATTTGCTGATATTGCAGAATGGTGTGGTTAGATAAAGGAAATCTTATGTTGCACATTTATGTATACTTTAATTATATTATCAGGATGTAATTTATGTAAAGAAATTTGAGTTAGATGCTACAGGGTGTTCAAAATAAATTTGTACATTTCGACTATTTTAAATTGAAATATTTCAAACTCTTTAAGCGGCACACCCTCTACATTATTATTTTTTCTGATAGATTTTATAAAACCCTCCAACTTTTATTAAGTATGCTATATACCTATTTGTAATAGTTTTCGATTTATTTTGAATTTTTCAATTTTTACCCTTGTTTTTAATACACTTACGCTATTGTGAAAACATAAACAAATAGTTAATAATAATTTTAATATAGTTTAACTTATCTAATGATTAATTATTATGACGTAATAAATGTTCAAAAATATGCCCGTCTACTTGAATACACATATTTAGTCGTTTTACTATATTTTCCTTCGCTTTCCGTAGCATAAAGGGCGTTATTGTCCTGCGCGCATCCCGTATCCTATTTTCTATATCTACTGGGGTTGTAGGGAGATTCACATAAACACGATCCTTAATGTAGCCCCATAAAAAGAAGTCTAAAGGTGTTAAGTCACATGATCGAGGGGGCCACTGAATGAATCCATCCCTACCGATCTATTTTGTGGGTAACAACCGTTTAAAAATTTCCGAACTTCCGGTGGTAATAAACAGGAGCTCCGTCTTGTTGAATTCACATTTGTTTCCTTTCAAAGTTATCAACTTCTTCAAGAAGCTGGGGTAATTCGTTTTGCAAAAAATTTAGATATCTATCCCATTAAGCGGTTCACGGAAAAAGTATGGACCAATAGTTCGAAAATTGAATATTCCACACCATACATTAAGCGAACAATGGTTTTGGTTTTGAACTTCCCGGATCCAAAATGAATTAACTGTTGAATATATAATGCATGTTATGGCAGTTAACTGCTCCATTACTGCGAAAAGTAGCTTTATCAGAAAACATTATTTTGGATAGAAAATTTGGATCGGCCTCTATTGCTCCATTCATGGTGGTACAAAAGTTTACTCGTCGTTCGAAATCACGGTCTTGAAGTTCTTGGTGTAGTTCCATATGAAAGGGATGAAACTTGTATTTTCTCGTGGTGCGATTAGCCGTAGATTGGGATGTGTCAGATAAGTCAGCTAGTTGACTGTCTAGAATGAACACGAGTTCTAGTGGAGGTAAAGAAACGCCTCTCCAAGCCAATAAACCCTATTTTCGACAACAAAATTTTCCTCGCATAAATATTTCGCTTACTCAAATAAAAAACACTTAAGCAATAATTATATTCATAATGACAGTTATAGTCATTGTCATGAAGGTAACACTTATCTGAAAATATGCAGATATTGAAAAAGTAATAATGTCCTAAGTGATTTAAAGTAAGACACATAAACAAAATCATATATCACGTAAGGGGCTACATGTATTTAATGGTAGTAAAAATATAGGGGATTGTTGCGCCGATAACCTGAAAATTATTGATAAACTAAACTAGGAACCAAACCAGAAGACAGATTTGTAAGGTAAAATCTCAAAAGAGTTAGCATGGAAAATTTTCAGAAAATTGAAGAATACATGGCCAGGATATCTCAGCAAAAGGCAGTCATCTAGAAATACGAAGTTTCGTTACTTTTTTCAGTAATAATTTTTTTTCAGTCATGATAGAGGTGTAATTCGGTATCTGATGATTCACGCCCTATGTTAGGTAAAATACAAAATTTAGTAAAGATTCTAAACATGCCTACATAGAATAATGTAGGTTTTAATTTAATAGGTTTTATCATATTGACGTCGGAAAAATAATATTTAAATTACTAAAAAAAAATAATAGAAATAACATTTGCAATTAAAAGAAAATCGAACACAGATCTTCTATTCTAAATGAAGAGGGGCTTAAATATAAATACTTTATTTTATAAAATTGTATTGACAATAGCTAAAGGTTCGGTTGATAACTTGATGTACTCGTATTTATTATATTTTCAAGTGGTCAGTTAGACTTAGCTATGACTTTTGAAGTAGAATGTCGTTTTTCTTTTATAATTTCAATCCGTATTAAAAGCTAAGATAGCACGAAGATAGACCGAAAGACTTTCGTTTTTGTTTACTGAAATAATCTAACAGTAAGATACAACCAATTGTATCGCTGGATAATGTCAGCCAAACATTAACAGCATACCCATCCCAATACCTAGGGCATGCTGCAAATTCATAGCGAAAATTTAACCAAAGACGCATTTCTTACTCAAGATTGCTAAAATAACTGCTAGGCCGTATCCCATAGAAATACGACTTTATGTGAACCTCTTGAGAATCTACACGATTATTTTAAAGGTCTAGTGTTATATTTTTAAATATTAACATATTTCTCGAAAGATTTTACAGGAAAATTACTGAACATATTTGAATATTTAATTGTTCTAAAACCATACAAACATATCGCACATCTGAAATTTAAAAATTTATTTTTTTTTTAATTTTTTTATAAACTTACTATATTTTGAGATTGCTATAAAAAATGTTTTGACCTTTTAAAATTTCCAAATATAAATATGTCGACTCCCCAAAAATCTTAAGAAGAATTTCTCGACTTCATTTAACCATATGTAGACTCTTATGGTGTAATTATACATGGTGAATAAAATTTTATTTCTTTTGCTTGTTTGTTTTATGTATTCTATATTTAAAATTATATTCTGCCTTAAATTCATATTTAATTATTAAACTAGATAATAAAAATAATCTCAGGAGGTACTTACTTTAAGGGTAGGTGTGTCGATATAATACAATTTATTATTGGCACGATTCCATGCTAAACCATTACTAATATTTACTGGACTAATTTCTACTGTCGGGCTGTTCAGATTATTTTTTGTAATTTTATAAAATACTCCATTATTTGGTGTTACCACTCCATTAATTTCCTTACCCATTGTCCCTAAAAAAATAAAAGACATGTATTATTATTCTAAATAGGACTTTATAGTGTGTATGTACTTCCTACATAATATTACAAATCTATGAGTAACCCGACAAATTCGTTAAATAAAAAATACCTAGTTTCTTTACTTTTAAAAATCTTGTAAACTAATAATTAGCGCAATTACATCAATTCGTTAATATTTTTCCTTTTTTTTCGTAAATTTCTGACACAGCTCCTGGCTACGCCAATGATTGCTATGGTAAAAACAAGATTGTAGGTGTCAAATGCTTCGTCAAAAGAGAGTTAATTTGTGTGGGGACAACATAGTTACTTAGAGGAAGTAGTGCCAGTTTGCCCCGTGGACGTGTTGGTCATTATATCCTTCAGGAAACTAACACACTGTTTTCAATTTTAAAATTTCGTTGCTGTTACACTGCAAACAGGGTATTTTTTTCGGATAGTATGCTATTAAAAGATGGAACAAAAAATATTATTTTAAATTTATAGCTACATTTTTATTAGAATAAATTAGAAAATGAATAATTGATGTACGTGTTGTACTACTAAATTATTTAATATGTTATTAATTTGAGATGAATAAGTGTATACTTGCTTTTCTCAGCGAATCGTCACTGGCAATCTCTAATTAATGATATGATCAACTTTATGGTAAAAGAATGTGTTATGTTGAATCATGAAGTATACATATATCATAAATTCCATATAAATATAAAGACTGTGACACCACAGCGGTCAAAATCAGATACTCTACACTGGGCAAGAGCTGGGAATGTGAAGCTAATTGTCAGTCAGTGTTAAATGCCCACGGAGTGATAATCGTAAACATAGACGAAATTACTCATATAGTGCATACTTTCTACAGTCAACTCTATACTTCACATATGTCAAAACAAACCTACTATACAAAAAAGTCGTGAGAAATACGGAATCAGAAGAACTACCTGAAATAACAAACTCTGAAATAAGAGAAACCTTAAGACAAATGAAGAATGGAAGATGCCCTGGAGAAGACCTAATAACGTCGGAGATGCTTAAACTAGGTGGAAACATTATCATAAACCCTATAAGACTACTTATGTACAAATTTCTAGAAAAAGGGAAAACACCCATGGCTTAGAATAATGCAGAGTTGGTGCAGATACTTAAAAAAGGGACATAACAATTATCGAGAACTCTAGACCCATCAGCTTGTTATCTCATTTTTACAAAGAATACTAACTAACCGGCTAACAAAGAAACTTGATTTCTACCAAAGCGTAGAATAGGCCGGATTCAGAAAGGGATACTGCACCATCAACCATCTCCATGCTGTGAGAATTTTCCACTTCCACATTTCCTGATTGTTGAAAGGAGTTTGACAATATCGAAATATGGGCAATCAAATGACTCTAAAGTGCCAGGATAGACTCCATATGCACTGAAATTATTAAAAATATCTATTAAAATGCTACTTTTCACGTAAAAATTAATGAACAACTAAAAACCGATAAAATTCGGGTAGAAAGAGGAATCCGACAAGGCGACACAATCTCGCTCAAACTCTTCACCTTGGCTATAGAAAATGTTTTTAAGAAGAGCTCCCGGGGGAAGGTAAGGGCATAAAAATTGATGACTTGGACCATCTGCGTTTTGCAGACGACATAGTTCTAATCTCCTTGGACATCAAGGAAGTAGAACAGATGCTAATAAGCGTCACGGAAGATTGGTTTTAGGATGAACTTTAATAAGACAAAGATAATGAGCAAGGGCAGTCCCCGGAACAAGATAGATAGTAACAACACAGAAAACGTAAACGAATACACATACCTGGGACATAATATTACAATCAGGAAAGAAAACCAAACATTACAGATTTCCCGCAGAATTGGACTATCCTGGGATATCTTCTTGAACTATATATTAAAGTATGGAGAAAACTAAAAAGACAAGTGTTTGACTCTTACATTTTGGCTGTGGCCACCTACTGACTCGAAACTATGGCTCTGATACAGAAAAGTGCAAATAGGTTGAGAATAAAGCCAAGAGCCATGGGGAGAACAATGCTGGTAGTTTCTCTTAGTTATAAGATCAGACACGAAGAGATAAGATGCAGAACAGGTACAAAAGATGATATCGAAAGAATTACAAAAATGAAATGGAGTTAGACAGGACATATTTCAAAGGATAATGGTAATAAATGGACATCAAGAATAACCTTTTGGCGGCTTCGGCAAACAATACGAGGATGAGAAAGACAGTCAACGAGATGGGTAGATGACGTGTGCAGAACAGTTGAAAAATATTGGTGTCAGAAGGCTCAGAATTGGGACGAGTGGGGGAGCTTGGAAGAGGTCCAGGAGTGAACGAGAAGTGGTTGATGATGATGATAGTGTCATTATTAAGTACGAGAAGTAAGTCAAGCATGAAAAACATGTTAATCTGAAAAGATCCCCGAATGTACTGCTCGACAAAACGAAGGAAAATACCATCACGGTGGTACTTAAGCGAAGAAGCTT
Source organism: Pachyrhynchus sulphureomaculatus (assembly GCA_019049505.1). NCBI lineage: Eukaryota > Metazoa > Arthropoda > Insecta > Coleoptera > Curculionidae > Pachyrhynchus > Pachyrhynchus sulphureomaculatus. The sequence goes on along the minus strand of CM032449.1, from coordinate 91,416,037 downwards.
GACTTCAGTCGTGGCATATAGATATGAGATGAGATAGAAATATATCAAATATATCATCAAAGAGATAAAGCTGAAAAAAAGCTAAAGGTGAGTTACAAAAGGTAAACACGAAGACGACTTTATGCCATAACTGTTAGTGTTGTTGAATTCTAACAGTCTAGACAATACTGTCTAGACTGGACGTGACCATAACGCAATGCCAGAATAATTTCATGTCTAGCAGCCACATATGAATAATTAAAAGCAAAGCTAGTTTTAAGCTCATCATATGTAGTAAAAACAATATTTTACGTAGGAAGTACGAGTTAGTGGATTTTATTCAGAATTAGAAGATGTTGTCCTGATTCAATAAACTTTCTTGAATGTAGCACATAACATTAATAAGTAACCTGACAGGCCAAGATAAAGAAGATAGATTAATATCCCTAATGTAGAATATACTTGGCCTTGTATACCTCAGCTACATCTTACGTTTGGATGTAACAGGTATGCATAACAACACAGCGTTAAATATGTATGTATATGTATTATAGCGTGGCATTTACATAAACTATTTTAGCCTACGTTACGACCAAAAGCGGGTATGAAATGATCGTGGTTGTAGCTGCAATATTTCAAGCTAGGGTCTTGTTTGCGAAACTGTATCTACTGTTAAATAATTCCAATAAGCTTTTGCTTTGAATCAAACTGATAGTATATAAGACAATCGTTAGCACAGAGCTTCTATATCATTACCATAGGTTCAGATGTTTAAAAAAGGAGAAAATTTGTGCAACTCAAAGGGACTAATCCCATAAAAATGATTAGAAATGATTAGTTACAACAGGATCTGAATCTCCGGACAGTACAACATTTCAGAAATAATCTCCAGTAGCAATTCTTGAAGAAAACAGCCCACCTTGCCCATATAACGATCCAAGATATTCTCAGGATGGATCAAAACGCAAGAGGCAGATACTTGCCATCTAATAATCACATATCATATGTTTGGAACAGCAAAATAAGTCACTCTTTTACGCAGTAGAATCCCTGCTTGACAGTAATACCAGAGAAGGTTGTTAAGGCATGTTATCTAGTTAAGAAGACAGTGTTCATAGAGGACTAAGACCTCATCTTCATATTGCTAATTATTCTACATTTATGTTTTTACTGAGATAGCTTACCAAACCAAAGACGTCCTTCCTTATCAGCTTTTCCGTCATTAAATCTACTGGTAGGAAATTGTTGGGATACTGTTGCTAACATCTAAAAATACAATCATGTAAGTGCTATATATAGGTACCATATAATTATAGCCTAGAAGTGAAATGATATAATAGATCCATACATATTTACGGTAACACTTGGGTTGACCACAGCTACAGTATCATAACCATTAACAATCCCGCTATTCTTAGCTTTTGCATGGTCAGCTGTCTAAATATACTAATAATAAGAAAGGTGCATTTTAACAATAATTACATCTCTACAGTCACATGTGTTACATATATGTAAACTAATTACATTTTTGTTGTATCCTAGATAAAATCAATTTTTTTAAAAACTTTTTTTGCTGGTTAATTGATAACTAATACCGCTTTTAGTATTATTCTCAACGGAATACTTCATCGCGCATAAAATCTATCTAGTCTCAATAATTAATCAAAAAAACGAGACCCCCAAAATTTTAAGTGTTAGAAGCAGAGTAACTCAACTGACCAGAGAATAGGTCATAGTTTCAAATGTCTTAGTATGCGATTCGAGGGAACAAGCATTATCCCAGTATCTCATAAGTTAATCCAAGGACAAAACAAATATCTCTGATTCAATCGAGCCTAGCTTAATTTGCAACATCTGTCTCTAATCAAGTCTGTATGTCTAATTAGGATGTATTCGGTAAAAAATAATAATAATAATGAATGAAACGGCATAATGGTGCAGCCAAATTATTAATTAATAATTATCAAGCAGATAACATTTCCATATTTGATGGAAATGCAGCTAACTATATTTGTCTATTTGACGTTATTTTAAATAAACTATGTGTGATTTAATTGCATTTTAAATAGAATTAAGCGCTTGGAATGCAGTTGAAATAGCAATAACTGATACTTTTTCTGATAAAAAATCATACGAGAATGAAGAAATTCTAATAAGATAGATTTCAAATAATATAACTATCTAAATAAATTTTCAAATATCAATTTACCGATTATGTTTATTAAAGAAATAAACACAAAATTCCTGATAGCTACTAAAATTGACTAAGTTTTTATCAAATCACATCTTGCTTGTAAAATGTATCCAGAATTTCGCGGATATAAAGCGCAAATAAAACCCACTTATCACAGTCTTCAACGATATCAGCTTAAAAGTTGGTAGATACATGAAATTCAAACTATAAGCATAAGCCACAAATTTTCAAGATATTACCACGATATGTGATCTCCGTAGACTACAGAATAATTTTTAGACAATAGTACTCCATATGTTTATTGCTTTATTTATTTATAATATGCATAAAAAATAAGTGTAGGAAAATCACCGAAAAATATAAACCGATCAAAAGAAATTGTATCATCTTTCCAGTATTGAGACTAGTATTCCAAATATTTTTTAAGTACTTCGAACGACATCTTTAAAAACATGTTTTCCTCTAAAGATGGAAAAGCTACATTCCCACGATAATAAGTAGTCAAGTGAATATAAACAACTCTCATCGCTATTTTTATCTTTTGCAATGTCAGTGGTCTAAACATATACATAGATAGTCATAAATGTGCAGTCTTAAAATAGTTACATAACAACATATGTATAAGCCAGTCGCATTTGCATTGTATCCACGAAAAAAGAAAATTAATTAACCGAGAATAATAAATGTTTAGTCTTTAAACCGACTGACTTCTGATCTTAGGTGTCTATTGTTAGATGTTTATTGCCACCAAAAACAAACCTCTATTGTTGGTATCATCTACCTAATTAATAAGGGCTGATTGAAAAGCCTAAATAACTCCCTACTATAATTTCTAATCTTCAATAAATTAAACAACAATTAAAAGATTTTTCTGTACTACTCCAAACGAATTTATCTTCAAACAACTGTACTAAGAGAAAATGAAAAACAAATATCTTCCCAAAATTATTTTTAAGTCTGCTCTCTATATACCCTGATCTATCCACATCAAAATGATTTAAAGATTTTGAGCTCATAAAACTAAACTATTATTTTTGTAACAAAAAAAACAATCGTCTATCTTTTATGCTAATATGTTAATAAATTATTAACTATATGTGATAGATACACAAAACTAGAAAAGTAATAGAACATCTTTGAACAAGTTCGTATCCAATTGTACGAAGACGGAAGGCAATCGTCATTATCTCCTACAGTAGAATTCAACATACGGTTTATTTGTTAAAAATTATTTTTAGTCCCTTATAGATAAATAATGATAAAAATTATTGATTGTTAGCAGTGGTATTGGTTCAATTTCAGGGGGTACTCTGTGTCTAGGAATTTAATTTTTCGTTCAAAATTACCTACAGGTCTTAATTTTCAACCGATTTGAATATATTTTTTTAATACTGGTAACTAGATTTCCAAAAAAATCACTCGAAGTTGAAAAATGATCAGTTTTTAGTTATTTTTTTTACTTTTTGGATACCTTTTAGTAACGTTTTTTCTAAATTTGCAATTTGCAATATTTGAATGAACAAACCAAAGCAACTTATATTTCTCGATCCACATTATCTGAAATTTGTTGTTTCAAGACCTAAAGGTCGTAAGGTGAATTAACATGCCCATTTTTTGGCCATTATTTGAACATATTTTGACCATTAACTATCAATTTAGCCAGATTTACAATATTGATTAGAATAAATCAAAGCGATTTATGTTTGAAAAATGGCTATGTTGATTCACCTTGCGACTTTTAGGTCTTGAAACAACAAATTTCAGATTATGTGGATCGAAAAACATAAATTGCTCCATTCAAATATTGCAAACTTCGAAAAAATTACAAAAAATTCTCAAAAAATGGTAGAAAAATAACCAAAAATTGGTCATAATTCAAAAATCTGCTTTGAGGGATTTTTTGGAAATTTAGTTGCTAGTATTTAAAAAAATATATATCCAAACCGGTTGAAAATTAAGACCTGTAGATAATTTTGAAGGAAAAATTAAATTCCTGGACCACAGTAGGGTGGCCAATCTCACAGTGACAAATCTTTTTCTTCCTAAGTAGAATACTTATGGCCACACAGATCAGTAAGAATTTACAGAGTTATCCTTTTGAGACCGTAAAAGCAAATCTTGTGTATTTGGTAAAACAGCCTTCTTTGCTTGGGGCGGCCATGGCATCGCTGCACCTATAAAATAGCGGGACGCACACTGAAAAGGCCAGATTAGCCGATCTTCCGAAGAGTCCAGAGCAGCTTTCCATAGAGCCACGGAAAGTGCGAACTACCATCACCACCTATTGACTAAATCTCAAAGCTGCTGATCGCTCGCTACTCACCTCATTGAAATCAACCACTGCTCGCCGCAACTAACGGACCCCTCGTCATCCACGTTTCTATCCAACCGCGCATGTGTAGCTTTTCGCCAACAGGTGACGACACACAGGTTTGACCGTTAAATAGACGTCCGAATGTCTACAGACTGACAGAGAACCGATGTCTAGAGCGCTACAGCGACGAAACGCCGCTACAATATATAACAACGTAAATTTAAAAAACATACAGAGCAATACTAATAAAGTATTGCTTTATGATTCATATTAGCAAAAAAAAAAATGGGTTTGTTGAATCATTAGAAGTTATAACAGTGTCACCACACTTACATGTCTCTAAGATAGCTCCTACAGTTATATGATGATGAATTTTTAAGCATAGTAGAGGTTGTGGAGTGTCGATCAGTTCCAATGTTTACGAAAGGGCTAGAGCAAACAGAATCAGATAGAACAATATTACTGTTTCGTATGCTCTGTAAAAATAGGGAGTTTTAATTTTTACCACTAATTTTCCAGTGCCATTGTCATTTCACAGACTGTATATCATTGATAAACCGCTGTAAGTTTTTTTCAGCTTGATGAATCCATCTTTTAACAGTATTTTTTTTTATGGCTCTAGCACATGTGCTGCAGGGAGGTCTCTAAAGCGCTACAGGAGCGACACGTGTGCGGAAAAAGCGATTCACTTTGTTCTTGAATCGCTGTAAATTGTACTCGGTGCGAAACACAGTCCTGGGCAAATTATTCCAAAGGGATGATGTTCTCCATATCAAGGACTGCTTGAAAAGCGTTATACGAGGAGTAACAAGCTCAACCTCATACGGATGTGAAGTATCAGCGCGACGTGTATTTCTACCATGCACGGCTCTGGGAGGAATTAAACGTGCCACATCCTCCGAAAATTTTCCATGAAAATACTTGTAGAATAGGCTCAAGTCGCCAACCGTTCTTCGATGTTCCAGCGAATCAAGGCCGCCGGTCAGTTCCGGATCTCCAGTCAAACGAACAGCTGTTCTATGAATACAATCCAACAAACGCAATGTATATTTGGGAGCGGAGCCCCAAACATGGAGCAGTATTCCATAGTTGGTCGAATTTGAGCTTTGTAAAGAATTAACAGTTGTTGTGGAGTGTAAAGCTTTCTGGTTCGAAATAATACTCCCAACTTTTGAGAAGCTCTCCTTGCTATGCCTACAACATTCTCATGCTAGGACATATTTGCTCCCAAATTAACGCCCAACAAATTGAGTAACGATGTTAGAGGAATGGGGTGCCCCGCCATAACTATGTCGGGTTCAGCAACGTTAACTTTTTTAGAAAAAACTGCCGCCTGGGTTTTTGTAGCGTTCAATTCTACTTGGTTACTGTCACCCCAAGATAGAACTTCTTCTAGGTCTTTGTTAAGTTGAACAACTTCCCGCTGTCTGCGGAGACTCGCCTGAGCAGCCGATGTCCGAGCGTTCAAAGTGAATGAAGAGATAAGCGTACTGTCATCTGCAAAGCTGTAGCTTGGATTTCCGGTCTTTTCCAGCAGATCGTTAATGTTAATGAGAAAGAGAGTATGAGATAGTATATATATATTGGGGCACACCGGCCTTGATAGTGAAGGTGTTAGAAAGAAATCCATCGACCGCCACTCGTAAAGAACGCTCATTAAGGAAATATGAGAGCCACAAACAGAACTTTTCAGACATACCACAAGAACGTGGCTTAGCCAACAGTCCATCGGGCCAAACGCGGTCGAATGCCTTGGACATGCCAAGAGCAACCGCTCGAGATTCTCCAAAGTGTTCAATTGCGTTGTTCCAAACATGTGTTACATAAGTCAAAACATCTCCTGTTGATCTAAGTTTACGAAAGCCATAGTATTGGTCGCTAATAATGTTGAATTCTTCAAGATATTGTAGAAGATGTTGATTGATAGCCTGTTCCATGACTTTCGATATTATTGAAAGCAGTGCGACTGGTCGGTAGTTATTTGGCAAAGTCTTCTTGCCTTTTTTAGGTATCGGCTGAACTGTGGCACATTTCCAGCAGGAAGAAAATATTCCCTTTCTGTAGGATAGGCTGAAAAGTCTACAGAAAACTGGTGTCAGTTCCCCCGCACAGTTTTTGAGAACTATGGCAGGTATTCCGTCAGCGCCAGAAGCTTTTTTAGTGTCTAACTTCATTAAAATAAGCTTTATGATACGCTGTCTCAAGACAACATCGGGCATCCTTGACTGCAATATGGGAATAGTAGGTGGTGTTTTTTCTTGGAAATCGACAGTACAATGTCGATGTAAAAGAGTTCAGCCAACAAGTTCGCTTTTTCAACAGGTGTCCTTGCAATAGAATTATCTAGCCGTATGAGTGGTGGTATGGTGGAATTGGTGAAATTTTGGCTAACTAATTCGCTGATTGTGTGCCTCCTTGGTTTCGTCGATAATTTCTTTGCATTTGTTCCGGGCAGGAACAAAGGTGTTACGATTTATGGTGTTAGGATCTTCACGCCATCGTCGGTAGGCAAGATGTTTAGAAGCAACAGCTTCTTTGCATTTTCGGTCAAACCAAGGGTCGCCGTTGGAAGGGTATTTCTTCGAAAAAGGAATTTAAGCTTCCATACCAGTCAAAATAACATCGGAAACCTCCCTGGCGCAGTCAGATGGGTAGTCAGAACGAAAACAAACGTCTAACCAAGGAAAAAAAATCTTTCCATTTAGCAGATCTGTAGTGCCAAATCTTGCGCGGTTTAGGCGCCTCTCTGTCACTGATTGGTAGGATACTCGATATCGAAAGCAGTTTATGGTTGGAAGAACCTAACTGCGGATTTACGGTGACCGTGTAAATCTCTGGATTGGTGGTTAAAAACAGATCAAGTATAATCACAATTACCATTGTATAAATGTCAATGAATTCCACTCTGTCTTCCTACCTACATTAGTGAAGCCGGAAACGTTGTGCCGGTGAGTGAGCACAGTAACGGCAAAGTTATTTATAGAGGGGAGGTGGTATAAATTGGCTACCAGAGGAGCATCAAACGACAATTGCTCTTCCAATGGAACTGCAAAAGCCTAATGTCCTTTCAAAAGAGTAAATTAAAAATCGATGACCATGAAGGGTGGAGGATTTAAATTTTATTTAAAAATCGATGACCCAAGAGTGAACATTTTTCACAAAAGATAACTACCAATAAGAAAAATTCCATTGGCAACGGAAACATTTTCTACGTCGATAGGGGCATATGCCCCTTACCTCTTGACTACACTACAGGTAAAAATGTGTAGATACTACGTGTGTGCCAGATTTTAGTGTGACACTACGAAATACTAGGTCGATCGAAAACCTGACAGCTAACCATCGAACTATAACTGGAATATCTTAACCAAAATTATATATTTACTTTTACCTTATTAATTATAATAATCTTTTTTTTATTAAATATTTTATACGAAAAGAAAAGAAAATAACAAAAGATTATAAATATTGGTTCGTTGTGGCTATTAAGTTTATCTCAGTATCTAATATATGTTCCTTGTACGTACGTTTAATGTGAAAATAAAAATATTCAGATATACTACACATGATTATATATTTACCATATTAGCATACTTGTGGTGTTTCTGTTAAAAAACTATTGTAACTTTTATGAAGTTTAGTGTTTTTGTAAACATATTGAATCACAAGCTAAATTAAATGTATAATAAAATTTTATATACTCCGTGTCAATTATTCAATTCCAATACTCCATCACCAATAACACATGTAAGTTTATTTTCCAGGTTCATATAATTTTTTAGAAAAAAAAAATGGCACAATAAAAATTACTCAAAATTAAAAAATATGTATGATTTTTTCCCCACTTTAAACAGACTATTTTTTTACTATTTTATATAATTTTTTCCTATGGACTATTTAGGTTAGTTTGTTCTTTTAAAAACAAATCATTTTTTTAGGTCATTATCCATACAAATACGAATCACATACAGATATAATAAATGTTTTTACCTAATTTTTCTGCATCTTTAAATTTCGTTTTTTTATTTCAAAATTAAACCACCCAGTGACAGAATTACGGTAGGAAGCAACTTCTAAACCTCCTTTTTTAATGTTCGGTACGGAACACTTATAAGATCACTTCGGTGTTTGACCGGCTGTCTTTCGCACCCGATTTTCGCCAAAACTATTTGACGTAGAAAGTTGAAATTTGGCACTAATATAGGAATTGATGGCCTCATCAGAGCCGTGCAGTTTTGGAAGTTAAATTTTGACTTAGTGGTTAGTTTTGGGGGTAAAATCGAAAGTGAAAAGAAAAAATTTTCACCAGGTCATTGAGGAAGTGTCAAATGAAAGCTTGTAAAAACACAGTTCAAAAATATATATAATGTAATACTTGCGCACACTTTTCTTTCCACTATTTTTAAAAAATTGCGAAAAGCCGATGCCTCACCTTATCTCGGAAAGTACTAATCAAAAAAATTTGAAAAAATTCCGGAAAATTTTCCACTGGGTGTAGATTGAACGAAAATTATCACGAGTACACCTGTAATAATTTATCTGGTATATAAAAAAAAAACAAAAATTTCAAGTTCATCGGTTCTCAGTAAAGACCGGAAAAGAACTTTATTAAAAACTAATTTAGGGTATATTTTGTGAAGTCATTGATCATTTTGTACCCCCGTAACACTAATTTTATTTTAAAAGCAACCAACGTACGGAACACTAATTGCGCAAGTTCAATTTGAACTTGATCGTTTTTTTTTATTTAAAATACCGAGGTTAACACTAATTGGGCAAGTCCGACTTGCACTTGCCGGTTATTTTTCATGGGGTAATAGAGGTATATCGAATGGGCGCATACAGTTTCGTCCGCCCGCATAAATTAATGGTGAAATGTGACAAAACTCTTTACCTGAATATATACAGTTTCGTCCGCTGCTAATTTTCGGAAATATACATTTTCGTCCGATTTACCTGTTTTAAAATATACCTAAATAATAAAATACGAGTACATACGAAAAGTTTATTAGAACAAATATAATTGCATATAACTAATATTAACCGGACAAATACCGAAATAATAGTTACCTAGGAAAAGTATAGTCTGGCTAATCCTAGCCCTTGAATTTTTCTCCAAGCTTGACTGAGATGAAAACAACAGCCTATAATTTGCCTCTTTAACGGCCTTGCGGATTGATGATCACGACTTCTGCCGGTTGAAACAGCAAGTTAAACTTTCTACATTTATTTAAAATATAGGTTAAACCTAACCTGAACTAACCTCAAGGAATAATAAGTTATAGTTAAACCACCCCTATAAGCCTAAATATTTTACAATTATTTTTATTGCATGGGTTTTTTCAAATTTCGGTCAAGAACATTTATCTGTTTACCTGCGTTACCCTCGGATAAAAATGTATATTTGAAATTTAAGAGGCCGGACGAAAATATATGTCTTAATTCACGCAAAAAGGGATTACCGACGAAACTGTAATTTCCGTATCGAACGATCTATCTAAATAATAAAATAAACTAAGAGGAGATTGAAATTTAAAGACCTATTACATCGCTTGCCGATGTTGTTTCTGACTTATTAAACTGACTATTAGCTAACAAATCTTTTAAGCTAGACATTAGTCTTCAAAACATAATAATACTTCAATTGTTTTGGTATCTTTAAGTAGTCTCCAAAAAGTGATGATATCTAAACATGACACCTTTAATGTCTAATTAGTTTTCTTACCATTATGCTTCTTATGGTAGAAAATTGACCGTGAATTAGAAAAATCCTGTTTATATGCATAACACAAGAATATTCATTTTTGCATTATCCACTACTGATAAAATCTGAATAATCCAAACTACTTTGCGAAATATGATTTAATTTAAAGCGCACCTAAATTTAATTTAACACAAGTAACACATATAAAAAATCCAAAGCACAAAAAAACTTTAGTTGCTATTCACATATCAGCAGATAAACAAAAAGTAAAAAATTGATCTACCTAAAAAAAAAACTGAAATTTAAATCCTAATCCGGGATAATAGTACTTTCATATTGTTTAATTTTTAAAATTTAATTGTAAAAAAAATAAAATTTTGGAATAATTATTGTAACTAGCGTGATATACTTCGTCAAGGTCCTTGGAGGGGGCATTTACATATATTGTAATATACATCCATTTCAGAGTGGCATATATATATATATATATATATATATATATATATATATATATATATATATATATATATATACATGATTATATATCGATTTTAAGATGCTTGGAGACAAGAAATCTGAAAATTTTTTACTTTTTTAAAAGTCCTTCTTCTGCATATTTTTTTAATGATATCTCACCATAAAGCATCTATTTTTAGTGTTCTATACGGAACACTTATAAAATCATTTCGATGTCTGTCCCTCTCTCTGTCCATCTGTCTGTCTGTCAGACCTGATTTTCTCCGAAACTATTTGACACAGAAAGCAAAAATTTGGTATTAATATAGTAATTGTAAAGTTTTGGGGGATAAAATCGGAAGTGAAAAAAAAAATTACCAGGTCATCGAGTGGGGTGTCAAATGAAAGCTTGTAAAAACACGAGTTCAAAAAAATATATAATGTAATACTTTCGCGCTCTTTTTTTTGTATTATTTTTTAAAAATCGCTAAAAATCGTTGTCTCCTCCCCATCTCGAAAAGTACTGATCAAAAAATTTCTGAAAAATTCTGGAATATTCTCCAGTTCTAGACAGTTGAACGAAAATTATCACTAGTGTATTACCTTTAATAATTTATCTGGTTAATTAAAAAAAAAAAAAAAATTTCAAGGCCATCACGTTTCAGTAAAGATCGGAAAAAACTTTGTTGGAAACTCATTTGTGGTGTGTTTATGAAGTCATTGATTATTTAATACCTCCGTAACAAAAATTTTTATTTTAAAAGCAATCAACGTACGGAACACTAATTGCGCAAGTTCAACTTGCACTTAATCCTTTATTTTATTTAAAATACCGAGTTTAGAGAGTGTATTTGCAATGGACGTACTAAGTAAGTTACTTTATCCACTTTTTATCCTTGAACTCTAGCTCTACTCATCAAATGAAAAAGGAATGGTAAGTGAAATTGAACATTAGTCATGGACGAGCTTTAGTATGTAGAGAAGAGTAATGAACGGTTAAATACCAATATCAATAGATTTACTTTAACCTATCCAACCAGTAAAATGAACGCGTCTACTCTAATTTTGAATAAAAGAAATTCCTTAAACCAGTTAATTCGATTTACCCTCGAATTTGTGGGATTTCAAAAGTTCGCAAGGTTAATGTACCACCTCATTCAATCATCAGCTAAACAGATTTGTGAACATTCAAAATAGATAACTATCTTGCAAATCCCTGAAATCATTTCTCAGAAAAAAATTACCGTTTATTAAGAAATTTTATTGAGAGATTGAAAAGTAAAAAGTTGGACCCTGCAGAAATTCTGGTCAGTTTTGCAATCTAGAAATGTTCCAATTAACAATTCAAGTTTTATAATATCATGTATATTTAAACATAATAATCTAACATTTTATAAACAACCTTCGAGAGCAGAGATCAGTTCTTCACTCTCCTCCTGTAGTTGCGAATATTTTCTTTTAATACTTTGCTGTATAGCTACTATATGGTAAAAAATATATTAATGTGATTTGAAATCACGCTAATCAACATCGAAACATGCAGAGGAATCCATTGAAATTATTTATGTAGAACTAATAATTTCCTATCACATACATTCTTATTAATCTTAAATTTTCTAATGTTACAGTATCATTCTCTTCAAGAGCATGTTCGGCAATATTTTATTTTTCAGATCAACCGTACCTTAAATGAGCTAAATGTTCTTTAAATCTTATTTTAATCTGCCTTCAAGTTTGCGCAACATATGGTACTTCTTGTCACAATCATTACAACTTATCTCGTAAATTTCACTTCTACCACGTTCGTGGGCTTTATCCTTTGGATTTCCTAAAGGTATTTTTTAAGTTGTCTGATGACTTATAAACAATACCTTATTAAGTCCTCTGGTATATTTTGGATTATTTGGAAAAGAAACATATTTCTTCAAATTCTACTTACGAATAAAAAAGATTGAATTCTGAATAATTAACCTAAACTCAGAACTATTTATTAACTTGTTTATTAAGTTTTCGTCATAACCCTTGATTTTGGCTATATTCTTAATACGATGCCGTTCATTTCTGAATCTAACTTTATTCAACGGAAACTTGACTAAACGATAAACCAGAAAGTGTGCGGCAGTTTATGTTTTTTTCAATGAAATGAATAATTGGTTTTACGGTATCTTTCCTATTGATGACAACTTCTTATTTATTATTAGTTTTAATAACTAAAATATCCAGGAATGGTACTTCTTTATTCTCAATTTCGTAGGTAAATCTATTGGAATCGTATCAGCTGTGTAATTTAGAAAGAAGTTCTTTGATATTAATAAATTATTAATTAGATAGCCGGTACCACCATTCATCTATGAAATTGAGAACAACGAACAGTAACCATTCTTGGATATTCTAGTTATTAAAAATAATAATAAATTAGAATTGTATATCTGCAGGAAACATACCGTATTCCTAATGACTCATTTTATTATAAACAACATAAACTTTCCCCGTTACACTTTTTGGTTCATCCTTTAGTGACTTCCCGGTTAAAGGATATCATATTTAAAAACCGGTCAAGTGCAAGTTGAACTTGCACAATTAGTGTTCCGTACGTTGATTGTTTTTAAAATAAAAATTTTTGTTAGGGTGGTATAAAATGATCAGTGACCTCACAAAACACACCCCAAATGAGTTTTCAACAAAGTTTGTTTCCAATCTTTACTGAAAACTGGTGACCTTAAAATTTTGTTTTTTTTATATACCAAATAAATTATTAAAGGTAATGCACTCGTGATAATTTTCGTTCAATTTATACCCCGTGGAGAATATTCCAGAATTTTTTCAAAATTTTTTGATCAGTACTTTTCGAGATAAGGTAGGGGACAGCGATTTTTTAAAAGTAATATATTTTTTACTCGAGTTTTTACAAGCTTTCATTTGACACCACACTCGATGACCTAGTAAAAAAAATTTTTTTTCACTTCTGATTTCACCCCTCAAAACGAACCCCTTAAGTCAAAATTTATGTTACGGTGGTATAAAATGATCAGTGACTTCACAAAACACACCCCAAATGAGTTTTCAACAAAGTTTGTTTCCAATCTTTACTGAAATCTGATGACCTTGAAATTTTTGTTTTTTTTATATACCATATAAATTATTAAAGGTAATGCACTTGTGATAATTTTCGTTCAATCTACACCCCGTGGAGAATATTCGAGAATTTTTTCGAAATTTTTTGATAAGTACTTTTCGAGATAAGGTCCGGGACAGCGATTGTTCGCGAATTATTAAAAATAATACAAAGAAAAGTGCGCGCAAGTATAAAATTATATATATATATTTTACTCGTGTTTTCACAAGCTTTCATTTGACACCATACTCGATGACCTAGTAAAAAAATTTTTTTTTTCACTTCCGACTTTACCCCCCAAAAACTAACCCCTTAAGTCAAAATTTAATTCTCAAAACTACATGGCTCTGTTGAGGCCATCAATTCCTATATTATTACCAAATTTCACCTTTCTATGTCAAATAGTTTCGGAGAAAATCGGGTGTGACAGACAGACAGACAGACAGACAGACAGACACCGAAGTGATTTTATAAGTGTTCCGTACGGAACACTAAAAATGAAAGGAATCGTATTAAGAATATAGCTAGAATCAATGGCTATGACTAAAACTGAATAAACCAATTAATAAATAGGCATAAGATTAGGCTAAACATTCATAATTTCACTTTTTTACTTGTTAACAAAATTTGACGAAATATATTTTAATACCTTATGAACAAAAATATACCACAGGACTTAATAAGGTATTTAATAATGTATGTCTCACGTTAGTCTCTAAGACATTAGCTTAAAAAATACCTTAGGAAAACGGAAGGATAAGACTCATGATCGCAATAGAAGTGGAATTTAAGAAACAAAGTGTAGTGATTGTAATAAAAAGTATATTTTGCAAGAAGAAGATTAATTGCAACATTTAAAGAACATATAACTTCTTTAAAGTAGGGCAAATCAAATATTGCCAAACATGTTTTTGAACAAGTTCGTACTGTAACATAAGATAATTTAAGGTTAATAAGGAACGCATGTGATGGCAAATTATGAGTCACATACGAAACTATTGATATAATAAAATGTAAAAATGGTCTAAATAAGAATAGAGGATCTATTTCTCGTGGTTCTCTGTATGAATTATTGGATCGGAAGTAATCCTCCAGGTGTAATTAGTTCCACTCGAGTAATTCTAAGTTTAGAATAAATAACCTAGTTTATATTCATAGATTTAGTCAAACATGCGTCGAGTACAAAAATAAAGTATTGGTTATAGTCGTGATAACTGTTGTGTAATATTATTGTGCCGAAGATTCCAAAATCTCAATGTAGTATAATTAGAAGCATTAACGAAAAGCTTTGACTGATCAGCAGTTTAACAGTGGTTACCACCAGAAATCCGTTGGTTTTATTATCGATTTCGAGGTTTCAAATTCTTTTTCAGGTATCTAGTATATTATTAAAAATGTAAAATATTTTGTGCTAATGCGTGTAGCATAAAATTTAAATTGCAAAACTACAGTCAGAGGCTTCATAGTAATTAAAATATTAATGACTAATGTAGTACAATGTACTAAATTTATTGCGAACTATTTAATTTAAATAAACAAAATGTTTTCCAAATTTTTCTGATTGTACAGGGTGGGGAACACTTTTAAAGGTCCTTTATCTAAAGGAGATAGACGAAAACTGATGTCGGTGTCTGAGGCCCAGTTTTTAAGCGAGTTTTAAATGCACATTTTGTGAAGTAGGCTTTGGACGGAGCGGTAATATCAATTGTTTACCGATAGCAGTCAAATCACAAAAAAATTCCCAGATGCAACTCTAAGGGACATAACTACAATGAAATTTACTAAATGGCTATCCAGTTATTGTCGAAATTGGCCGATAAAAAAATTACTGATAACTGCAGCGTTATGAGGGGGTGCTCTGTCGTGTTAAAAAAATATATTTCTAAGGTCCATTAACGGCAGTTCATCAACAAGAGGTTCTATTTGCTGCCTTAAAATTTCTAAATATCTCTGAGAGGTTAGTGTTCCTTCGTAAATAAATGGACCTATAACCCTGCCTCTAAAAATTCTTTCCCACACATTAAATCCAAATCTGCCTTGATTTCTTTGCTCCACAACTAAATGAGGATTTTCTTATGCCCACGTATAAGAATTGTAACGGTTAAAAATACCTGCATTCCTTACGTAAGCTTCGTCTCTCCAAATGCAATTTAATGAAAAATTCAGAACATGGTTACAATTCTCCAAAAACCATTGGCAAAAATCCATACGCCGTTGAAAATCTCCATCTCTAAGGTGATGAACTTTTCTTATCCTATATGGCCTGAATTTGTGCTTCTTCAAAGTACGACTTACGTTAGTTCTTGGTAGTCCAGTGGATTCTTCTAACTGTCGGGTTGACGTATTGGGATAGTTCCTAAAACTACTATCTCTTCTAACTCCTTATCCCAGTTTGATGCATAATTTTTGGGTCGTTTCTTTTCAAACTGGCCACTATTAACTAGGTTATGTCGCAATCAAGCGAATATATCCTTGAAGAGTTGACGCCTCTCTGGACACCGTTCATGGTAGAAATTACTTGCTGCTTCCAAATTTTCTCCGGTTTATATGAAACCCACTATCATATCCCATTTTTCGTAATTTTCAAACTTTATTGCGATTTATTTGACAATTCAATAACTGATCCTGAAGTAAAATTTGACAACTACGAGTAAACAATTGAATTAAACCATATGGCCGCTCCGTCCAAAGCCTACTTCACAAAAATGTGCATTTAAAACTCGCGTAAAAACTGGAAACCTTTATATTTTAAAGTAGATTTAAGTAAAACATAAAGTGTGCTATATTTTTAGAATGGTAATTTAAAGCTCTATTCGAATAAGGAAAAATATACAGGGTATCCTATTTAAAAAATATATTTTTGCGCTAATAACTATTAAAATATTAGTTGTAAAAAAATGTAACTTACACTGTTGAAATCCACGTGAAAAAGTACTTTGAGAATGTTTTTACAGAAATTAAAAATTTTCAATAGGGAAAGAATTACAAACATTTTTCCAAAATCCAGATTTTTGAAAAACACCCTGTATATCTGAAACGGTACTAGATATCGATATGCGGTTTTCATCATTGAGTTTATCATAAAAATTGAGCCTCAGACACCGACATCATTTTCGTCTGTCTCCTTGAGATAAAGGGGTTTATCTTTAAAAGTGTCCAATTTGGACCACCCTGTACCAAACTTTTATATAGGATTTGTACATAAAAATAATCTCGTTTTGTATTGTTGATAATCCCCTGGCATGTTAAACTTATTATTGTTTTGTAGTGCGCAATGCTTAAAGAGGTTTTTCAAAAACTTTTATCAATTAATTTATATCTTTACGTGTTTCAGATAGATAGATCAAGTGTTTGTTTTTAAAATATTTTAATTAAAATTTTTTATTTTAATTAAAATGAATACTTTCGTACCTTTTGATTTTGGGGTTCATTTCTACCATCCCATTTGACTGCTACTACAGATCGGTTAAGTCCAACAATAAATAAATCTTCATCATTTTTTGATTGAATAACAGGAGTAACTTCTCCATTTAAAGTCATAAAATTAATTTCCGCTGTATCATAATTATAACTGAATACTCTTCCTGTGTGAATATCAACATAATATAATGTATTTCTTCTTCCATCCCATGTAGGCCCTTCTGCATGGTCAATCGGATATGTTATTTGATATATAGCGGGACCATCGAAACCTACAGCACTAAATGTATTATAAAAATAGTTTCAATTCTAGCTTGTCAACTTTTACAATTTACTTCTTTATACCAAGCTTTAAAGTTTATATCTTTATAAACTAAATATTTAGAAATAAAATTGAAGAGGTTGCCGTTTCTTATAAAATTTTAAATTTTTATAAATAAACATGGTCTTTTATACTTATTATGTGTGGCTCCAAATTTTACATTTTTTCGAAATATTTTCAGACGTTTATTAAGAATATAAAACGGAAGTTTCCTGAAAGATTTACTTTCCGAGGTATTTTCAGAAAACTGCTTCCTTCTTTGAAGTCAGCGTATCACTTATTTAATTTAAATTTTAAAATTTACACAGTTACCCAGTTGTTCGATGTCACTACAAAATTCAGCCTTCTTTTCTATAAAAATCATTAAATTTCTTTTTTCCAAATTTGTGTGTAGTTTTACCACAAACATTTTGTTTTGAAGAACGTAAATCAATATTAAGAACCGAAATTGTTAGTTGTGTTTAGTCCTTCATATGTGATTGATAGAGAAGAAAGATTGCATCGTTTTCAAAGTTATAAGAAAAAGTTAATAGTATTTGGAAAAAAATAAATTATTTATTTATAGCTAAATATGCCATTTTCAGTAAATTTAATTCATTACTTTTGCTAGACATTCAGTTTAGCGCTATTTAATTTAAATATGATTTAATTATGTGTTCAGTTTAGTTTATGTTATGTTCTAGTTGTATGCATCCCGACGAGAAGCGCCGACCTATCCTGCCAGGTTTATGTTAATTCTGGTTAGTTTCTTTAGGCCAAGTCCAATACAGCCCATCCTACCAGACTTTTGTTAGTTTATAAGGCACAAAGCGCCGGCCTATCGAACATAAAAATATTTTTGGCGTACTCATCGCCATCCAAATTTGATAAAAAAAAATTAATTTGTTCCAACCGAACACTGTGCCTTTTTTTAATGAAACGAGAAATAACATTTGCTTGCTCACTTATTTTTTAGTTATGAAATTGCATGGGAAATTGGGAAATTTTGAAAGATTGGCTTCTAGATGTATTTTAAACTAAAGCTGATGATGTAGAATGTTTTTTTTTCCAGAACGCTCAGAACAAAGCTTTACAAGACCGTATACAAGTTGATAAGATTTTAAAAAAATATATACATAATTTCTAATTTTAAAATTGTTTATCTCCTATTACTTTAATATGAAGTTTACAGATGATATTTTTTTGTGTGCGTATTTTTTGCTATAGCTTCAAATTTTCATTTTTAGTTTCTTGAAAATCTAAATGAATCTGTCGAATTCATGTTTAAAAAGCTAAAGCATAAATTCTGAAATATAAAATTACTTATTGTGATTTAAAAAAAAGAGAAACTATAAATTATTATATGTTTTTATAAAGCTAAACCTACAATTATTTTGGACTAGTAAAAGAAATTAAGATGTTTTATTTAAAGATATAACTTTTGCTAATAGCTCAAAAAACACATCTTCTGAAAAAATCAGACTACAACATTGAAGTATACTTAAAAAATATACCTAAATCAGTTTTAAGATAACTAAAACCTGAACGGATGCAATGAAAAAATATATTATTTGCATTTTTTCTCTCAGGTATAGTATGTTTTCTAAGGTAAATTAATAATATCTAAGAAATAATTTTAAATATATATATATATATATATATATATATATATATATATATAATATATATATATATATATATATATATATATATATATGTGTATGTATATATATACATATATATATATATATATATATATATATATATATATATATATATATATATATATGTTACAATAGAAGTTTTCACGGATGGTGGAAGCTTGAAGCTAACTGTCAGTTAGCTTCGAGCAGCAGCAGCAGCAATATCACAGTATCGAGTAGCAGCAGCAGCAAGAGCTCTTGAAATTGCCAAATGAGATTTTGCCAAAACCTCGTGCAAATTCTTTGTTAGACGAACGGATTGAAACCAGGAATTTTAATGTATTTTACATATATATATATATATATATATATATATATATATATATATATATATATATATATATATATATATATATATATATATATTTATATATATATTTTGTTTGATTTGAACCGTAAAAATCACATTATCGTCGTGTATCCCGGATAGTATTTTATTATTTTTCGCTTATTATTTTTCTACAACTGTAGAATAAATTTTAATGGAAAAGTTATTCAAAAATTCTAGCAATTTTTATTGCCTTTTTAATTTTGCATTCTTAAAATACTTTGGTCCCGACATACTTATGTTATGATCAATTCGAATATAAAAGTAAATAGATTTTAAAAGCCTATTCATAACTCGAGTACAAATTGTGGAATATGGAGGCTTAGATTCCCCACTAAAATAATTAGCCTACCAACCAATCAGAAAAAACGGGACAACCACAAAGGTAACATATATTTCTCTACTTACTTGACTGCGTATAGAACGCCAACAACAAATGTAATTATTGTAAATAACATTATTAGGAAAGTAATAAAATGTTGATTATTAATAATAGTGCTCGATTTATATAAAACTTGACCCTTAACGTAAATTGCTACTTATAAACTAAATAAACATCTTCAAACATAAAGGGATATAAGAAAAATTCATATTTCAATTACTTTTATTTTTTACTATCAGTCGAGTGACTTCAAAGGTGAAACATCAATAGCAGCCCAAACGATATCTGACAATTTATTTATTAAATTAATATTTCAGTAAAATTTTTAGGAAGATTTCGTTTAAAAATATACCTATTGCATATGTTTATTTGTCACAGATGTGCTATCGAAGAGTCATCAAACCATTGCTCATCCTGATTAGACGGTACTAAAATACTGATCATCCAAGCTGCCCGTCATCAGAAGGTTAAAAAGCACTACTTGAGCGCTGCCCTTAATGAGCTGAGAAGCACTAATTAAGAACGTTACTCTTAAGGTTCGTTAAAGCCTAACTTCCAATTTTTTATCTCTGATTGGTACAACTTTAGGACTTAAAATCAATCAAAATTATACTGTTTGCCCTACCTGAAACCTTCAAACGGACCTGTCGTTTCAAGAATCTCGTGACACATCTTGACTCAGGACCACCTGAACACCATAATAAGTGCAAAATTTAAGCAGTTGCTTAATAGGCTAAGTAAGAACTAAG
Source organism: Pachyrhynchus sulphureomaculatus (assembly GCA_019049505.1). Lineage (NCBI taxonomy): Eukaryota > Metazoa > Arthropoda > Insecta > Coleoptera > Curculionidae > Pachyrhynchus > Pachyrhynchus sulphureomaculatus. The sequence goes on along the minus strand of CM032449.1, from coordinate 91,395,392 downwards.
AACATCTCTTGTACGAAAAAGAGCACAAAAAAGTACAGTTTAGACGTAAAGGTGGCTCTGAGCTAAGATAGGGTTTACAACTTTAGATCTAAACCGCAGCAAAGATATTCAAAATTATAGAGGTAACATTATGAATAACAATATGAATATAAATAATACCATAGACAAAGTAATTAGGAACTCTATGAGAGTACCATTCATTTATTTATTTATTAGGTAGATGATTTTCGATTATATTAAATGAATATTTAGTTTCAGGTGAGGAGTAGTTCTTTTATATTATAACAAAAACTGGCCCACTTTATAAATATGCACGTAACGTTGCGTTGGTTCGAAATAGACCCATATTTACTCTCCTTTCTAAGGAAATCGTATTCTTAAAAAAATTATATTATGGCTTTTTGGCATTTCTTCGCATCCCTAAATCTCAAAGTTCCAATTCCGGTCGGTCCATTTATTGAATTAGAATGGAACGAACGAACGAAATATGATATTGATTTCAAATATGATCCATATATAATATTTAAAGTAGGAATAGAGACTATATTTTTAGGATATCGCTTCAAAGAAAGGAAGTGAAAATGGGGGAAGAGTGTATACATTTTGTAGTGACAATAGTACTATATGAAATTTTTATTTTTTTGGTTATGATAATGAACAAATTGTAAGTATTATTAATTGTAGTACACAACAGTTATCAGAACTATACCAAACACTTTATTTTTTTGATTCGACGCGCGGTTCACTAACCATATTAGCACCATCAGGAGCGATGACTGTCAATCATCACCCCCGAATATGTCATTTTCCCGAATTATATCCTGATGTCGTGTCCGATCTACAATGATGTAATTCCTTTTGTAGATTATTTGAATCTTAAAAAACTTCATTGTTGTTTTAAGTTCCTTTATGGTCAAATTTAACAAAATGTTGACAATAATTTAGCAATAAAAGTTTACTGATTCCATAATGTTAATAACTACAAAAAACTATTATATATATAATATAAAAACATATTGTGATGTTCGAGAAACCGACAAATAAAATCCAAGGATACTTAAAAATTTTTAGTAATTTTGTTAATTGTTCTACCTGGAAAATGTAATAAACATTCAAGTCGATAAGCTATCAATTAAAGATTAATTAAACATAGATTATTTGAATAAGTTTCAGATTTTACTGTCGTAATAATTAACATTGCAATGAGAATATGAAATAATTCAGTTTAGGAAATGATCCCTGAACCTTATTGTAAATAAAACAAGAGTCTAACATATGTAGAAATACATATGCCAGTAGTATGCCAGATTAGACTCTATTAAATGATGACTATTTATCGGTAGAATAAAATCCGATGTTTAGAGAAACCTAAACTTTTTCGTTGTTTGCCGCCAAATTTTGATGTTTTTTTTTAATGTTTGGATTGATGATAGCAATTTTCTCATTTATTCCTTTTCTATATTATCAAAATTATTTAAAAAAAAAATATAAATAAAAAAATTAAAATTTGGGCCAGAGCAAGGTTTTGTATTGAAAAGTTATGACGACTCACTTCTTTTTATTTTCTCAAATATCTCAAAAATATTTGACATTACACATAATCCAAAACATATATTTCTGTCTCGTTCTACGGCAGGTTGGGCGAAAATTAGGAATGCTCGAGGAGAACACAGGAAAGACAGAGCGCTCTCGTTTAGTCTTCTTAATAGTTAGATTATATTTATATTCTTGTTTATCATTTTATTATTACTATAGTTACATGAAGTTAATTTGACTAATATTTATTGTACGTGTATAGTTATTATTTTTCAATTGTTGACCGTTGTCTTATAGACACTCTCCTTCCTGAAATATGTTTTTAACGAGTTTTTTTCTGAGTCTGTGATGTAATGACAACTTTAGGATATTAATATTAGTTGACAAATGAGATATGACTCTTTCATGAACAGATAAATAATTTCACGTATGATAGATGTTTTTAATAACAAAATTTCTGAAGATTTTTGTGTGTTATTTGTCCATGTAAAAGGATTAAAAATCTCATTTGGTTGATAATCTGGTTTACGCCTCAATTAAGAAATTCTATTTTCCTTATTTTAAATGGCATTAGTTTATTTTTTTGAATTATATATATACAAGAATCACCAAAAAATATGTAAGGGACAGTACCGCAATTTTTTGGCTAAATAAGTTATTACGCACTGTACTTGGGGTATTTGGCTGGTACATACAGTTATTATAAATAGTGTTTTGAGTGTATACAGAGGTGAAAAAGTCGGAGCTATTAATTACTACTACTAATTTCGCGGAGTTGTATTATTGCCCGAAGACCTTTACCCGATTGAAAAATAAAAATATTAAGGAAAAATCAATAAAAAATCTGTAACTGTACAAATTTAAGGTATTCTTTCTAATCCTTTGGAACTGGATATAAGAGCAATATGATAAAATGAATCCATATATCCTTTAGTTTTATAAATAAGAAAAAGATATATTTGTCATTCATTTAATGTGACCAATTAAACTCAAATTCGATAAAATATTTTGCAGTATAGAGGGATAGGTTCTTTTTGAGGTTTCTAGAAACAATAATAAAATTTCTTCTACAAGGTAGAAACATTTTTCAAATTTTAATTCGCATCAAGGTGTTTTCGGTGTACGTAGCTATTATTACAAATACTTGAAATTATACATTGTGCTTTATTTCTTTATTTTTAATTAGTGTCATATATACTTGTTACATTATTATGGCTTTGTAATTGGGCAGCTATTTGTAGTGGCATTTGTATTTATGTTGATCATTTTTTCTTGACTTTTAATTAGTGTCATATATACTTGTTACATTATTATGGCTATGTAATTGGGCAGCTATTTGTAGTGGCATTTGTATTTATGTTGATCATTTTTACTTTTGCAACTTTCTCGAGGTGAAAAAGAATGCTTAAGAGCACCGTTCAGAGATTACATTATTTAAACGTTCACCATTGTCATACATAACAGGAATATTTCTCCGGTAGGTGTTTATCAGGTAAGAGTGAAAGGAAAAGAAAAGATTACAATTTTTTTTGTTTCGAGTCTAATAAGTCTTAAAAAATCTTGTCGTACAGGAACTACATGCAGATTATACCTTAGAATAAAGCAAGAATTCAGGGAAGTATTTCCGTTAATACGTAATTAAAAAGAGATATATAGCTTCCTGGCCAAACGTAAATTAAAGATTTTAAAATATATAATTTTATTATAGAGACGATATTAAAACAAAAAAAAAAAAACAAATATAGCATTATTTGCTTTTTCACTGAAATAAAGACTAAACTATTTGGGACCGTTGTGTATAACGGGCTCGAGGACCACGTTCTTTATATAACAAGACTTATTCTCGAATTAAAAAATTGTCGAGATATTAACGTTTGAAAATGATTTTTATTTTTATATTTTGACCAGCTTTTTCATTCTAAACATGCATTTTGCAAAATTAATTTCATATTCCTAACTTAGTATATGTTTCTCTTCCAAGAAATGTCAGTTTGTGACTGGATAGAAAGAATGATTTTTTTGGCACCCAAGTCACTTTTGGTTAGAAAATTAATTCTTCCAGTCAAACAGGAAGATTTTTTTTAGATGGAGATTGAAAAACCAAAATAGGGGTATAAAAGCCTTTTTTTATGGGTCTAGCACACGGGCTGCAGGGAGGTCCCTAAGGCGCTACAGGAGCGACACGTGTGCGGAAAAAGCGATTCACGTTATTCTTGAATTGCTGTAAATTGTACTCGGTGGGAAACACAGTCCTGGGCAAATTATTCCAAAGGGATGATGTTCTCCATATAAAAGACTGCTTGAAGCGTTGTACGAGGAGTAACAAACTGAACCTCATGTGAAGTATTATCGCGACGTGTGTTTCTAACAGGCACACACACTTTTCATGGAAATACTTGTAGAATAGGCTCAAGTCGCCAACCGTTCTTCGATGTTCCAGCGAATCAAGGCCGCCGGTCAGTTCCGGGTCTCTAATCAGACGAACAGCTCTTCTCTGAATAGAATCCAACAAATGCAGTGTATGTTTGGGAGCGGAGCCCCAAACATGGGAGCAGTATTCCATAGTTGGTCGAATTTGAGCTCTGTAAAGAATTACCAGTTGTTGCTTGCTATGCCTGCAACATGCTCATGCCAGGACATATTTACTCCCAAATTAACGCCCAACAAATTGAGTGACGATGTTAGAGGAATGGAGTGCCCCGCCATAACTAGGTCGGGTTCAGCAACGTTAACCTTTTTAGAAAAAACTGCCGCCAGGGTTTTTGTAGCATTAAATTCCACTTGGTTACTGTCACCCCATGATAGAATTTCTCCCAGGTCTTTGTTAAGTTGAAAAACTTCCCGCTGTCTGCGGACACTCGCCCGAGCAGCCGATGTCCGAACGTTCAAAGTGAATGAAGAGATAAACGTACTGTCATCTGCAAAGCTGTAGATTGAATTTCCGGTCTTTTCCAGCAGATCGTTAATGTAAATAAGAAAGAGAGTAGGAGATAGTATGAAGCCTTGGGGCACACCGGCGTTGATAGTGAAGGTGTTAGAAAGAAATCCGTCGACCGCCGCTCGTAAAGAACGCCCCCTGAGGAAACATGAGAGCCACAAACAGAACTTTTCAGACATACCATAAGAGCTTAGCTTAGCCAACAGTCCATCGTGCCAAACACGGTCGAATGCCTTGGATATGTCAAGAGCAACCGCTCGAGATTCTCCAAAGTGTTCAATTGCGTTGTTCCAAACATGTGTTACATAAGTCAGAAGATCTCCTGTTGATCTATGTTTACGAAAGCCATATTGGTGATAGCTAATAATGTTGCTTTCTTCAAGATATTTTAGATGTTGATTGATAGCCTTTTCCATGACTTTCGATATTATTGAAAGTAGTGCGACTGGTCCGTAGTTATTTGGCAAGGTCTTCTTGCCCTTTTTAGTTATCGGCTGAACTGTGGCATACTTCCAGCAGGAACGAAATATTCCCCTTCTGTAGGATAGGTTGAAAAGTCTACACAAAACTGGTGTCAAAAACTCTACTTTAAATGTTATAACCCGTTAAGGTCTTTGTACAATAATGCAATCTATCTTTTCTACACATCATCATTGATAATCTAGTTGTTTAGCTTATGTGCAATAATCAGACGTTTGCTTTTATTGTGATGGCCATTTATTTTTTAGGAATTTTATGTGTTGGAGAATTTACATCTAGAAAGTTCATCGTGTGATTAGTTGCAACAAGTTACACTAAAGTCTGAACATCACTATAAGAAAAAGAATGCTTTCTTATAAGTCATTATCTTCCAAAAGAACTTTTTTCCATTATCATATTGTCAAAAAGCTGAAAATTAGTAATGATGAAGATGTAGATGACTTTATTGGAGAAAAAACATAGAACTTTTATAAAAATATGAATGTCATTTTACTGAGTTTGCAATTCTGAATTAACAAATGAAGTGAAACTACACATCTAGGCAGTACATCATTTTACCTAAAATATATTTATTATTAGGAGACTATTCTGACGTCAGAACTCACAAACTTAGATTTATTGATTATCAAATGGGCCAATAAATACTATCAATTTTATTGTAGCTTTGGGTTGACTTAGAAGTGCTTTATATTATGAAGGTTGATTCCCGATTGATAAAATACGGATTGAAATAGTTTTTAAAATACTTCACAATCCAATTATTTCTAACTACTCCACCATTTTATACCATTGTTTAAATTACTGCAAAAATAATAACTGAATTTTTCAAAAATAATTTTTGTATACACCCAAAAATACAATAAATTTACGTGAATTTTATGTAACACATTCTACGCTTATATCAAATAATTTCAGAAGATATTTCCTTACAAAAAATCATTGTTTTCCTTGTAGTGATGTTCAGACTTTAGTGTAACTTGTTGCAACTAATTACACGATGAACTTTCTAGAAGTAAATTCTCCAACACATAAAATACCTAAAAAATAAATGGTCATCACAATAAAAGCAAACGTCTGATTATTGCACATAAGCTAAACAACTAGTTTATCACTGATGATGTGTAGAAAAGATAGGTTGCATTCTTGTACAAAGACCTTAACGGGTTATAACATTTAAAGGAGAGTTTTTGGAGTAAAATTGCTTTTATACACCTATTTTGGTTTTTCAATCCCCATCTAAAAAAATCTTCCTGTTTGACTGGAAGAATTAATTTTCTTACCAAAAGTGACTTGAGTGCCAAAAAAATCATACTTTCTATCCAGTCACAAATTGACATTTCTTGAAAGAGAAACATATACTAAGTTAGAAATATGAAATTAATTTTGCAAAATGCATGTTTGGAATAAAATAGCTGGTCCAAATATAAAAATAAAAATCATTTTCAAACGTTAATAACTGGACAATTTTTTAATTTCAAAATAAGTTTTGTTATATAAAGAACATGGTCCCCGAGCTCGTTATATACAACGGTCCCAAATAATTTAGGCTTTATTTCAGTCAAAAAGGTTTGCAAATAATGCTATTTTTCTTTTTGTTTTAATATCATCTCTATAATAAAATTATATATTTTAAAATGTTTTATTTACGTTTGGGCAGGGAACTATATATATATATTTTTTTAAATTTAACGGAAATACTTCCCTGATTTCTTATTTTATTCTAAGGTATAATCTGCATGTAGTTCCTGTACGGCATGATTTTTCAAGACTTATTAGACTCGAAACAAAAAAAAAATGCAATTTTTTCTTTTCCTTTCACTCTTACCTGATAAATACCTATCGGAGAAATATTCCTATTATGTATGACAATGGTGAACGTTTAAATAATATAATCCCTGAACCGCGCTCTTAAGCATTCTTTTTCTCGTCTAGAAAGTTGCAAAAGTAAAAACGATCAATATAAATACAAATGCCACTACAAATAGCTGTCCAATTACATAGCCATAATAATGTAACAAGTATAGATGACACTAATTAAAAGTATTAAATCTGTCCGGCCAAGCTCTCTTAATGTTTGCCGAGTCACCAAAAATGTGTGTGTTCTGGCGCTCTCATGGTGGAGAACACCCTTTCTGCTGACCAGTTACGTCCGATTTTTTTTGATCGTTTGTTTCAGTTTTGTCAATTGTTGACAGTAGAATACAGAATCAATCGTTTAACTACGATTGTGATGCAATTATATATATATATATATATATATATATATATATATATATATATATATATATATATATATATATATTGGTTAGTGTCACTCAAAAGAGAAATGACCTCTTTTCAGATGGCAGGTGGTTAATTAATTTTGATTTTTCAGCATCCAAGGTTTCTAATGGCATTCTTGCTGTAAATGCCATATTTTTAAATTAATATGTTAGTGAATAGTGGCTATTTTATTTCAGTGTTGGTCTTTGTTATGGCAATTGTTATTTATGGTCATTCTTGTTAGATTAATTCGCACACTGCATTTTGTGCCCTGATGAAGGTCCCAACCTAGGACCGAAATATTGGCTAAATAAATATAGTGTGAACATCTGTTGTTGCCCATTTGCCGAGTTCCCTAACTAGTTTCATATCTTAGTATATATATATATATATATATATATATATATATATATATATATATATATATATATATATATATATATATATATATATATATATATATATATATATATATATATATATATATATATTATATATATATATATATATATATATATATATATATATATATATATATATATATATATATATATATATATATATATATATATATATAATATATATATATATATATATATATATATATATATATATATATATATATATATATATATACTATAATATAAATATGAAACTAGTTAGGGAACTCGGCAAATGGGCAACAACAGATGTTCACACTATATTTATTTAGCCAATATTTCGGTCCTAGGTTGGGACCTTCATCAGGGCACAAAATGCAGTGTGCGAATTAATCTAACAAGAATGACCATAAATAACAATTGCCATAACAAAGACCAACACTGAAATAAAATAGCCACTATTCACTAACATATTAATTTAAAAATATGGCATTTACAGCAAAAATGCCATTAGAAACCTTGGATGCTGAAAAATCAAAATTAATTAACCACCTGCCATCTGAAAAGAGGTCATTTCTCTTTTGAGTGACACTAACCAATATATATATATATATATATATATATATATATATATATATATATATATATATATATATATATATATATATATATATATGTATGTATATATATATATATATATATATATATATATATATATATATATATATATTGCATCACAATCGTAGTTAAACGATTGATTCTGTATTCTACTGTCAACAATTGACAAAACTGAAACAAACGATCAAAAAAAATCGGACGTAACTGGTCAGCAAAAAGGGTGTTCTCCACCATGAGAGCGCCAGAACACACACATTTTTGGTGACTCGGCAAACATTAAGAGAGCTTGGCCGGACAGATTTAATAACTAATCTTGGAGTCAAGGAATTTAAAAATTGTATTACTTTTAATTATTTTAAGGTATTCTTTCTAATCCTTTGGAACTGGATATAAGAGCAATATGATTAAAAGGAAACCATATATCCTTTAGTTTTATAAATAGGAAAAAGATATATTTGTCAATCATTTAATGCGACCAATTAAACGCAAATTCAATAAAATATTTTGCAGGATAGAGGGATAGATTTTTTTGAGGTGTCTAGAAATAATAATAAAATTTCTTCGACAGGGTAGAAACATATTTATTTTAATTCGGATCAAGGAGTTTTCGGTGTACGTAACTATTATTACAAATACTTGAAATTCTACATTGTGCTTTATTTCTTTACTTTTAATTAGTGTCATCTATACTTGTTACATTATTATGGCTATGTAATTGGACAGCTATTTGTAGTGGCATTTGTATTTATATTGATCGTTTTTACTTTTGCAACTTTCTAGACGAGAAAAAGAATGCTTAAGAGCGCGGTTCAGGGATTATATTATTTAAACGTTCACCATTGTCATACATAATAGGAATATTTCTCCGATAGGTATTTATCAGGTAAGAGTGAAAGGAAAAGAAAAAATTGCATTTTTTTTTTGTTTCGAGTCTAATAAGTCTTGAAAAATCATGTCGTACAGGAACTACATGCAGATTATACCTTAGAATAAAATAAGAAATCAGGGAAGTATTTCCGTTAAATTTAAAAAAAAATATATATATATAGTTCCCTGCCCAAACGTAAATAAAACATTTTAAAATATATAATTTTATTATAGAGACGATATTAAAACAAAAAGAAAAATAGCATTATTTGCAAACCTTTTTGACTGAAATAAAGCCTAAATTATTTGGGACCGTTGTATATAACGAGCTCGGGGACCATGTTCTTTATATAACAAAACTTATTTTCAAATTAAAAAATTGTCCAGTTATTAACGTTTGAAAATGATTTTTATTTTTATATTTGGACCAGCTATTTTATTCCAAACATGCATTTTGCAAAATTAATTTCATATTTCTAACTTAGTATATGTTTCTCTTTCAAGAAATGTCAATTTGTGACTGGATAGAAAGTATGATTTTTTTGGCACTCAAGTCACTTTTGGTAAGAAAATTAATTCTTCCAGTCAAACAGGAAGATTTTTTTAGATGGGGATTGAAAAACCAAAATAGGTGTATAAAAGCAATTTTACTCCAAAAACTCTCCTTTAAATGTTATAACCCGTTAAGGTCTTTGTACAAGAATGCAACCTATCTTTTCTACACATCATCAGTGATAAACTAGTTGTTTAGCTTATGTGCAATAATCAGACGTTTGCTTTTATTGTGATGACCATTTATTTTTTAGGTATTTTATGTGTTGGAGAATTTACTTCTAGAAAGTTCATCGTGTAATTAGTTGCAACAAGTTACACTAAAGTCTGAACATCACTACAAGGAAAACAATGATTTTTTGTAAGGAAATATCTTCTGAAATTATTTGATATAAGCGTAGAATGTGTTACATAAAATTCACGTAAATTTATTGTATTTTTGGGTGTATACAAAAATTATTTTTGAAAAATTCAGTTATTATTTTTGCAGTAATTTAAACAATGGTATAAAATGGTGGAGTAGTTAGAAATAATTGGATTGTGAAGTATTTTAAAAACTATTTCAATCCGTATTTTATCAATCGGGAATCAACCTTCATAATATAAAGCACTTCTAAGTCAACCCAAAGCTACAATAAAATTGATAGTATTTATTGGCCCATTTGATAATCAATAAATCTAAGTTTGTGAGTTCTGACGTCAGAATAGTCTCCTAATAATAAATATATTTTAGGTAAAATGATGTACTGCCTAGATGTGTAGTTTCATTTCATTTGTTAATTCAGAATTGCAAACTCAGTAAAATGACATTCATATTTTTATAAAAGTTCTATGTTTTTTCTCCAATAAAGTCATCTACATCTTCATCATTACTAATTTTCAGCTTTTTGACAATATGATAATGGAAAAAAGTTCTTTTGGAAGATAATGACTTATAAGAAAGCATTCTTTTTCTTATAGTGATGTTCAGACTTTAGTGTAACTTGTTGCAACTAATCACACGATGAACTTTCTAGATGTAAATTCTCCAACACATAAAATTCCTAAAAAAATAAATGGCCATCACAATAAAAGCAAACGTCTGATTATTGCACATAAGCTAAACAACTAGATTATCAATGATGATGTGTAGAAAAAGATAGATTGCATTATTGTACAAAGACCTTAACGGGTTATAACATTTAAAGTAGAGTTTTTGACACCAGTTTTGTGTAGACTTTTCAACCTATCCTACAGAAGGGGAATATTTCGTTCCTGCTGGAAGTATGCCACAGTTCAGCCGATAACTAAAAAGGGCAAGAAGACCTTGCCAAATAACTACGGACCAGTCGCACTACTTTCAATAATATCGAAAGTCATGGAAAAGGCTATCAATCAACATCTAAAATATCTTGAAGAATGCAACATTATTAGCGATCACCAATATGGCTTTCGTAAACATAGATCAACAGATCTTCTGACTTATGTAACACATGTTTGGAACAACGCAATTGAACACTTTGGAGAATCTCGAGCGGTTGCTCTTGACATATCCAAGGCATTCGACCGTGTTTGGCACGATGGACTGTTGGCTAAGCTAAGCTCTTATGGTATGTCTGAAAAGTTCTGTTTGTGGCTCTCATGTTTCCTCAGGGAGCGTTCTTTACGAGCGGCGGTCGACGGATTTCTTTCTAACACCTTCACTATCAACGCCGGTGTGCCCCAAGGCTTCATACTATCTCCTACTCTCTTTCTTATTTACATTAACGATCTGCTGGAAAGGACTGGAAATCCAATCTACAGTTTTGCAGATGACAGTACGCTTATCTCTTCATTCACTTTGAATGCTCGGATATCGGCTGCTCAGGCGAGTGTCCGCAGACAGCGGGAAGTTGTTCAACTTTACAAACACCTAGAAGAAATTCTATCTTGGGGTGACAGTAACCAAGTGGAATTTAACGCTACAAAAACCCAGGCGGCAGTTTTTTCTAAAAAGGTTAACGTTGCTGAACCCGACATAGTTATGGCGGGGCACTCCATTCCTCTAACATCGACACTCGGTTTGTTGGGCGTTAATTTGGGAGCAAATATGTCCTGGCATGAGAATGTTGCAGGCATAGCAAGGAGGGATTCTCAAAAGTTGGGAATATTATTTCGAACCAGAAAGCTTTACACTCCACAACAACTGTTAATTTGTACAGAGCTCAAATTCGACCAACTATGGAATACTGCTCCCATGTTTGGAGCTCCGCTCCCAAACATACACTGCATTTGTTGGATTCTATTCAGAGAAGAGCTGTTCGTCTGATTGGAGACCCGGAACTGACCGGCGGCCTTGATTCGCTGGAACATCGAAGAGCGGTTGGCGACTTGAGCCTATTCTATAAGAGTAGTAGAGTAAACGCGGTTCTGGACCTCCTCGATGGCCACTTTTTTACCCGTCCTTGACCACAAGCCGAAGAAGTGAATTCAGGAGTTTCAGTCGTTTGGCTGAAATCTTCTGGAAGTTGTGTCACGGAAGGTCGTTCTTGGTCCGCATAAGTGCCTTAGTTACGTTTTCCTTGACCTTTGACCTTTAATGTACAAGAAGTCCTGAAAATGTCCTGAAATCTGCAAGAAGTGCTGAAATCTCAAGAAGAGATCGTCAATGACGTCACAGTCCAGTGCCTGTTGATCAGTGCCCTTTTGTCACTTTTGACCTTGAGAGTGAATTTGCCTTGATATTGGTATATGTGTTAAATGTTGTGTATAAAATTAAATGAGTTAAAAAAAGTGATGTCTGTAGTAGGATTAGAACCTGCATATGTTGTGTGGAGAACTGCAAAACTGGGGACTTAACCTACTTAGCCAAATAGGATTCGTAACAGAGAATGTAATAATTGGGATGACATAAAAAAGGATTGCTGAATAATATGTGAAAAGTCTGCAAGAAGAGTTGAAATTCGTACAAGAAGTAGTCGACAATGAGGTAATATATCCAGTGGATGTTGAATCAGTGCCTTTTTGGCAACATAAGTTGTCGAAAAGGAGTAAAACTAGATGTAAATAGATGTGAATAGGTGTAAGTGTAAGTGTGAGTATCTGAAGTAGTCTGCAAGAAGTAGTTGTCAATGAGGTAATATGTCCAGTAGATGTTGAACAGTGTCTTTTTGTCAAGTTTAGATGTTGAAAATATCTTCAGAATCGGTGTAAATAGGTGTAAAATAGGTGTAAATAGGTGTGAATAGATGTCTTAAGAGCTTGCAAGAAGTAGTCAATGACGTAATTTGTCCAGTAAATGTGGAAACAGGGTATCTTAACTTCATTAAAAACTTCGTAAACTTTCATTAGAGGAGAAGTTTAGCTGTTATTGGTATCGTTGTACGAAAGTAGGCGTAACATGATACTTAGCGTTATTTTGATAGGTTGAATGTGTATGTAGTGTAAAAAGAAGATAAGAAAATTGTAGTTGGTTGGTTGACTAGGTAAAATGGCTTCCATAAGGCATGTATTTGATTGGTTTGTAGTGTATAGGGGTGATAAGAAACTTGTAATTGGTTGGTTGATTAGGTAGAATGGGTGTTGATAGCACTTGTTTGATATTTTGAATAGTAAAAGCTATGGTGTAAAAGTGTATCAAAAAGTAATATATTAGTTGGAAATTGTGTTGAAAAAGGCTTTATTGTGATGTAATTTCGATGTAAAATTTGGTAAATGTTCCCCTATAATGTTGTTTGGCGTCTAAAAGTCGGTAAAAAAGCTGGAAAAAGTAAACAAGTGGAGCCGTAAGTCTGTAAAAATGTGTGAGATAAGGCAAAATGTAAACAAAATGTATTAATAATGTGTGATTCATGGTACTTTTTGTAAGTAAAATTGAGTAAACAAGTGGCTCGTTAGGTCATCAAAGTAGATAAGAAAGGTCAAAATGAGCTGATAAGGAGTTGTTTTGAATGCATACAAGTGTAGTAAAATTGATGATATTTGTCAAGAATATTAAAATAAGTATGAAATGAGCTTAATCTAGTTGGGGCTCGTTGAAATTTTGTGTGAACTCGTTGTAGATTTTGTTAGAAAGCAAAAGTAAAACACATATTTGTCTATTTGGAGTTTGTCGGAATGTTTTTTGAATTAGTTTTGTCTTGTAATAATAATTTTAAATGAGCCTAACTTTTTACCGTGTGTGGGAACGTTGTAAAAGTTGTTGTTTGTTTTTCACAAAGAGTTAGTTTTGTTGAGCGCTTAGTTTGGTTTCGTTGGATTGTAATAAAAGTAAAATAGAGCCTAGCCTAGCCTAGCCTGTACTCGTTGTTATTATTATGAGAGGAGAATAAAACATACAAGTATGAGCACACAGATTTAATAAATATATTAATACCAATGAACAAAAACAAAAGAGCCTCGTCTAATTTGATTAAAAATCTTTACAACTATTCTTATATACCTTAAAAAGGAGAAATTTTGAAAACCTACTTACTAAAATACTTAAAAGTACAAAAATCTATAAAACAATAAAACTAACTAAAATCTTAAGATGTAAATAATTTTTTGCCTGGTACGAAATGATATAAAGGTTAAAATTAGTTGATAAGAAGTAGATTCGAATACATTGATTCCAATAAATTTACTCTACTAAAAAGCAAACAGGAAAAATTGAAAACTATGAATTGTTATTGACTTACTTAAATACTTAAAATACAAAATCTCTATAAAACAATAAAACTAATTAAAATCTTAGATGTAAATAATATGTTGCCTGGTACGAAATGATACCAACAAAAACCAGTTGTTAAAATGAGAGAGTTCAACAAATTTGATAAGAAAGCTCAAATATTTGTCGATAAGTGGATGTAAAATGTATTGGATAAAGTACAAATTGCAATCTTATGCTTTACTAATAACTATATATTTGATTAGAAATATTAAATAAATGCGAGAGAGTTCAACAAAAACAGATAAGAAAGGTTAAAATTAGTTGATAAGAAGTAGATTCGAATACATTGAGAATGCAAAATAATTGAAAGACCAATAAATTTACGATATTTCGTTGTAGTTAAATGTAAACACGTAAAAAAGTTGTTTTGTTTGTTTTGAAGTTACGATCACTACTTAGTAATTTTGATATTTGTATAAATCAAAATTTGTTTCCAAAAGAACAAAGATTTGACTAATAATAAACTAAGAAATAGGCTGTAAATATAATATCAATATTATTTGTCTACTAAAAAGCTAAAAGGAAAATTTGTAACTGATTTTGTTGCTACTGTTGTTGGTAGAAGATATATTTCTAAATAGAGAGAGAGAGTTCTTTATTTCCAACAATTTCGATAATTATATAGTAGTTTTACATTGAATAATGCACAATGCCATGGATTAATATCCTTATGAAAATAACATTCTGGAATCATTTTAAATTGACTTAATTTACGTTCTTGTTCAATGGGAATGTTGTCTTAAAGTCCTCATTTAAGAATTTCTTTAAAATATTCACTTTTGCATTTCCTTTGACGTAAATTCGATATGGAGTTTGATAAATTTTCAATACATCTTGTAAAATGTGTTCGATATCGTTTATTTCAACAAATCCATTTTCCCAACATAATCCATGATATGTTTCTGACCAATCAATCAGTTTTTGATCTTTAGCATTAGATATCATAGTTCTCGAGAATGGTGGTTTAAATAAATAATTTGCACAACGATGACCATCATAAATTGCCAACTCTTTGATTACATATCCAAAAGAGCAATTATATCCTTGAATATCAATAAACACATCTGATTCAATCATATTGAATAATGATCTATCGAATGACTGACTAACTGACTACTGATATTTTTTTTTCAAGTTAAACGTTGAACTGATACTTATTAAATAAATTTATTAGTTTTTGATTTATTGCAAAAACAAAAACAAGTTAATTAGTATATAAAAATATAATGATACGAGATAAATATCGAAAAACATGTTTTTAATAACAAATAGATTGGAAATTTTGCATGATGCAATCTTATATTTTATTTCAAGAATATATTTTTACTTAATTAGTTTTGAATTATTGCAAAAACAAGTCAATTAGTCTATAAAATATAATGATACGAGATAAATATTGAAAAACATGTTTTTAATAACAAATAGACTGGAAATTTTGCATGATGCAAGTTTATTAGATAAAATTTTCCAAATTAAACTGTTTTGTTGCATTTATACTTTCATTAGTATATATTTCTAAAAAATTACAATTTTGTTTGTTTGTGTAATTCTCACTAGTTAATTTGAACGAAATGATCTTTTTCGCAGTCGACTTAATAGATGAGGATATGTCATTAGACATGTTGTATGTGTTACTAAAAGAGTTCTTCAAGTGAGTTTACTATTCACCTTTCTAAAATTTTACTTGGTTCTTGTCTAACATATTATTATTATTATTGATTTTCAGAGATATTTTGTTTGAAATAAGAAGAGGACAGAACACGATTCATGTGTATTTGGAGGAGGAACCGACACAAAAAGTATGGGATGAAATTGGGAGGAATTTTACAAGTTACCTGTGAAATTTGTTTTTTATGATGTAATTCTTAGGTAGTCTCTTAAATAATACAAATATCTTATAAACATTGTTTTATTTTATAACCAAATTAACAAATTACTAGCTTATACTAATAGATAAATCTTAAAAACTAATAATAGATAAACATATATTTCTAAAAAATCAAATGCGTATCGGATGATTAATAGCCTGTATTTAATATATAAACGTACACAAGTCTTATGTCGAGTCAATTACAATTAGAGAAGGAGAAAGGCAAGTTGATATTGATTCTCAAGAATTCAGAAATAAGAGAAAATTATAAGTCTGATCAAAGTAGCAGTTTTTCGAGAAAAAGAACCTTTTGTTAGTTTGAAAGCAAAAATATGATCTTTTTAAAATTTGAATCTGAAGATTTGAATGCCTTATCGACAAATATGTTATTACTTCAAGAGTTATTCAAGTGAGTATGAATAGTAAAATTCATAGATCGTCTTACTAGCAATATTAATATTTATTTTCAGAGATAATTTGTTGGAAATAAAAAGGGAAAGGAGACGTATTCATGTGTGTTTGGAGAAGAAACCGACACAAAAAGTATGGGATGAAATTGCGAGGCTTCCTGTGAAAAAAGTTTTTTGTCTGCATATAATGTAGTCTTTAATAAAATCCAAAAACCTTATAAACATTGTTTTATTTTATAACCAAATTATTCCTAGGTTAAACTTTATATACTAATAGATTAAAAACTAATAATAGATAAATCTAATACAGTTTGTACTACAATAGGTAAAAAAAGACTCTTAGAGGTATAACAACAAACATATTGGTAAATAATTTATTCAGAATCGGAAGAATCTGAATAGACTAAATTTTTAAAACATTGATTAAATTCGGCGATGTCAATATCTGTTTGCGGTTGTGCACAATATTGTCGTCCACCCAAAAATTGAGCAGCGGGAATCTTATATTTTCCCGAAGAACCAAAATTGTTTGATTTTCTGATAAAACTCCTCTTTAGATTTGTAGTATTTCTTTCGATCGATGCATTTACCAAAGGACATATAAGTAATTGAGCAATTTTTCTATACTTTTCCAATAAGATATTTTCATCCGATATAAAATAAATAATTAGAGGTCCGTTATAGGTTGCATCTACGACACCTGTTCGTATAGTTCCTATAGCATTCGTAGAGGATCTTGCAATAATTTGTCCATAGAATCCTATAGGAATATTTACTTTTTCAATCAGTTCAATCTTTGTGGATTTCCCTGCGGGACAAAATGTATCGTGTTTAAGACAAAGATCGAAACCTGCATCTGATTTGTATGCTTTCCAACAAGAATTATTTCCCGGAATAATTATTTTCGAGTTGTCATCATCATCGTCATTAATTATTTGAATTGCTCTTTCTATACGTACATACAAGTCGGAAAAGTAAGCTTTATCATACATTTGTGGATAATGGGGTAAAAAGACATATTGGTTGAAAAGGTTGTATTTGGACAATAAGGTGAAAAATTTAAATTGAGTCTTTACATACTTTATGGTTGAACTTAAATCTATCTCTTGTAGTTGCATAATTTTCCAAATAATGTCCTTAAGAATGTACTTATTAGGGATAACAATTACCGATGGAAATTGTTCAAATATTTCTGTGGGAATTTCCTTTATACAGGTAATGATATTCTTTTCATCAAAATTTTCAATCGAGTCAAATATTAAAGAAAAATACAATTGAGATAGTGGTGAACGTTCAAATAGAGATTTTTCATTTTGTGGTTGTTGCATTTTATTAACAATTGTTAATGTGTGCAGGTTTTGTCTAAAAGTCTTTAATGATTCCCTACTATTTTCATGTTTAACATCATTATAGAGGTGTACGTTTGAATATCTCTTGAGAAATTTGAGTAGTCCCATATGTGTAAGACCATCCAAAAATATATTTTTAACTAGTGGAAATTTTTCCTTAGTAGTAGTAGTACTAGTAGTAGGAATTGCCATATCAATTATTGATGTTGTAGGCATGGTAGATTCAACGTTTAAAGAGGAGATACTGCAAACAACAATTCAAATTAGATATGATATGGTTTGTATAAAACCTGTTAAACTCACCTGATTAAGTAATTACACACACACACATACACAAAACAAACAAAATATATATGTTTGTGAGAGAGGAAAGAGCAAACAACTGTCGTGCTTGTATTTATTAAATCTTTTTATAACAACAAAATCCCATAAAAGAGAGTTCAAAACAGATAAGAAGGTTAAAATTTAGCAGATAAGGAATAAATTCAAATACATTGAATGTACAATATAATTAACATAACTCGTGTTTTATGCAATGATAAAAGTATTAGTAGTATGTAGTTATAACAAAAACAACTTGTACTGAAAAAGGTTTTATTAAGTATAAAAGAGAAAACTATAATGATTTAACAACAATTTTCAAGTTGATCAATGTAGGGTTTCATTTCGTGTAAAAAGGCGGGACTGATTCCTCGTTGAAATTTTTGAATAAATGTCCAATTAACTCGTTCTCTATGTCGACGGATAAAATCTTCAGTCAAGTTTTGATGGATACTAATTGCATTCCAATCCAACATTCCGGCAAATTCCTCCATAAATCGTTCATTTAATTGCTGATATTGAGAAACGAGTTGCCAATTGACTTTATTGATGCAAGTTCGTATTAGATCTTCGTCTAAATGTTGTTTTCGTGATATGATAATCCAATTGACAAAATCTTGAAAATAAATGATAAATTTCGCTGGTAAATCGGGAAAATTGGATATTTCATTCCACCAAGCTCTTAGACAAGCCATTTTTTTATAATATATGCATGTATGTGTCAATAGCAAGCATACAAATAATATGATTGTATTGGTGATGTATGTTTTTATATATGATCAACAGGATATTGATTTATCTGTTTCCTTGTCTTGCAGCAGCAGCATTTCTCTCTCTCTCGATTCCTCGTTCTTCTTTGCCAAAGAAAAGAAATTCAGCAGGTACGTGTTTTGCTCCATCTCTCGTTTTGATTCGATCTTTGACCACACACGACAAACATTTTTGATTTCGTATTTCACTTTCACCTTTACATTGAGGACATTTTACTCGTACAATAACTGGCATTTTGAATGACTGATATGATGTGTATAAATGTTTTCTACAAGTATCCTTATCTCTCCCTACTACTCCGTCTTCGTCGTAATTGATAGAATCATGGAAATTAGGCTATTTTTCCTATATACATAATTAATTAAACAATATGTACAATATTTGCGTATTCTAACTCGATCTCGATAGTAACTATTTATAGTTTTGTTAACTTTACATCCACATTTTAAACAGTTAAAGGTTACATTTTCCATATTTCAAACAACAAGATTAGTCTTTTCGGGAGGAAAAAAACGATCTCTATAAAACAGACGCTAAATAAATTTTTGGTTCATTTTAAATCATTCGCTCATAATGTCAACCAAAACAAAGTTCTATCTATTGTTTGTTCTCGTTGTTGTTGTTCAAAGTACAAACAACTACGATGATGATGTTAATAATTCTTGTAAGCAAAATTATGAATATTTATTAGAGGATTATCATTCACTTTATAATACCAGTTTAAACTTGTATCAGGAATGTATTAAATCATTGGATAATTATATGGATTTATACGATAATGAACAAGCTGTTAATGATATTTGTATGGGAAAAATTCTAGAATACGAATACCTGGCTGTGAATTTAACAATGTCGTTAAATTATACGAAACATAATGCTCTGCTCAAGGAAAATATCAAATTGGAATCGGATTTGTATTTATTGAGAACCAATCTAACGGAAACATTGCAAATTTGTCAAGAAAAAAGCAAAGTAGCATATATCGTAATTGCCGATTTAAAGGAGGAAATTGAAAATTTTAAAAGTAATTTGACCGATCTGACTCGTGAAATCTATCAGTTAGATAACGATTTGTCCAAATGTCAAAAGGATTTAAAACAACAGAGGAAAGATGAAACGAAAATTTTCGTAAATCTAAAAGATTGTTTAGAACGAGAAGAAGTACTTTTGGAATCGAAAGACAAATATATTATTCGATTGTCTACATGTAGAAAAAATAATAGAAATTTGCGAGAAGGAGGAGGAGGAGAAAGTTAAAAAGACCGCACATAAATCATATTGGTGCATTTGAACTACTCATTTCATAGTAATACAATTTATCTTTATTTGTAATAGAAACAACATTTTGTGTGATACTATTGACATCTTACTAGTCTGCATGGAATTTTTTACTTATTTATGTAGTAGTTGTTGGAGATTCCAGGGTTCCATATGCAAATCATCAAAGAACTCGAACTCGAATACGGATTTATTGTAATCAATGTGTTCGTATAACTATGTGGTATCTTCTGGAGGAATAATTTAACAAATCAGTATCTTGGAAATAGTCATAGAAATAACAACTGCTGCTACCATGAACTTTACTTATTTATGTAGTGGTTGTTGGAGAGAATCGAAAAGTATACCTTTTCAACCACATATAGCTCAAGTAAATTTAATCATTAGACGTAACAATTCTGTTACACAACTTCGACCTCGACTCAGATTACGAGATTATTGTTATAAATCCGAACGCACGACTATTTGGTATCTTATCGAAGAATAAACTAAAGCTAAAAATTTCTTAGTATGTAATTAGTTAATACTTGTGTATTTAACATTGTATCCAGTTATAAAATAGACGATATGTTTAAGTAATAACATGTTTTTTATTAAGTTTACTAAATAGTACAAATAAATAAAACACATCTATCCAAATACATTTTATGATGATTCATTTCGGTCTCTTACAGATCTATATTGATTATTTTCCTTATTATTAGTAAATTGTTTCTTGGCTTCATTTTCCAATTTGTCCTTTTGTCTTTCCAAAGTATCTTTTGGTATATAGCCTAGTCTACATACAGTTTGCCATGAAGCTTTTTTGTAATATCGAGTACAATTGGAACAATAAGTATTCTGATTATAAGATTTATGACCCAAATATGTTATTTTACTTTGACATGAAGGACAACTAGTTGATGACGAGGATGATGAGGAATCCATTCTTTATTGATTTCTATCTCGTTTTCTACTAAACACACATTATTCACTCTTTTTTGATATAACGAATCAAGTCAAAATTTAAGATTATTTTACTAATTCATTTTCAGTATCTACATAAAATGATATCCTAAGAGATCTAACCAATATCAGATGAATAACTAAATACTTGTATTGTTTTCACATGTATCCTATATCCAACTATATATAAAAGGAAATTGCAAATAAAGCAAAGGTAAATGTTTTGTTCACAGTTTATTAACTATAAAGTATATTTATTATTTAATATATATGATTTTGTCCCTGGATACTTTTGGATTGCATCCAAAAATGTTTTTTCCTCCTCTGCACTCTCTGCCTCTACGTGTAGATATCTTATGGGTAATATCCACGTAATTTCCTCTAATTTAGTTGTTGGTGCTTCATCCTCTTCCAAGTATACATTAATTTGATTAGTATTATTAACTATTTCCATTTTATGCACACCACGTCTCTGAAAGAAATAAAAGAGATTTTATTAAATAGTTAACACTAGAATATAACAATCTATATACTAATTAAGACAATCATTAAAATCAAAGCTAAATATATAAGTAGTAAATTATAAATACTCATACGAATAAGTTTTTTATTAATATATATAACGTTTTGATAGGCAGCACTTTAATATATTCCGATTCAAATATCAAAAACATTTTTTGAAAGTAACTATTTATTTTACTACACACACTGAGATATAATTTGACTCTGAGTAAGAATGTTAATGCTTATATAGTAAATACAGGAAAAAAATAAATCACGTCATTTGATATTTAGAAAATTTATGTGACTAGTTTGAGCAATAAATTATTAATAATATGTTGTTTACTTAAAACCTTATCAGACAACATTTTTATAAACAAAACGACTCCACTAGTTTACATATTTGTTTATCTTTTGGAATTTTTAATAGACTAATTGACTCTCATGACGACT
Source organism: Pachyrhynchus sulphureomaculatus (assembly GCA_019049505.1). NCBI lineage: Eukaryota > Metazoa > Arthropoda > Insecta > Coleoptera > Curculionidae > Pachyrhynchus > Pachyrhynchus sulphureomaculatus. Next base: position 91,373,192 of record CM032449.1, on the reverse strand, counting down.
GTGTATGATGTGATTAAATCCCCTATATAATAGGTGTATAGAATTGTAATAAAATCAATACAAAATTCATTCGTCTAATAGTTACTTGATAAAATAATACTTAATAATATCGCTTTTTAATGAAAAAGAAAAAAAATATGCCAACAACGTTATTAAAAGGAATATAGAGTTACTAAGACTACTGGAATTAAGGGAAATGGAAATTACTGAAGAGGAAGAAGAAAATTTACCTTTAAACATATTAAAAGAAAAATTACAACAAACTGTTCAAGTTGAAAATGATGATGAAAATGATGATGAAAATGATGATGAAATCCCTCTGAGTATATTAAAACAAAAATGGTTAAAGGAGACAAATGATGAGGAGAAGGAAGAGATGATGAACAATCAGAGAGTGAAATGGATGTGGATGATGATAATGAATATTTAAGTTGGGAGGATGTAATTAAATTAGGATATTAGATATTATAGTTTAGATTTTAGATATTTTGTAACATAAATGTTTTTTTAAGAAGAAAATAAATATTTCTCTCGTATAAAACTTTTATTTAATATTTTAACATTAAAATCTCTAGAGACCTTATTCTATTCACTACAAATACTATTAAAAAACAAGAGTAAGATTGAAATAAATTCAGGTAAACAAATACATATCATTTTTCTCTATAGTGAGTCAATTCTGACTTGTTTTGTGGAGAGACAAAGTCATATTTTATAATATGTATGTGTGCTTTGTAAAAGTTGTATTAGTTGTAAAGTAACTGTGACACGATGAAGTTGGCTGTTCTCGATATTCAGGGATTTATTTGCTGCCGATGATGATAATCATGATGTGTATGTGGAAGAATTCCATGCTAAAGAAATTACGATATCAAATGTTTTACAGACAAGTCATTATATATTGAAACCGAAAATACCCTTTGCTCAATTATCTCGACTCAATAAAAGAGCTGTTTGTAAGGCTGAAAAGGAACTTGGTTTACGATATTCTTCCGGCTATGTAAATTACAATCAACTTGGAGAAATTTTAGATAGAGTACTGGACAATATTGATGTATTGTATGTAAAAGGAAAACATGTTTTTCGATTCGTTCAAGACAACATTGCTGCTTCTACTACTAATTTGCATACTAATCCCAATTTCAAGATGATCGATATAGATACTTTAAATGTATGGAACATGCCAACATTTAAACCTACAAAATCTTCCTGTTTCGATCATAATCTAATCTACAATGCTAAAGTTCAATGTAGTAATACAAATTGTATGACACCATTGGCATGGCTATCAATATTCATCCTATAATAAACTTTGGGATTTTTCGTAAAAAACAATAACTGAATAATTTGTAGAAAAATTATTGAAAGAGCGAGCTTAATAAATATTTTCAATTCAAACCTGTGTGTTTTATTAAAGTAGTAAGGATATAAGGACTTTATTATTATACTAGAAAAACAAAACATTAAATATTTAAGGATATAAGGACTTTATTAAGCCAAATATACATATATCTATTACTTAAAAAATAAACATTATATAAAAGGTAATAAGAATTAACAAGGAGTTTCTAATGGTTGCCTCTTTGTTCTCGTTGTTGTTGTTGTTGGTATTCTCGTTCACCAATCGGTCGTGGAATTATTGATTGTACATGTTTATCTATAAGATCATGTGTACCAGTCTTCCAGATATCCTGACATTTCGAATGCATTCCTTGTTGTTGTTGTTGTCCCACTGAAAACAGATCGTTATCACGAACACCACAAGCCATACATCCTCCATTTTGATATAAACCGACTCCACTTAACAATTTACCAGCTGTTAATTCGACAGCATTACGATTAATCCAAAGTCCATTTCTTTTTGTTACTACATATACTTGATCTCGTTGACGATCTTCACTCATTGTTTATTTGATTTTATGTATATCAAAATCAAATACTGACTACTAACCAGTCACAACATCCATTTAAATATACATATCCCTTCTCAGTTGATCATAGGAGCATCTCAGTATAACACATTTATTAAATTGTCAAAGAATTCATCTTATTTGCAAAATGAATTTATTCAGTCAAGATGATTTAGTATATAAAACTTGTAGAAAAATTGATGATTTTGTCAAGAAATTATCATGTTGATGTGAAACAAGGATTCGACTAATATCTTATCGAGAATATTTAACACCTTTTATCGATCGCAAACAAGTTACGAATAATTTAGAAACACATTACGTATCATGTGTATGGTCACATCCTGGAGTTCGAGAAGGACCCGATACATGTGAATGTTTCCACATTCGTATGGTACTAAGACGTGTCAATGAAGAATTGTCAGCGTTGTCGACATCAAACAAATGCATCCAATGTAGTATTTATTGCAATCATAATAAGAATAATAAATTAATTGAACAATTATCTAAACTAGTTGTAAATCTATCGAGCTGTTTTAAAAAATAAATTTTAATACGATGTTAAATAAATGATAAATTGCTATCTAAATATATATTTATAGAACTAAAATTGACTTCTCTGATACTTTTACTGTTTTTCCAATCACCAGATTTTGTTATTATTATTTTATATCTTGCATTTTGTTTTTAAGTAATAGCGCTAATTAAGCCATTCCAAATTTTCCAATCACCAGATATTGTTATTTTGTATTTTGCATTTTGTTTTAAGTAATAGATAGCGCTAATTAAGCCAGACCAAATTTTCCAATCACCAGATATTTGTTATTATAAACATGTTTTCGACATTTATCTCTTATCATTTTATAAACTAAATTAATCCATTTGTTTTTGTTATTTTTGAGATTTTTAGCGACTAGTCGACTCCATACATCATTATTTAGATAAGTGGTAATTTTCCAAATTAAATTGCATTTATACTGATAAACTTGTGTAATTAGTATATATGTATTTCTAAAAAATGCATATCGGATGATTTGTATTTAATATATAAACACACACAAGTCTTATGTCGAGTCAATTACAATTTTAGTGGCATATAATTGAAATATATAAAATCTCTTTGGAAATTTTATTTTCAGTTCAGATCTAATTAATTGTCAAATCATACACGATGACAAGTTCTCAAAGTACATTATATAGTGTAGTAATAAAATGTTCACGAAGTGGTGCAACGTTGAAGTTTTGTTGGAGTGCTGAAATGGTACAAATGAAGAGCTGGTCCCTGATGTTAAGTCAGTTAAGTAAAACAACATGTAAAAATTGTTTGCAACCTTTAGATATGCAAACTTATTATAAAAACAAGCCTTGTGCATTGGTCAGACCATTACACGAAAATCTGATCATGGACAAGGAACAATATGAATGGCTCAGGGACACGATACATCATATGGGTCGCAAATGTATTCGATATACCAATCGAATTAATGCAATAGCAGAAATGAGCGGCCCGTATTCAGCTAAACTGAAGATGGCAGCCTCCACTATACGGAAACGTTCCCACCAGGATGATTAAATGTATTATAATAATTTTAATAGTAGTGTAGTAAGATTTTAGTTAATTTTATATAGAGATTTTGTATTTTTTAAGTATTTAAGTAAGTCAATAATTTAAACCAATTTGCTTTTTAGTAGACAAATAATATTGATATTATATTTACAGCCTATTTCTTAGTTTATTATTATTAGTCAAATATTTATTCTTTTGAAAACAAATTTTGATTTATACAAATATCAAAATAGGAAATGCAAAAGTGAATATTTTAAAGAAATTCTTAAATGAGGACTATATACACAACATTCCCATTGAACAAGAACCTAAATTAAGTCAATTTAAAATGATTCCAGAATGTTATTTTCATAAGGATATTAATCCATGGCATTGTGCATTATCCAATGTAAAATTACTATATAATTATCGAAATTGTTGGAAATAAAGAACTCTCTCTCTCTATTTAGAAATATATCTTCTACCAACAACAGTAGCAACAAAATCAGTTACAAATTTTCCTTTTAGCTTTTTAGTAGACAAATTATATATTGATATTATATTTGCAGCCTATTTCTTAGTTTATTATTAGTCAAATCTTTGTTCTTTTGGAAACAAATTTTGATTTATACAAATATCAGAATTACTAAGTAGTGATAGTAACTTCAAAACAAACAAAACAACTTTTACGTGTTTACATTTAACTACAACGAATTATCGTAAATTTATTGGTCTTTCAATTATTTTGCATTCTCAATGTATTCGAATCTACTTCTTATCAACTAATTTTAACCTTTCTTATCTGTTTTTATTGAACTCTCTCGCATTTATTTAATATTTCTAATCAAATATATAGTTATTAGTAAAGCATAACATTGCAATTTGTACTTTATCCAATACATTTTACATCCTCTTATCGACAAATATTTGAGCTTTCTTATCAAATTTGTTGAACTCTCTCATTTTAACAACTGGTTTTTGTTGGTATCATTTCGTACCAGGCAACATATTATTTACATCTAAGATTTTAATTAGTTTTATTGTTTTATAGAGATTTTGTATTTTAAGTATTTAAGTAAGTCAATAACAATTCATAGTTTTCAATTTTTCCTGTTTACTTTTTAGTAGAGTAAATTTATTGGAATCAATGTATTCGAATCTACTTCTTATCAACTAATTTTAACCTTTATATCATTTCGTACCAGGCAAAATATTATTTACATCTTAAGATTTTAGTTAGTTTTATTGTTTTATAGATTTTTGTACTTTTAAGTATTTTAGTAAGTAGGTTTTCAAATTTTCTCCTTTTTAAGGTATATAAGAATAGTTGTAAAGATTTTTAATCAAATTAGACGAGTCTCTTTTGTTTTTGTTCATTAGTATTAATATATTTATTAAATCTGTGTGCTCATACTTGTATGTTTTATTCTCCTCTCATAATAATAACAACGAGTACAGGCTAGGCTAGGCTAGGCTCTATTTTACTTTTATTACAATCCAACGAAACCAAACTAAGCGCTCAACAAAACTAACTCTTTGTGAAAAACAAACAACAACTTTTACAACGTTCCCACACACGGTAAAAAGTTAGGCTCATTTAAAAGTATTATTACAAGACAAAACTAATTCAAAAAACATTCCGACAAACTCCAAATAGACAAATATGTGTTTTACTTTTGCTTTCTAACAAAAAAATCTACAACGAGTTCACACAAAATTTCAATGAGCCCCAACTAGATTAAGCTCATTTCATACTTATTTTAATATTCTTGACAAATATCATCAAATTTACTACACTTGTATGCATTCAAAACAACTCCTTATCAGCTCATTTTGACCTTTCTTATCTACTTTGATGACCTAACGAGCCACTTGTTTACTCAATTTTACTTACAAAAAGTACCATGAATCACATATTATTCATACATTTTGTTTACATTTTGCCTTATCTCACACATTTTTACAGACTTACGGCTCCACTTGTTTACTTTTTCCAGCTTTTTTACCGACTTTTAGACGCCAAACAACATTAAAGGGGAACATTTACCAAATTTTACATCGAAATTACATCACAATAAAGCCTTTTTCAACACAATTTCCAACTAATATATTACTTTTTGATACACTTTTACACCATAGCTTTTACTATTCAAAATATCAAACAAGTGCTATCAACACCCATTCTACCTAATCAACCAACCAATTACATTTACTGGACAAATTACGTCATTGACTACTTCTTGCAAGCTCTTAAGACATCTATTCACACCTATTTACACCCATTTTACACCTATTTACACCGATTCTGAAGACATTTTCAACATCTAAACTTGACAAAAAGACACTGTTCGACGTCCACTGGACATATTACCTCATTGACAACTACTTCTTGCAGACTTCTTCAGATACACACACTTACACCTATTCACATCTATTTACATCTAGTTTTACTCCTTTTCGACAACTTATGTTGCCAAAAAGGCACTGATTCAACATCCACTGGATATATTACCTCATTGTCGACTACTTCTTGTACGAATTTCAACTCTTCTTGCAGACTTTTCACATATTATTCAGCAATCCTTTTTTATGTCATCCCAATTATTACATTCTCTGTTACGAATCCTATTTGGCTAAGTAGGTTAAGTCCCCAGTTTTGCAGTTCTCCACACAACATATGCAGGTTCTAATCCTACTACAGACATCACTTTTTTTAACTCATTTAATTTTATACACAACATTTAACACATATACCAATATCAAGGCAAATTCACTCTCAAGGTCAAAAGTGACAAAAGGGCACTGATCAACAGGCACTGGACTGTGACGTCATTGACGATCTCTTCTTGAGATTTCAGCACTTCTTGCAGATTTCAGGACATTTTCAGGACTTCTTGTACATTAAAGGTCAAAGGTCAAGGAAAACGTAACTAAGGCACTTATGCGGACCAAGAACGACCTTCCGTGACACAACTTCCAGAAGATTTCAGCCAAACGACTGAAACTCCTGAATTCACTTCTTCGGCTTGTGGTCAAGGACGGGTAAAAAAGTGGCCATCGAGGTGGTCCAGAACCGCGTTTACTCTACTACTTACAAGTATTTTCACGGAAAGTGCTCGGAGGATGTGGCCCGTTTAATTCTTCCCAGAGCGGTGCATGTTAGAAATACACGTCGCACTGATACTTCACATCCGTATGAGGTTCAGCTTGTTACTCCTCGTACAACGCTTTTCAAGCAGTCTTTTATATGGAGAACATCATCCCTTTGGAACAATTTGCCCAGGACTGTGTTTCCCACCGAGTACAATTTGCAGCGATTCAAGAACAACGTGAATCGCTTTTTCCGCACACGTGTTGCTCCTGTATCGCTTTAGGAACTTTCCTGCAGCACGTGTGCTAGACCCATAAAAAAAAATCGTTTTCGCTCTGCAATTAATAAATAAAGAAATACACATATGGCCGATTTTAGAGAAGCACGTGAGATTTACATTATTGCAGTGGTTTAACTAGCTAATTCATAACAAATTTAATAAAAGAATATATAAAAATTTTTACCTTTGTAATATAAAATAACCGGTCAACTGCAAGTTGGGCTTGCGCAATTAGTATTCCTTGAAATTTTTGTTTTTTTTTATGTACCAGATAAATTATTAACGGAAATGCACTAGTGATAATTTTCATTCAATCTACACCCTGTGTCGAATACTCCAGAATTTTTTTAAAATTTTTTGATGAGTACTTTTCGAGATAAGGGGAGGACAGCAATTTTTAGCAATTTTTTAAAAATAATACAAACAAAAGTATTGCAATATATATATATATATATATATATATATATATATATATATATATATATATATATATATATATATATATATATATATATCATTTGACACCTCACTCGACGACCTGATAAAAAATTTATTTTTTCACTTCCGATTTCACTCCCAAAACTAACCCCTTAAATCAAAATTTAACTTTCAAAACTACACGGCTCTGATGAGGCCATCAGTTTCTATATTAGTGCCAAATTTTAACTTTCTGTGTCAAATATTTTTGGAGAAAATCCGGTGAGACAGACTGACGGACACTGTGATCTTATAGGTATTCCGTACGGAACACTAAAAATAGTTACACAACAAATAATTACACAGTTTTATATTTCAGCATTCTAATTACCGATGGAGCACTGTAAAATTATTTTTAAATATTTTATCCAAATTTGTGTGTTTAGATACTCATACTACTTATTAAAAATTTTAATGCATTTATCCCGGAATAGTTTATTATTCTGAGAATAACTGTAACACTATAATCCATCTAGAATTCATTGCCTAGACGAGTAAACCAAAATTATATTTCTTTGTATATTTAAGATTTGTAATGTATGTACATGGATACATGTACTATATAACATAAATAATAACGAAAATAGATAAACTCTGTATATAAAAAAAACATAAAACTCTTCTTAAAAAGAAGCAATTCATAAATAAAATTCTAAATTACTAAACAAAATCAAGCTATTTCATCATCATATTAAATACAAAATCAAAATAAGATATTACAAAACGAAAAAAGACAGCATTAATCTTGACTAGATGGTGACAGACTTAAAGTGAGATACAAAAATGAACCCATTGATAGAAAGTGGTCATGTCTGTAATATTTATTATTAACTTGCAAAAGTCATAATCTAGGCATTTTCCTAGCAAAGATAAAATACAAGAAGTTTGAGTTAAATTTAGACGCATTCTATGGCATGATTAAAATTTACAAAGAACGAAAGCCTATTTCTCCTGTAGTCCCTCTCTTCTTGGCTACATAATGTTTTCAAAAATCATTTCAATTTAAACTTTAAATCTAGTGTCAAAAAACTTAAATAAACTCTAGATAACACCATAATCGCTTCATTTGACATAGTCAATTTGTTTCCAGGTATCCCTAAAATGCAAAGCTACTGCATTTTAGAAAAACTCCGTACAATGTTCAAAGTCTAAATTCCACTCAAACTTCATGTATTTTATCTTTTCTAAGAAAATATCTAGAGTCTGACTTTTGTAAATTTATTAATGATAAATATTACAGACAAACGATTGCCTACCAATGGGCTCATCTTTGTCTCCCCTTTTAGTTGAAATATTTTTTAATGATCTTGAGAAAACTTTATCTTTCCATCGTCAAGAATTTAGTTTGTTAGTTAACATGGACCGAAACGCGGGGGCATAAGTAAAAATAAATGAAATATTTCTATGTAAGGTTGATAGGACTTAATATACACCTTCACTGCAATATGCCTCATTGAGAACAGTTATGTAAGACTTTGTGATATAAAAATATTAACATTACTTCTTTGAACTCGGGAATAAAATTTGATTTTGAAGGCTTCTATGATGATTTAGAAAATTTTAAATTGAATGCCCCATTATCAAGGGATAACTAACAATGACAAATTTATACATTCACTTCCAAAATCGACAATATTTTTTTAGAAAATTATATGTATTGCTTATTTTGTTACACAATGCTAGTGTCCTAGTTTCGTCCTGTCTTTTACTGTTAATTAGACTATTCAAAACTTGTTACTACCGAGCAAACAAGAATATAAGTTTTTATTTAATTTTTATGCAAACAAAACAATAACGAATACAAAAACAAAGAATAGAACCTTAACCATAAAAGTTACCTAATTCGGGCCTTAGTAGATTTTATTTCGTTACCCTGTGACAATTTATTATTTCGACTTTAATGCTTCTGCTTTTTCTAGTTGCTCAGTAATGAAAGAGGTTTAGACTAAGGACGATATTGTTAAAAAGACGTGTTACTAGAAACAATGCCAACATAAAAAACTATCTTAATTCATATTTGAACTCGAACTACTATACAAGATATAGCAAAATTGTTTTCTCCATTGGTGTATCACATCTAGCCATAATATATTCATGATAAAATATATAGGTCTATTCATTTTTTAATTAACTAATTTAATTAATGAAAAGATACTAAAATTACCTTTTTACATAAAATCATCCAAAGAAACTTTCTTCATAAGAAAAATTATTGAGCATTACTTTGCACGCCCATGTTGTTTTATTGTTTCTTGAATACATTTCGGTTTGAAGCCTAGAACAGTAAAGAATTGATTTGAAATTTTTTAAAATAAATTTGTATGTCCATAGATAGTACTTAAAAAAAAGTTAGAGTCAACATGGAACGGAACCTTTTACAGCCTTGGTTGGATAAAGAATCGTAGTTCGTGTGACTGACTAGACCGTGTCAATTTGGCGTAAATTTCAGACGTGCACGAGGCCCCTTGAGAGATCTTTACTCTTCGAGATTAATAAATGATTAATGATTCTTAATGAGCTCAAGGAAGCTCAAGTCACATATTTATTCCTAATGGGAGTTTACTAAACCTTGACCCAGTAAAAAGTGTTTAACCTTAGATTCACGATACTATTAAAAAAATCGCCAAATTACTTAAAAGATCCAACATCTCCAACAGTAAGATATATATATATATATATATATATATATATATATATATATATATATATATATATATATATATATATATCTTACTGTTGGAGATGTTGGATCTTTTAAGTAATTTGGCGATTTTTTTAATAGTATCGTGAATCTAAGGTTAAACACTTTTTACTGGGTCAAGGTTTAGTAAACTCCCATTAGGAATAAATATGTGACTTGAGCTTCCTTGAGCTCATTAAGAATCATTAATCATAGCTTACTTTTTGAAATTGTCGGCAAGAGGTCCTGATTCTTGGTAACGTATCACGTATGTTATATTAAAAACTACCGTTTATAGTTAGTCCTTCTTTTGGCAAGGCTGTACTTTATGGATTATTTTATTTTTAGTTTATTCTGCAAGTTATTATTATAGCGAAGGTCTTTCTGAATAAGACTGATATAAATAATCATAAGTTAAATCAGAAAATATTACGTTCTTGAAGATTAGATAGATAAGAAGTTACAATAAGAAGCGTCCAAAAAGGGGAGGTAGATTTTGGATTGTGTAAAAGATTTTAAATTTTCTAGTATTTATTGAATAGTGCTGTATCTCATTTCATGGTCAAATTTGGTGTAAATATCAAAATTTTGTTTTTTTAATATTTTAATGCTTATAAAATAGGAAGTATATATAAAACATGAATGCATTTTTACGCCTAGGTCACTGTAAACTTAGGCGATACAATAACATTTTGAATTTTGCGTCGAAATTAGATAAATCATTATATCATATACAGGGTGTCCCATTATTCCGTAGACATAGAACTACCACGTATTTTTGGAATGAAAATAAGTCGATTGGACATAATTTAGCTCTATACAAAAGTGCTTCGTTTGTCCGTTAGAGGGCATCAATGTAAAAAAAAATAAACACATTTTTTAAGATATTTTAAGAACCGATATTCCGATTTGAATGAGATTTAGGGTGCCCCTGTTTTGCTAGGCGCTCTAATATTTGACTTTCACAAAAAACCCGAAAGGGTTCGAGAAGGGTGAACACTACCCTCACCCCTACATAAATTCTAGTAGAAATGTTTTGCAACTTTAATGATGGCTCTGAATTTTTTTTCATAAAAAGGTCCTTCTATTTACTTCATTTTTTATCTCTTGTACAAAATTATTCTGGCTAATGATTTACGCAAATATAAAAAGACTAACAAGCATTTTACTTATAAATAAAATTAGTTGGTGAAATTAAACAAGTAAGTATGATATTAATTATTATTACGAGTTTTATTTAACACAGGTAATAGTATTTTTTACAAAAGTTGTTCAATATGACCACCACCTTCGTTCCTGCACATAACAATACAGCGAAAAAAATTGAAACTAACTCTCTCTAAAATATCATTATTATTTAATGTATTCCCAGCATTTTGAATCCTATCCCATAGTTGATCGGCGTTGTTTATCTGGACCTCGTATACCTTTGTTTTCAACGCTCCCCATATGAAAAAATCGCAAGGATTAAGGTCCGGGGAACGAGGTGGCCATTGAATTGGAGCTTCTTGACCTCTACCAATCCATCTACCACAAAAATTCTCGTTCAGATAATTTCTTACAGCACGCGTAAAGTGGGGTGGAGCTCCATCGTGCATAAAAAAACATGTCTCTTCTTACATTCAGAGGCAGTTCTTCTAATAATTCAGGTAAAGAATACTGTAGAAAATGTAGATAGCTATCTCCGTGTAGGTTATCAGGCAACCTATATAGGCCAACTAAAAAGTTACCAACAATCCCTATCCAAACGTTAATTTTATATTCTCGTTGAAAATGTCTTTCTGTAACTGCATGCGGATTTTCTTCGGCGTAAACATGTGTATTATGCAAATTTATCATACCACGACGGGTAAAACATGACTCATCCGTAAACAAAATTTTTTTGTGAAATAGCCTATTAATTGCTCTGCATTCTAAAACATTTCGTACAAATCTCAGACGTGAGTGATGATCAATGGGCAACAATTCTGGACGGGCTGAACGTGAAATGAACGAATGAGTTGTTCATTTAAAATCCGGTTAACAGTGCTTTTTTTAACTCTTTGTTAAAGTTCTAACCTGCGAGTGCTGATACCTGGACTTGCTTCGACTACTTCAAGAACAGCTTCTTCCACTAGAGGTGTTCGGGCTTGCCGCGGTTTTCCAGCATTGACTCTCGAGGGTTGGAATCGTCCAATTTCTCGAAGTCGACGTTCTATGCCGGCAAAAGTCTGGCGATTTGGAATTTGTCGATTCGGATATCTCTCTTGATACACTCGAACACTTTTCCTCTAATTACCTTCGCAAAAACCAAGTACTAGCAACATATCAGTCTATTCATCAAAAGAATATTCCATAGTCACAGGTAAAACAAGCAACAACAACAACAAATTATCAGTCAAAAATAAAACCAAACTTTAATTAATTTTAAATTTATGAAGCTTATTGTCAAAAATCATTTGTGACACTGACATAACATTCCACATTTTCGCCAACTAGGTTATTATCGCCTACTAGATTTTAACGGTTGATGTGACAAGAAAATTGTTTTGTAGGTCAGCATCGGAAAAACATTTTTTTTCTCAAGAATTATGCGAGGTGGCGTTTTTTTTACATGAGACAAAAAATGTAGAAAATAAAAGGACCTTTTTATGAAAAAAAAAATCAGAGTCATATACCCACACAACTTTTAATGTGGGTTAGTTACTTTTTGAAAAAAATTTTGTTTTAATATTTCAAGCAGATAGTGTGCCAATGGTTTCAGATAGATGAGACGGAATAATTTCAATAAAAAAACCAGAGTAAAAGTCCTGAAAAAGGATTTAGTAAATCTTCGAGTATTAACAATAAATCAAACTTCATTGGACTTAATCTTAGACTCACCAATTTGTTGTTGTCCTGGCTAGTTAATATTTAGCTCATGTGACTAACTTCTAGTAAAATCGAAAACTGCTGAGACTTATAAAATTTGGCAGGTATAACATAGCTGAGACTATTTTCAAAAACCAAGAAAGCAATATGAAGTATGGCACGGCTATCTTAAACTGCAATATTATTGGTGAAAAAGATTTGTGAGAGTATATAAAATAAAAAAAAAAGTTTGAATTCTTTCATCGAGCTATTTTTGATATAGCGCGAAATTTTCAAAAACAACGTGTTTTTTCGAATTTAGTTGATTTTGTTAACAATCTAATGCGTGTGTACATACTTATGTGCGTGCGTCATGTATTATTCTATGTAGTGTGTGCGTAGGCACGTGTTTGTGTGTCTGTACATGTACGGGTGCGCGTATTAGTGTATTGGCCAATGCAAAGTGCAATTTAATTATTTAATAAAGTTTGAAATGAGTAAAACCGAAAATTAATAATGGTTAGATGAGCTTGTATATTTGCATGTGTTATATATATTTTTTTCTTACCTAAAGTGCTTCACTTCTGCATTTTCTCACGATAATTTGCGCTACAGTATACTTACTTACACATATAGAATTTACTCACTTATATGTAATAAGCTATATCGCTTATTACATATGAATGTAATTAAAAAATTATAATAATTATAATATTAAAAAAATTGTATTAAAAAGAATCGCGATTCTTGACCTCACAAAATCATAAACAAAAAATTTCAGTCTTTTCTTTTTGTTTACTTTTAGTTTAGTGGATAAAGTCATTTAAGTTATTCAAAATTAGTATTACTTCGTTAGTTCTTGAGTTTGGTATAAAATATCTCGCGGTATTAAAAATAAAAATATTTTTAAAATTAAACTCTTTTGGGCGATTTCGACAACAATTGCAATCAGACATCTAACAAAGCTAGCCATCTACTTCGGCTCTTGAAATAATAATTCCTACCAAATTATCTCGGTTACATAAACCTCAATACTGCATACCAATATATCGATTAAATAAACACATGTAAGTAATATATAGCCGTACCTGCACATAAAATAAACTCAATAGTTCCGACATTTGATACAGTATAAATCGTGATTCAAGTATAATTTAACCTACGTAATGTAAACAAGCCAGTCTGCCTGAAAACAATTACCAATAAATAATATTCTCCTTCTCATATTACATCGTTCGGCCTATCCTAATTCTAAAATTCTTTTCAACCAGGCTCGGAACTGGGATTTTTCCACACAGAAAATGCTGACAGCTAACAATATAATACTGAAAAAAATAATTTGTCGTGCTAATCATACCCTCTCACATTCTGAAAATAGAACTAAATTTGTTTTTTGTGCTTTAAGACAACAAAGGTAATGGCTAATATCCAAGGTGCGTTACAAATGTAGATAAGTTATTAAAGTGTGATATAAATTTTTATATAAATGACGATAAGCTGCCTGCAGTTCTTTGTTCCTCATGCAATAGAAACGTATATTTTGCTTTATCGAAACGTAATAATCCAAACAGAGAGATTTAAACTATAAGTTTACCCGATTTTTCAAATTTCTCTGGAGAAAATATAACTACAAGATCAACTGCACTGAAAACCTGTCAGTGTCACTTATGGGAGTTCTCAAAATTCAATTTATTAAATCGTTCCACATCAGTAACTAACATTAGGTAAGGACAGGAAAGAAATAAAAACTAGTACTAAACGTTGTGTAAGATGTTTTAATGAAGTGAAAAAAGGAATAACACGTTTATGCACATCGTCAACTGCTGTAGAGAATCTTCAGAATTTTTATGGATCTAGCACACGTGCTGCAGGGAAGTCCCTAAAGCCCTACAGGAGCGGCATGTGTGCGGAAAATGCGATTCACGTTGTTCTTGAATCGCTGTAAATTGTACTCGGTGGGAAACACAGAGCTGGGCAAATTATTCCAAAAAGATGATGTTCTCCATATAAAAGACTGCTTGAAAAGCGTTGTACGCGAAGTAACAAGCTGAACCTCATATGGATGTGAAGCACCAGCGCGACGTGTATTTCTAACATGCACCGCTTTGGGAGGAATTAAGCGGGCTACATCCACTTTCCATGAAATACTTGTAGAACAGACTCAAGTCGCCAACCGTTCTTCGATGTTCCAGCGAATCAAGGCCGTCGGTCAGTTCCGGGTCTCCAATCAGACGAACAGCTCTTCTCTGAACAGAATCCAACAAATGCAGTGTATGTTTGGGAGCGGAGCCCCAAACATGGGAGCAGTATTCCATAGTTGGTCGAATTTGCGCTTTGTAAAGAATTAATAGTTGGTGGTCGATACGGGATACAGATGAACCTTGTGGTTTGTTTAGTCGTTATTTTTAACCACATAACATCAAAGTTTGTGGGCTCCAGAGCCTCTTCTCGTTGGCAAGAGAGGTCGCTTCTGACAAAAAGACAGATTCCAAAGTTACGCCTAAATCGGAAATAGATGACGTACCCAGGATAATTCTTATTTCATTATTTGGTCCTAATTTTGTAGAATTAAAAGGATTAAAAGAAAGTACTTTACAAATTAAAATTGATTCATCAAAAAAATATTTTCTTTTACCTTTAGATATTCCAGTTTCGAACCCAAACTTCTCAGAAATTGTCTATTAAAAGATGTTCTTTGTGTGTTTGATTAATAAAATATGTTTGTTTCCTTTCTTTTTAAGCTTTTCTATACTAAGCTTTGTAGCTATTCTCGATGGTTTTTTGCCATAAAGAACTATCATTTTTCATGAAATTTTTTAAGTTCAGAACTTCTTCTCTAAAATTAACAAGTTCACCTTCTTGACCTATTATTTTAATCGTAATTTTATCTATGGTTTTTACAGTTACTGAAAAATATATGACCTTTAGTGGTGATTCTATTAATTTAAAACCGGGAGCTACGGTTGGAAAAAATTGATGTATTATATGAACGGGTTTACCGTTAAGATGTGATCCTTCAACAATATTGCATTCGATATTTATAAAATTTACTTTAATAATCTACGCAGAGTTGTCTGATACATGTTCTACATTCGACTCTAATAGTTTATTTGTAAAACCTAATAATTTACCAATTGTCACCTCATTAAACGTTACGTTAGCTGATGACATAAGATATGTGTGTAAGGTATTATTATTTATAAACATGTTAAATCGAATACCTCTTGTACTACACTTATCACGTATAAATTTGTTTAGGTCATCCAATTAATAGCTACCTTCAGGTATCAAAAATCCATAATTATTATCATAGATCATTGCATTATTAAGCTCGTCAATATTAGGTATCGCATTAAATGTTTCAAAATATACTAGTCCAACAACATACTCATATATATAGCAGAATTAAATTCTACCGTTAAAGTAGGTGAATTACCGGTAATAACCAAACTATATGACATATCCCTTTAATATTCTTGTAGAGACTGGAGTAAAATTTCTTTATATACATCATATGTATGTAAAGAAATTTTAAACAAAGTTGACCGCAATTTGTTTAGTTAAAAGTTTGATATTTGTTATAATTGTATTTTATCATGTTTTTTATTATTATCACTATAAAAAAATGAATTTAACTCAGATGAGGGACGTAAATTACCATAGCTATCAAGGTAATTTTTTTTCCCTTTTTTATATATGCTGTCCAATGAGTGCCATTACCACTACAGCTATGGAGATTAACAATCCCACTTTCATGTTTCTTAATCCTTTTAGCTAATGTATTCCTCATAAATATATTTGCAAAAATTTGACATGCTTTATTAAATCATAATTTGTAAGCAGATTCCGAGGTATACAATTTAGCAGTTTTTTGAATATGGTTTTAAAAACAATCCGCATCCTGTTTTATAAGGTTTTAGAATCAAACCACTTCCTTTTCTTCCAACTGCAATTGTTTCCATCAATTGACTATGTCGTTTAGCTTCAGATAACCTTTCTTTGGCCAATTTCACATCATTTACAGCTTTTGCAATACCAGCCGCTCCTCGTTCAAGGACACCTAAAGCAGACAAACCAGCAAATATGGGTATAAGTGGTAAAAAGCTACTAGTTTTTGGAGTTGGTATAACTATTTTTTTTAAATTTTTAAACTACCATCTCTTTCCTATTGCCTTAAGAGCTGTTTTGATACTATAATTTAAAGTTTAAAATTGTTTTCTTATAACTCCTTTTTTAGCTTCCGATATAGCTTTAGATAATGACATTCCTCGTCCTACACGATATTTTTTGTTGTTTTTCTCTTTCTTCCTATACCTTATTTTCTCTTTATTTTCATTGCTGTGGCTATTACTAGAGCAGAAGTTTTTTCTCCAAAACTGTCGTCAGTAACTTTAAAGCTCGCCAAAACCTTTTTAGATAATAATTTATCAGTAGAATGTCTCATATTTACATCATTTGGTTGAGAGTAAGAAATGTCATGTTCTTTGCAAGCTTCATTTAATAGATTAATTCCTTTATCACTCCTTATTAGTCTCTTTTCTAAATTTGTTTCCGGTCCACAAAAATTATAACCCGGTAAGTGATTTTTATTTCGTGTTGTTTACGATGCGATTTAAACATTATATATTACGAACGTATAGATACAAGTGACTAGTGTTGCTATATAAATCAATCGTATATAATGAGCATTGAAAAACAACCATTTTCCATAAAAATTAAAAATCGCGATGCTTTATCAAATAATTTTAGAAGACATGGAAAATTGTTTGAGGCAAGTTCTTCGAGATGTGGCAAAACCAATGTCGTTATTAGCCTAACTGAAGATCCTAATGGTTTATGATTTGAGAATTTAAATATTTGTTCTTATATCAACCTAAATATAATTATTTAAAGACACTTTTTAAACCTTCAAATGAAATTGGTTTCTCAACGTCAGACAAAGAAAATATTTCACCACAAGACATAAAAGCAAATATTTGATGATATAGTTTCTTGTAGCCAAACCATAGTAAAGGATTATTTTTGTTTCGGAAGACATAAGAATACTGATTGTTTTTATTTATGTCAAACATACTCATCTATTCCGAAACAATGATTCGGGATAATGCAAATTTAATTATTATATTTTAGCAAGACTACACAAATTTAAAACTTATTTATGATAATTATGTTAATGTTGACATGTTGTTTAATAAATTTAAAGAATTAAATTTATTATGTTGGAAAGATCAATTTGGATTTCTGGTAATAGACAAAGATTTTAATATTATGTCGGCCAGGTATCAAAGTTTAAAAAATGACGAATTTCAGACTCAAGCTAATCTGGAAGAAACTTACAAACCAATTACAGAACCACTATAAAAACTAGTGTCAGTACTTAGGAAAAGAGAACTAACAGGTATTAGTTTCAATCACCAATAAAAAAAAATTATGAATCATCAATATCACCAAAACATTCGTTCGTGGACATATCAACACCAGGAAGAAATAGCTTTGCTAGCAAATCAACTCCCCAAAAAGGCAAAAAAACTAGGAAAACTCCAAATCTTCCATATGAAACTGATTTAACTCCAACTCAAAGACTATCCTTCCAGCTCTGTAGCAGAAACAACAAAATCTTCACAAGGATCCGAGGCAACACTTCACAATCTCTTTGATGTTTTAAAACAAACGAAACAAACAATAACTACTTTCGTTAATACAGAAGCAGATAGTAGTGGTTGGATCAATTTGATAAACTTTTCATCAGTATATTGATGGTGGTGTAAGGAACACAGAACACAAATTTGATTATCAATACGGAATAGTTCAGGATTATGAAAATGAAAAATTTTATCTAGGTTTAACACAAATACCTGTTCAGATTATTGGTAAAAATATACAAGTAGCTGGAGTAAAATATTCTAGAACAACAGGATTATATGAGTTGTTATTTAAAAAAGAACCTACAGGCTTCATCCAAAAGAACTAACGCTTATCGTAGAAATTACAGTCCTGATGAACAAGTTCAAGGAAATGCTTCACCCAAGTATATTACAATAATAGTTATTTATAAAGAAAAACTAGAACTAATAATCTCCTTCAGAATTTGTTTCAAGGTGTAATCTTAGGCAGATCAGGTCTAATAAACCAACCACACAAGTGGGTAGTTTAGTTTAAAAATTAATAAACCGAATACAGACCATGTATATCGGAATGATGTTAATGAATTGGTTGATAGACTGCGTTTATTAGTTTATTATAGTTTGTGAGCTTAAAATTAATACCTGTTTGTTGCAAGACAACAGAACTGCTTATTCAAGGGATGCAGAATAAATAAATTAAACAAATTAAATAAATTAAAAGCAAATATTAAAACTTACCTCGTCTAGTATTGGAAGAATGTTGAGGATCGCTTATGTTAGAAGATCCTTGTTGCTTGACCAATACTGAATTACAAAATTTTCCCATGTGTTGATAAAAATCGTGACGTCTAGTAAATTTTCTATTGCATGTTTTGCAATACAAAAATAAAAGAAAAGAGAAGGAGATAAAACTAAATAGTATTATTTGCCAATTCGTCGAAGCACAGTTTTAATCTATCCTACACGATCTCTTCTTCATTACAAACATTTAAAAATTTATTATAAGAATTTATTACAAAAGGTAGACTTTTTAAATTTGAAACTAATTTTCGGGAAAATTTTATTTTTTTCTGCTCAGCCTTAACAACGAAAGAATCCTTAGTTGCCAAGGAATATCAGGGCAAAGGTTATGTTTCGCGGTCCGTACAACTAACATTAGTTTGAGTCGAAACAGAATTATTAAGAAGTTCGAATGTTTTCATGCAAAATGATTTATTAATTAAATTTGGAGGGCTAGAAGGTGAAGTAGATTTTGAAGAGGTATGTTGAGTAATACAATTAAACTGTAAATTTAGCAGTGGTGTACTCGGTGTATGTTCTTGACAAGGAATTAAAATATCGGAATCTTTTGAATTATCATTAACAATCAAAAAGTTCATATCAATAGGGTTATTCAAATTGGGAGAACTAGAACGCGAACACGATTCCGAAATGATTGCTTCGGAAGAAGTTGGAATTTGTGGAATCGACTTAAAGTGTAAATTAATCTGTGGTTACAAAGGTGTAGGCTGCGCACATGGAACTGAGAGATTAGAATCGGTAAAGTTTTCTTCAATTAAATGTTGGTACATTAATTTCATATTTTTTTCAACGGAACGAGGTTTATTTAAACCACTCTCAGTTGTATTAGTATCGAGTTCAAAATTATCAATTTCATTAAAATTAAAATTTGGGGTTAAAATTTGGTTGAATTCATCAGCATAGGGAAGTTGAGATAACTTTAGCAAGAAATTTTGATTCAAACGGTCAAATTAGATTCTGACACAGGAAGTTGAACCGTGAGCTTATCTTCATTTAAATAAATAAAATTTTCCAAATTAAAAAGTGAATTTTGACTTTTCTGTCACTTCGGTAATAAAAAGGTGTTGAATTAGAACTTGTTCTTCTGCTAACCGGTCCCTAACAATAGTGTCAATATCGCAAGGATCCATTTGTTCAGTAAGAACAATATCATTAGGTTTAGGCTCACACAAATCAAAATTAGATAAATCTAAATTTCGCATATCTAAATCTGTCAATTTCATAGTACTTACAGTTTGAAAACTTATTAATACTCACACAGAAACAACAAATTCAAACAAATTTGTAAAGGTAAAAGAGACTATATAAGGTTTAGAGGTACGGGAAAAGAGGGGAGCCGGATCCCTGTCCCGCCCTCCGTCCCCAAAAAACCGGTTTGAGGCCTTTTCTTCGATTTCGAATCACCAATTTGGGAAAAAAATAGCGGTGGGGAAAGGGTTAGGCAAGATATATTATTGGTGTTTAAAATGAAAAAATGGTGGGGAAAGGGGAAGGAAAGTGATATTTTTAGCTAAAAGGGTATGGCTTCTCTACTTAATATTGGAGTTTAACGTCACCTACCTAATTTTGTAGTTTGTCTCTATCTTGAACGTGTTTCTTTTGCCTTTCTAAAACGCCGCCGTCTCCTACCATTATTTCGGATTTGTTGTGCATAAAAGCAAAACTTTCGGAAGAGTTTGCTATATTCTGTCTTTCTCCTTATTTCACTTAGTTAATATTAAAATAAAATTGAAAAAAATATATGGCATTTAGAATAAATATCAAAACAGATTTATATATCCAAGTTTTCGATAATAACGACGAAATTATACCACAACATAGTTTGGCAGCCTCCGTTCCAATTGGTCACGATAGTTGGCTTTATTTATCGTTTCCAAACGAACCTATTAGTCCTACAGAATCAGTCGAGACTAATGGTTGGATGGTTAACGAAGTGTGGCGCCCATTTATGCCAACACGGGAACTGCGTCCACCTACACCAGTTCCTGTAGACGATAGTTGGGATATCTCACCGACTGAAGATTCAGATGTTCCTTCGATGTCCCTTGCCTATAACGGGAAGTGAGATCTTCCAACAATATTTCCGAAGGAAGAAGAGGAGGAAAAATCGACGGAAGAATCAAAGGAAGAATCCGAAGAAAATGATTCTTATGAAGGAGAAGAGTATTTCTGTTTTTTTAATTTTTAATTTTTTTGATTTTAGTTTATTTTAGAATGACATTTAACATTTTTGATGTTTTTGTTAATAATATAATTGTTCAAACCAAAAAATCGTATAAGCAAAATCTTGTGTATATGTGTCATTTTAGAGTGGCAGATTATTTGTACATCAAAGAATAAACTTCTTATAGCTCTAAATTCTGTTCACTATATTCTACAATTTTTAACTTGTTGATTTCAATCACAAATAAATTTTTCATGTGTAGACATTATTTATATGAAAAAAAGTGAATAGGCTGTTAGTTCTGTGTCTTCTTATAGATTTAAATTCTGTTCTCCTACTTCCAGGGAGAGAGTTTGAATATTTTATTTTTATGAGGTGGTGGGAGGCGGAGGCAAAAATATTTTCCTCTTCGAAGGCAAAATTTTTGTCTCTGGGAGGTAAAATTTTTGCCTCCGAAGAGACAAAATTTTGTCTCCACCTCCTCCTCCTTGCTGTCCCACTACTACTTTTCTTTATTTACATTTATTTACTTTTGACTTATACATATAAACATGGAGCAAGAAGTTTATTGTTTGTAATTTAAAAAGTTTTTTGTTTTGTTTACTGTTACGTCACTAATTTACACTTCGGACACTTACTTTTTGTTATGCACATTATTTATATTTTTTACATTAACTATATACACTAGTCGGTGTTTAGATATATTATCTGTATTGATACCATGGCTGATCTATTAGTTGTGGTAGTCAAGGATTTGATGACATGCTTTTGTACAAAAATTTCTCACTGGAGCCTCGGTCGCGTGCCGAGCATGCCGGGACGCACCGGAACACCGAGTTGTGACATTCCTATAGGTATATTTTTTCAACTGATATATTTTAATTTAATTTTGCTTGTCCTCGAAATAGACTGGCAGTGATAAATATGGAAGTTTGTGTATTACCTGATGATGATATCCTGTGTTTGTCAAGTTTGCCGTCAAAACTAATGCCTTTATTTTATTCCTATAAAACTTCTCAGAAAGTGTTGCAACGTTGTGTAGCTCATCAATTCTGATATAGTGATCCGAAGATGTAACACATCTTAAAATGCTCATTTTTCTTTTGATTCTTTCAGTCCTACAAAATTAGGACCAAATTCTGACGTAAGAATTTCTTTACAACAACCAGAAAAATATCCACTGCCTTGCAAAGGTGAGATTTATTTAGAGCTGCGAGTTACTAAAGAGGATAAAAAAAACTCCCCTTACAAACACCATATTAATTAATAATGCCACAGCATTCTTATTTAAAGAACTCCGTTATATTTTACCTTTTACTATCGATTGTGTTCGAGATGTTGGCACAATTTCAACACATAAGGGTTATATTTCTTATAAAAAGAATGAAATTACAAAATTTGAAAATTCTCGGTTATATCCAAATATGAAAAAAAGAGGCGAAATTATCACTAATGATAATGGAAATCTTCCCTTAAAGGTGTACTGAGGATTTTTTGAAAAGTATAATAAAATATTTTTTAGTTCACAAGAAGAACTAATTTTAATAAGATGATGATATTAACGCTCTAATATTACCTGTCGATAATGAAAAACTCAAAATTACAATAACGAGGCTTTGTGTATGCCTCATCTTACCGTAGCCATCCCTCAAGAACTAGCCCTTAGGAAACTTATTGATTAGAAGAATTTGTATAGGTTTTTGTTTTAAAAAATGAACAAATTTTAAGCATAATTGTTTATATGCGGATATACAATGGGTTAAAAGAGTGTATGAGGGTGTCAAAGGAGTTTGCCTTGTATATATCATGGTGTACATTCTTTTTAGTTCAACAAATGGAGAAATATGAAAATTGGGTTATTTTTTTAAATATCTTTAATTATTTATGTTAAAATATTGAGAAGGATATTCAGACAGGGAAGCAGATTAAAAGGGTTGCTGTATAAGAATCGTGATACACGTCTGATTCAGGGTTCTTGGAGTCGAAATATCTGAAAGTTGTATTACTCTATCATTATTTTTGATCGTAGGGAAAATAAAATATAGAAGGGAATGTTCGGCCTTAGTAGTAAATACAGAGCAGGCCCTTCCTCTGCTTAACTCTCCTTTGTAAATAATATGAAACATAATTAGAAAATAATGATGATTTTACTTGCAGTCCTTGGATTAAGTTATTTATTAGTGTGATAAAGTCAAATTTATTACTCATTGGACTTATGTGTATTATTATTATTACTTATTATACTTAGTGGGTAAGTCACTTTACAGATTTTTTCTGAAACTATCCCAACCCACATTTTGTCTCTAATATTAATTGGACAAGTGGAAAGAACACCTCCACTCTACCTACCAGTTCTTCAAATTTTCCTGAGTTTTTCGCGAGATTTCAATAATTTTCGCAAGTATGTAGCGATTTCCCATTTTTATTTGCATTCAGTTAAGGTAATTAGTTTTAATTGGAGTTTTATTTGTGGTAGCTCGCATTTTCATCTGTGTTTATTCGCGTTAAATTGAGTTAATTAACGTTAATTGGAGATTAATTCGCATTTTAACTAGCACGTATTCGTGTTTATAAATGTTAACTATTAATGCAAGTCAACTTCTTTCACGTTTTTTTTTTTTCATTTGTTTCCGTTAATTAGCGTAAATTCGAGTAGTTCGCGTCCCAGTAAGCGTTTATTCACGTTTTCAATCGGAGTTTATTCTCTTTAATTCGTGTTAACTAATGTCAGTTCGTCTTTCCATAAGGGTTTATTCGGGTTAATTGAGGTTTTGTTGGAATTATCCCATGGTTATCAATATTAAATGCGTTAGTTAGCGAAAATTCCACTTTATTTTGCTTTAATGCGCTTTAGTTTGAATCAAGTGTTTTTTAGCTTTATTGCTGATTATCCCGAGGTTAGGGATACTAACTTAAGGTAATTAGTGATAATTTACTTTTATTTCTTGTTATTCGAGTTAATCAGGCGTAGGTATTAAGGTAATCATTACTAATTACATTAATTAGGGGTGATTAGCGACTCAGATAATTAATATCAGAGAAATATTAGACAGTTACAATGAATAATTTACTTGATCTATTAAGACAAATAAAAGATCATTCTTAATTCAAAATATCTCTATTTAAAATACTTATTTAATATAACAATAAATGTACATTGGAATTTAATTAAAAACATTACAAATACAATTTTTAGCTATTTAGTCTCATAAAACATGTATAACACACAAATCCTCAGAGGGTACTATCTTAGTTAGCCTGCAAAATAATTGGACTACATATTTCACCAATCTCTCAAGAAATATACATTTTTTTAGTCAGAGTTTTTTACATACAGTTAAAATAGTTAGAGCAATTATATTGGTTATTAATAATAACCTGTTATATACATATAATTGTAACTTATAAAAAAGCAAATTTATAAAACTGTTCAGGTGTCAACGATAATAATAATATTATTTTTTTTTTTTTTCTAGTACTTGAGATGGTGAAATATGAATTTCTTTTATATTTTAGAGGTCTCACTACCATATACTATAAATTGAATCGATTCGTTAGAAGCCTATAATGTCAAACAGATTTGGTAGAACATTAGATAGAATATATGCTCGTATGGTCTATATTAACTGTTTACGTCAATGGAATTTACTGCAAAGTGGTTCAGTAACCTTGAAGATTTAATTAGAAAGAAAAAATAAGAGCTCTGACAATCACATATTGTCTTCTAACATGTAGTAAAATATTCAGTTACAAATTTTTGACGAAATATCAAGCAACTTTGAATTTGCTTATGAATTTAAGTAATTAACACATTTAATATACGTACAGAAGCGACTATAGCATAGTGGTTAAGTTATCTTCTTTCTACCTCAGCGACCCGAGTTCGTATCTCGGCTCGGGAAATAATAATAATAAAAAAGATAAATAAATAATAAAATAAAATAAATTAAAAGTTTACAATTTGACGGTCGGGAAGGCAATGGCAAACTACCCGTGCCTAGTGAAGCTCTGTCACTTTGGCCGTTCGGAAGGGGCATTAAATGGTAGGTCCCCTTCGTCTGTGGAAATACTTAAAAAGGCACCAACCACAGGCAAAGGCAAGAGGGTCGCCTAGGTCTGTATCGGATATGGCACTTCAAGAAGAAGAAGAATATACGTATATTTAAAAAAACCGGTCAAGTGCAAGTTGAACTTGCACAATTAGTGTTCCGTACGTTGATTGTTTTTAAAATAAAAATTTTTGTTAGGGTGGTATAAAATGATCAGTGACTTCACAAAACACACCCCAAATGAGTTTTCAACAAAGTTTGTTTCCAATCTTTACTAAAAACTGGTGACTTTGAAATTTTGTTTTTTTTTTATATATACCAAATAAATTATTAAAGGTAATGCACTCGTGATAATTTTCGTTCAATCTATACCCCGTGGAGAATATTCCAGCATTTTTTCAAAATTTTTTGATCAGTACTTTTCGAGATAAGGTAGGGGACAGCGATTTTTTAAAAGTAATACGAAGAAAAGTGTGCGCAAGTATTACATTATATATATATATATATATATATATATATATATATATATATATATATATATATACATATATATATATATATATATATATATATATATATATATATATATATATATATATATATATATATATATATATATACATTTATATATATATATATATATATATATATATATATATATATTTTTACTCGTGTTTTCACAAGCTTTCATTTGACACCACACTCGATGACCTAGTAAAAAAAATTTTTTTCACTTCCGATTTCACCCCTCACAATGAACCCCTTAAGTCAAAATTTATGTTACGGTGGTATAAAATGATCAGTGACTTCACAAAACACACCCCAAATGAGTTTTCAACAAAGTTTGTTTCCAATCTTTACTGAAATCTGATGACCTTGAAATTTTTGTTTTTTTTTTTGTACCATATAAATTATTAAAGGTAATGCACTCGTGATAATTTTCGTTCAATCTACACCCCGTGGAGAATATTCCAGAATTTTTTCGAAATTTTTTGATAAGTACTTTTCGAGATAAGGCCCGGGACAGCGATTTTTCGCGAATTTTTAAAAATAATACAAAGAAAAGTGCGCGCAAGTATAATATTATATATACATTTTTTACTCGTGTTTTCACAAGCTTTCATGTGACACCACACTCGATGATCTAGTAAAAAAAATTTTTTTTTTCACTTCCGACTTCACCCCCCAAAACTAACCCCTTAAGTTAAAATTTAATTCTCAAAACTACAAGGCTCTGATGAGGCCATCAATTCCTATATTATTACCAAATTTCACCTTTCTATGTCAAATAGTTTCGGAGAAAATCGGGTGTGACAGACAGACAGACAGACAGACAGACAGACAGACAGACAGACAGACAGACAGACAGACAGACAGACAGACAGACACCGAAGTGATCTTATAAGTGTTCCGTGCGGAACACTAAAAACATCTCAGTTATGATTACATTTTTCACATTACAAGATAATAAATTATAGTTTCTAATTCTAAAAGTAGGGTAAATACGCAACAGTTTCATCAAAGGTTGAAGTTTTTTGATAAAATATTAGAATAACTTGAAAAAGCAATAGGATAACATTCCAAAACCAAATTAAGAAATTCCCTCCACCTCCACCATTTATTGTGGATGATGAAATTAATTACGAAATAAACCAGGTATTATCCAATGAAAATATAATATAAAAATATTGGTACAAACCACTGTTTAATTTAATGTAACCTATGGTACATTAACGATCTGCTGGATAAGACCGGGAATCCAATCTACAGCTTTGCAGATGACAGTACACTCGTCTCTTCATTCACTTTGACCGCTCGGACATCGGCTGCTCAGGCGAATATCCGCAGACAGCAGGAGGTCGTTCAACTTAACAAAGATCTGGAAGAAATTCTATCTTGGGGTGACAGTAACCAAGTGGAATTTAACGCTACAAAAACTCAGGCGGCAGTTTTTTCTAAAAAAGTTAAAGTTGCTGAACCCGACATAGTTATGTCGGGGCACTCCATTCTCCTAACATCGGCGCTCAATTTGTTGGACGTTAATTTGGAAGCAAATATGTCCTGGCATGAACATGTTGCAGGCATAGCAACGAGAGCTTCTCAAAAGTTGGGAATACTATTTCGAACCAGAAAGCTTCACAACAACTGTTAATTCTTTACAAAGCGCAAATTCGACCAACTATGGAATACTGCTCCCATGTTTGGGGCTCCGCTCCCAAACATACACTGCATTTGTTGGATTCTGTTCAGAAAAGAGCTGTTCGTCTGATTAGAGACCCGGAACTGACCGGCGACTTGAGTCTGTTCTACAAGTATTTTCATGGAAAGTGTTCGAAGGATGTAGCCCGCTTAATTCCTCCCAAAGCGGTGCATGTTAGAAATACACGTCGCGCTGGTGCTTCACATCCGTATGAGGTTCAGCTTGTTACTCCGCGTACAACGCTTTTCAAGCAGTCTTTTATATCGAGAACATCATCCCTTTGGAATAATTTACCCAGCGCTGTGTTTCCCACTGAGTACAATTTACAGCGGTTCAAGAACAACGTGAATCGCTTTTTCCGCACACGTGCTGCTCCTGGAGCGCTTTAGGGAATTCCCCGCAGCACGTGTGCTAGACCCGTAAAAAAAAAGAAGCATAACAATAGTGACTATATTAAAGCAAGAGAAATATAACTGATATTCATATGAGAATAAATAATTAAGACAAACAAACTTATTGTTGAAAACTTAAATCACTTCTGCATGACTCAAAAAATAGTAGAGGGTTTAGAATCTAAAGGTTTTAAAGCCGGAGAACTAGAGATGAAGAAAGTATCAATAAAATATATCAACTTAAATATAATAAATCCTAAAGTTGAAATCCAGTCACTCAAAAAATTCAAGTTTATGTCACAATACAAAAGCTATCAGGCCTATAGCCATACTCAGAAATATTGCTATGAAACTCCTAGATGCGTCAAATATATTGCGAATCATCTAAAAGATTGTACAAAGTCAGAGTCAGAGTACTGACAATGAAACCCAAACACCTTCATCAACCTCCTGTGAAAAATGGACTCAGACATACGATTCCAAAAGAAATCTGTGCCGTCAGACAGATCCCGCTCCCAGTGTAAACACAGCAGAATCCCAAACTGCTAACATAGAATGCACTGAAACTGAGGTCCAAACACTGGAAGATTTCGCACCAACACTGGCTTTGGAACTGCGGGCGGCAGGATGTGATTCAATTGGAACACAAACCAATTTTGACTCATTACCAAACAGGCAACATGAAATCAAAGGCTCAAATCTGCCTGGTGTTGATCGATCAACTCACATCCTTAAACCAGAGACAGCTATAGAAGGAATTTTTACAACTCTACCGCGGGAAATAGAGAAAATAAGGACAAGCTCAGTTAAGACACAAACTAGTCCTCCCAAACTTAAAAATAATAATAATAGTAAGAGTGCTGGAGTGCAAACAAAATTAACTTGCCTAAGGGACGACAAGGTTTCTACTGCCTCAATGCAGTTGTCAGTTCTACCAAACAAAAGCTACCAGCTAACCTATTCAGGAGTTCGGCGATTATTAATAATGGAAAGTTCTTTCAGTGTTAAAAACCTTCTGAGGTTTTTAAAAATTTACGGCAAGTTAAAAGTTGATATCAACTGTCAATTTTCTGTGGCTCCGCTCACTCTCGAGACCATGGCAAAAGAAGGAAATATACTTAGCAAAACTTTTTCCAAAGATGATCATGTTATCTTCTTCATGGACCCACGCAGGTCTAAAGAACGAACTGCACTGATCAGTGAGACTATAAAAGGGATGATAGACCTGTACAGAAATACTAATCTACTTATTATAGAGGCATCCCAACTTATGACACCACACAAACAAAAACAGTCTGTCTACGAATACAATCTCCTGGTTAAGAAGAACATGCACGCGGTAGAAACGGGAGGAACATATATACCACTAGACCGTTTTACTCCAGAGAATCAGTTAACTCTACCGCGTCAGCAAGTACATTACATTGAGAAAAGAAATTTGGCAACCTTTTTATGTGAAGAATATTTAAATCACACTCAGAGCGTAGCAAAAACCGAACTATCTTTTGAAGAGCGATTGGAAAAGCTAATGGGAAGAAAACCAGAAAATTATTATCCTACGATCACAACATTTCCAAAGGACTTCCCACTCACCCTAGACGCCATAAGAGGAATGTCGCTGCCTCTTGTCAATTTGGATAGCCCAATGCAACCCTGCAGAGCAAAAAAAAAAAACAAAAAACCTATGAAACAACAAAAAATTTTCTCCAAAGGGGGCCTTATCCGGAGAAATCTTAGACAACCAACTCAACAAGGTTGAAAGTACTATATCTCTTGTGCATCTCAACATACAATGCCTATCAAATAAATATTTAGAAATTGAGCACTTTCTTATCCAAAACCTAAAAGTTAAGATAATTTGCTTAAATGAGCATTGGCTCAGGGCAGATCAGCTGCAGTGCATGGGAATACTCAATTTTCAGTTGGCAAGTTATTTTTGCAGATCTCGTGTAAAAAATGTTGGATGTTGTATCTACGTCCATCCCAAAATAGAAGTAAGAAATCTAAATGTTCTTGAAAAGATGTCAGTTGAACGAGTATGCGAGATCTCTGCTTGTTATGCAAAAAATATAAATCTAATCATTATTAGTGTATATAGATCTACAGAACTTAGAAATATAGACAATTTTCTGGACATCATGTGTAGTGCTTTGGGGTTTGTATTAAAAACTCTTCCAAAAGTAAATATTATTGTAGCCGGAGACTATAATGTGCATTTTAATAATAAATCTGATGATAACATGCATAGAGTGGTCCAGCTTTTTACGTCTTTTGGGCTTCACCAACAGGTAATTGAACCTACACATACAGGGGGTAACTGCTTAGATAATATTTTCAGTAACTATTGTTGTATCCAGACAAAGGTAGAGTGTTTGGGTTTTTCAGATCACTATGCCCTAAAAACAAATTTTACAATCCAAGGTATAGAACAAAAAAAAAAATCCTATGAGATTATGCAGCAACAATAAATATAAAACATGGATCGATCATATTTCGAAAGAAACTTGGATTGATGTATATAGGGAAAATTCTGCAGAATATAAGTACCCCATTTTTCATAAAAGCTTTTTATGCTACTATGATATGTGTTTTCCTCAGAGTAAAAAAAAGAATAGGCCAGAGACGGGAAGCTGGATAACTCCAGAAGTAGTTAAAGTAAAAGATAGGCTTAGATTTTATTTTGAAGTTAAACAGCGGTATCCTACTGAAGGAAATAAAAAGATATATAAAGAGTACAGGGCAGTATACAATAATGTCCTATCAATTTCAAAAAAACAATATTATAAAAATAGGCTAGAGAAAACAGATAATTACAGCAAAACTGTTTGGAATATAATAAATACTGAAACTGGGAGAAAAAATAAATTGAAAACTACCCCGGAAAAACATATCTGCAAATGAGTTGAATAGTTTTTATATAACTCATGCAAAGTCACTCACCCAAAATCTTTCAAAATCAAGTATAAATATAAATTCATATCTAGATAAAAAATTAAAACAAACAGACTCTATGTTCATTAAACCAGTTGATTTCTACGACATAAAACGTATAATAAATAAACTTAAAAATAAGAAGACGGAAGATATCTTTGGAGTGAGTGTTTTTTAGCATGAAAAGAGCATCTGAATTTGTGATTCCACCAATGGTAGATATTGTGAATGCCTGTCTGGAGGAAGGAACATTTCCATCTCAAATGAAATTAGCAAAAATCATTCCACTCTATAAAAAAGGTAAACCGAGCCTTCCCCATAACTTTAGGCAAATATCAATACTACCTGTATTTTCAAAAGTTTTGGAGAGTGTCGTATTTGAGCAGTTTGTTGCCTTTCTAGATAAACATTGTATAATCATCCCAAGACAATTTGGTTTTAGAAAAAATGTAACAACTTCAGATGCTATTTTAACTCTTGTAAAATGTATAAGAGATGCTTTTGAAAAAAGAAATAAATTTATAGGGTTACTTGCAGATTTAACTGCAGCTTTCGACTGCGTAAACCGTAAATTTCTGTTAGACAAAGCATATTTCTATGGAATTAGGGGTGTGGCCTTTAAGCTCTTGCAGTCATATCTTGAGGGGAGATATCAAGTTGTCTGCTGTAATGGTAACAGCATGAGTGCTCCGATGCTTGCAGAGATCGGTGTACCTCAGGGGTCTGTGCTGGGTCCCCTGCTCTTCCTCCTTTACGTGAATGATCTTCCACAGGCATTTGAAATTTTTGGAAAAAATATCCAAAATATCGAGAGCATTATTTATGTGGATGATGCAACATTTGGAGTGTCTTTCGAGGGAGGTGAGGATCCGGCGCAGTTGCTTGAGGCAATGACGGATCAAGCTAAACTATGGTTCCTCTCAAATCAACTAGTTTTAAATGACACAAAGACCGAGTCCATAATATTTGAAGCAAAAACTATTAGCACTGATGTAAAAAAAAATAAAATTCCTAGGGGTTACTCTAGACACCAACCTTTTATATACCGATCATGTAAATAATATATGTAACAAACTAAACAAAGCAATATATGCTATAAGACGAATTAAAAATACAATAAACGAAGCAGCTGCACTTACAACTTACCACTCTCTTTTTGATTCAATATTGCGTTATGGAATCCTAGTATGGAGTTCTGCGGCAAGCACTCACCTTGAAAAAGTTTTTAGAGTGCAAAAATCTGCTATAAGATGCATTGCAAACTTAAAACAGGATGAGTCCAGTCGACCTTATTTTAAGTCACTAAAAATAATTACTCTATATGGTTTGATTTTTACCAAAAACTCATATATGTCAGAAGGAATGTTGCTAGGTATTGTACATTATCGCATATTCATGCACATTGTACCAGGAGTCGAGACAATCTGCTCTTGCCCGTAACTAGATTGGCCAGAACAAACATGGAAGAGATTAAAATATTTAATGCTTTGCCTCGAGAGATGAGATTGCAACAGCTCGGTCGATTTAAAAGTAGCTTAAAAAAAATTATAATCAATGCCGCTATCTATAATTTCAGTGAATTTTATACACTGACTAGGAATAGAGAGAATTTTAAGCACTACATTTAACTGTAGATATAGACCAAACCTTTTAAGTTGTGTGTTATGTATGGAGTTTCTATTTGTTTGTATCGATCCTTAACATTTAGATGTACAGTATTTTGTGATCTACACTTTTAGTTTTTAAATCTTTTGACGTGTCTGTTAATACTATGTATTCTTTATGATCAATAAAATTATTATTAAAGTCTGCAAATGCTGAACTAAAGTGTGTGCATTATGAAGGGGAGCATCCAGTTAACTATCGTGGTTATAGAGTATCTGTTGAACTACGAAATTTGACATCTGTTTTGTTTCAAAAACACATCTCATTAAACAATCATATATTTAAAGGCTATAAAGTATAGTACACCATACACCTTAATAATACAGCCAAATCTGGACCTGCTATGATAGTGCAAAAAAATGTGTATCAGTTTGAAGAGGACAAACATCAGACTGAAGAAATACAAAGTACTGCTATATGTGTAAAGACTAAGATCTCTCCAATCGTAGTTGCAAGTATGTATAGTCCCTTAAAATATTCTCTTACAAAAGATCAATATTTGGAGTTTTTCAGTCGACTAGGAAAAAGGTTTATAGTGCATGGAAACTTTAATACGAGGAACACGCGCTGGTGTTCCAGACTAACAACATTAAAATGTAGAGAGTATAAAACAGTTTCTACTGGAATGCCAACCTAGGGGCAAACAAGTCCAAACAAAATACCGGATTTGATTGACTTTATTACGAAAAATATATTTACTAATTATCTTCAAATAGATCAAATGCATAACATAGATTCTGAGCACCTCTAGTACTATTTTTGAGTGATACGATTCAGAAAGATACCTATCCGACGCCAGTCAATCGATTAACTAATTGGAATAGTTTTGCACTAACTATGGACGAAAAAATTTATTTTAGAAGTTCCAATTCAAAATTCAGAGGCAATGAAACAGGTAAACGAAATAAAAGTATTTAAGATTCTGTCTGGAAAAATACACCAGTAATTAAAACTATAACCAAAGGCAATAACTATCCCGGGGAAGTCTGAGATATCGTTATCCAAAAACCAGAAGCTAGAAGAAAACTGAAAATATACAAAACAAAATGTTACTGAATGATATGACACAACAATTAAGAAGACAAGTAAAAAAAGCTAAAATAAGAAACCATTAATGCCTACTTAAGAGAATTAAGTAACAATAAAACTACAAATTTTCGGTATACAGGGTATACAGCGGTGAAAACAGGGTAACAATTAGTTTTTGCAACTTAGTATGTCGAATTAAATTAATAAGTAAAAATCTCACTTCTATTAAAATGCAAATGAAAGAAGAATACATTTAAAGCAAACACCTGTTTAACTGTACAAATTGAAGGTCCACTCATACCGTGAAGGACCATATATATTTTCTAGAACAGTAATGGTAGAGCTATTGTGATGTCCTTGAAATAGGCTAGAATAACTGGTAAGCGAATGCAAAGGTTTATTGACAATTTTAGTGTGTAGAAATAGATTACGCTACACGGGGTCGATTGGAATAAGATAATTTGTACATTGGTTAAACAAAAGACTTTAACGAGCCCCACGGAACCTGAACCATTTTTAGAAATTTCGTGCAATAGGAGTGAGATGACAATCGCAGATCTGTTAAAGAGCAGGTTCGTCAAAAACTACAATGAAACACCAAGAATGAAATAATCAAAAAATGCTGTACTCGTAACAGGATCTAACCCTGAATACACCAGGTCATTGCTTAAACTAAACAAAAAGATTCTTAAAATTGTGACAGAGTCCCTTATAGAATACCTGAAAGCACCAGACTGCAGATGGTGCTTGGATATAATTGTGGGAATCATCAGGGTTAAAGAAACTCACCGAGAACCTGCAATAATTCTGGACAGCGAGGCTACTAAGAGGATTCAATCTGGAAGGTGGCTGTCATTTTTGAAGGATATTAGCCCTCTAGAACTCTAAAATAAGCAAGTACACGACGAATAACATTGCTTGGTTGTCAAATTCTTCCCATTGTTTTAAGTACTTTGACGAAATTATGTACGAATTTGATGTATTCTGTGGTTATCACGATTTTTTTTTCCTTCGAAAAATGAGGGAAAGTAATTTTGAGCATTGCTCTTTGAAAAAGTTTCTCAATAAAGAGGGAAATGGACCAAAAGTTATTAATAAAAGAAAATCCCAAGTATATAGTAATAACAATTTATCTTTTCTCAAGTAAATTTTGGACTAAATAGTTTCGATTGGGAGAAAATTCCATTTAGGATTACCATAGATTAGGACGAGAGAAAGATTAAGCTTGTTGAGAATTTGCTTTTGTCCGATTGACGAATGAAGATCCCAGTGCTTCCTAAAGAACCTGGAATATCCGATGCTACGGTTTCCAAGATTGTACAAAATGATAAAAAAAAGATTCGACACAATAGATCCTTAAACTCTTAAATCAGAATGTAAACTGGCAAAGAAAGAAATTTTCCAAGAATATTTGGCCGCTTTAGAAAATAATAAAAGTTATTTTTCTCGAATTATTCCAGACTTGAGTGTTCTCTCTAAAACCTCCCGCCTACCAGGTATTGCGACGGAATTTGATATTTGAATATATGGAGAAAGGGTTCATAATTAAGGGAAAAGTTACGGAAGGGCAATCAAAAAACCTGACGCCTGGCGAAATTTATAGAAAATCAGATGTACAGGGGCGGAGAGTAGGAGACAGTATGGGGCATAGCGGCGTTGAGAGGGAAGGTATTATAATGAACCCGGTCAACTGATAATCGTTAAGAAAGCTCCCTAAGGAAACATGAGAACCATAAACAAAATCTAGCAGACGTACCATAAAAGCGTCGCCTAGCCAACAATTCGTTATGGCAAACATTGTCGAATTGCCTTAATCCAGTGCACCCGCTCGACATTCTCCAAAATGTTCACTTGCGTTGTTCCAAACATGTCTGACATAAGTTAGAATATCTCCTGTTGATCTTTGCTTACGAAAACCAATATGATGAGGGGTGCTAGTATTGATTTCTTCCGAATATTTTAGAAGATGCTGATTGATAACCTTTTCCATAACGTTCGATATTATTGAAAGCAGTGCGACTGGTCGGTAGTTGTTTGACAAAATCATCTTGCCTTTTTTGAATATCGGCTGAATCGCGCATTTTTCTAGAAAGAAGCAAGTATTCGTTTTCTATGGGATAGGTAGGAGTTCACTCGTGCATTTCTTGAATCCTATTTTTTTTATCGTTCACCTACCCGCCTGAGTAGGGATTTTATCCTTTTTCATATTCTAAAAATATGGGCGAGGATGTCGTAATCCCCATCAACATTGTCCAAGTACCGAAACATACATTTCTGTATTTCACAGCACCTTTTAGACAACGCGGTAGTGCTGCCTCGGACGTTATTCCATTTCTGCGATCAACTACTACCTACGTACGTAGCCAGGCCACATATACTGAAATAATTTAATAAATAAGTATACCGACCTGCGGGATTGAACCCTCGACCTTCTGCAGCGTAAGCAAGGTACTACACCACGGAGCCACGGGCCACCACAATGGAAGGTATTCCATCAGTGCCTGAAGTTTGTTTGATATCTAGCTTCATTAAAATACAGTTTATGACACGCTGTCTGAGAAGATAATACCGGGCATCCTTGATTGCATATTGAGAATAGTGGGTGGTGTTTTTCCTTGAAATTCGAGAGTAGAATAAACAAGAACCCGTAGCAACAATAGAAGACTACAATCTTAAAGTCTATTTAAAAATGGATGACCCGAGGGTGTGAACATTTTTTTCTAAAGTTAACTCGCAATAAAAAAGAGGACAGTAAAAGAGCTACTGGTAACAAACAATCTTAACAAAGTAACAACTGCAGTCGCTCTTATGGGTTGAGAGTGCAATAAAAGTTAGTAATGCATTTTTTTTTAAAACTGAATTTTATTCTTAATATTCTCAAGCTTTCGTTTGTGTTTACAAACTTCTTCTGGAGATCTGTAACAAAGAGAATCACTAATAACAAGTTAATTATGTAAAATACAAATCAAATTTCGTTCTTGTCATAAAAGCCAATTTATACTTACAAAATGTATCAGTGATTATTCTCCAAAACTAGCGCTAACAACGTAAAACCTCAACATGATAGCAAAATCAGTCACAAACAGGTAACATACACCTAATTCGCATTTTAAATTAACAAGATGTTCAAAGATTTTATTTTACCAATTATTCTAGAGACCTAATTTAAATGTGGCACGTCCAAATTGCCATTTGACAGAAGACAGTTATATTTTAAGGTTATGGATAAATCAAAAGCCTATCTGAATTGTCCGAAATTAGTAGTTAATACATGACCGGCCGGACCGATTGGCGCAGTGGGTTAAGGTGCCTGTTGTTGATCAAGAGGTGAGCGGTTCGATTCCGTGTGTCGGCTGGGTGTTTGTGATTTGTCCCATGTATATATGTGTAGATTTGTGTGTATGAGAGAGTGAGAAAGCTGGCTACGTATACGCCAACGCCATAAATCACCATAAAAAAAATACATGACCGATGAAAGTACTAAAATGGTAGATATTAGGTAAAGGAATAGTTACATAAAAATTACATAAAATTAAAATAAACCGACCACCCTCAACAATCATTAAATTAATCAAAGGGAAAAGTTTAAGATCCATTTTTTGAAAGCATCATGAACTTTAATGTCCTTTGTGAAATTCTGTACCAACAGATAAGAGTATATAGAACTTAAACATTGAATATCCTTTTTGTACTGCACTGACTTAGCCGTTACTTGATGGAGATCCATAATAACTAGGAATAAAAAAAACTGTTTAAAATTACCACTTATGTTTATTATATTATTGCTGACAATTGACACACTGTGTCTTCTTCTGGAGCACGATGTAAATTAACTAACAAAGTATGTTACAGAATGTATAGTTACCTGAGGATTTTGTCTGGTTAATTTCTACCTGTTCTAAATAATTCAGTAATTTTCCTTTCTTTCCATTATGCAAAATTTTAAAATCTTCATTGAACATATGATTTTCATCTGTTAAGTGTTTAGCGTAATGAGATTTGTTATTTTTCATTCTATAGTTTTGTTTATGTTCCTTTATTCTTTTATAAAAAGATCTGCCTGTTTGTCCTTTATACGTTTTATTGAAGATTTCAAAATTTTGCATAATGGAAAGATAGGAAAATTACTGAATTGTTTAGAACAGGTAGAAATTAACCAGAAAGAATCCTCAGGTTTATTACTCAACGATCAATTAGATGGGGGAGAGTCTCCTTTATTGAACTTGTTCTAGGTATTAAGGTAAATATTGTTAATGAATTTAGTACTTGTAATTAGGTAAACTATATATTCTGTAACATACTTTGTTAGTTAATTTACATCGTGCTCCAGAAGAAGACACAGTGTGTCGAAACAATTGTCAGCAATAATATAATAAACATAAGTGGTGATCTTATACAGTTGTTTAAATTTTTATTCCTAGTTATTATGGATCTCCATCAACATATACCTTAAGGTAATTCATACAGAATTAACATGGATACTATCTAATATAGAATTCGATATTTTTGACAAAAGTACGAGACTTAAAATAGATGAAATAGTACACAATAAATATATCAAGCAATTCTCCAAACTGAATGTCAATAACAGATTACGCACAA
The DNA here is from genome assembly GCA_019049505.1 of Pachyrhynchus sulphureomaculatus. NCBI lineage: Eukaryota > Metazoa > Arthropoda > Insecta > Coleoptera > Curculionidae > Pachyrhynchus > Pachyrhynchus sulphureomaculatus. The sequence goes on along the minus strand of CM032449.1, from coordinate 91,334,922 downwards.
AAAATAACATAAAGTGCTGAGACCATGTCTTCTATAACAAATTTGTCAACCTAACAGATGTTATCTTTAAAAATCAAGAAATTCAGTTATTAGAAAAAGGTTTCCAGTATAATTTACCAGTCAAAGATTGTACTAAAACTAGAAAATATTTAGGTGCAGAATGGGAAATAACCTGTAGTAGTAATTCACTAGATGTTACGAACAAACATATACTTACTAAAATGTTACGCATAGAAAAGTTTGAATTTTTCCCAGGTAAATTCCATAATAAACATAAGATCGCTAACCAAATAAAAAATAAAAGTAATGAACATAACATAATTTTTACGAGAGCAGATAAAGGAAAAACTGTAACAGTTATAAAGAAATAAACCTACATTGAAAAAACAATAGATTTCCTAAAATCAGATGTATTCAAATCCATTAACTTCGATCCAACAATAACTTTCCAAAAATTAATTAAAGATGTGCTAAAAGACATAAGTATTTTCACAGAGAATGAAAAATTCAGACTTGTCTCGATGAACCCTCAAGTTCCAAAACTATATTATTTTATTAAATTACATAAAAATAACTCCCCAATTCGTCCAGTAGTTTCATACATAACAGCGTCAGCTTTTTCTTTATCAAATAAATTGATTGAGGTTTTGACAAAATATTGTAAATTCACACCTAAATATACTATTAAAACTACTAATGAATTGATAGCAAAAATTCATCCGTTAAATATACCAAGTAACTCCAGATTTATATCGTTTGATGTACAAAATCTTTTCCCTAGTATACCACCATCAGACGCTATAATTTTGGTTCAAAGATTACTCAATAAAAATAATGTTAACCCAATAATTAAACAAGAAATATTAGACATCTTAACATTGTATTTAGACCCGAATTATTTCGAATTTAACGATAAGATTTATATAAGTAAGAAAGGTTTAATAATGGGAAACCCTCTTAGTCCAATTTTATCTGAAATTTTCATGGACCATTTAGAAGAACAAATCAGTAATTCTCATCTTTTTAGAAATTTCTTTTATTGGTACCGGTATGTAGATGATTGACTTGCTTTACAGGCACAGATCGACAACTAAAACTATTTCTAGATTATATTAACCAACTTCATAATAATATTACTTTCACAACAGAAATAGAAACAAATAAATCGATTAATTCCTAGATTTAACAATATAAAACAAAATGAATAAACACGATTTTGAAATCTTCCATAAACCAACATACTCAGATACAACTATACACGCTAATTCCCACCACCCGTTCACACATAAAATCTCAGCTTATAATAGTTTCATCCATAGACTAATAAATACACCATTAACGGAAGAAAATTTTCAGAAACAACTAAACAAAGAAAAATTTCATACACTCACTTATACCGGAAAATTGACTAATAAAATTCAAAATTTTTTCCATAAAAATCGTGTAAACATCGCTTTCCGTACAAATAACACATTAGCTCGACATATTAAAAATAATAAAAGTAAAACAAAAAAAGGAAATTAAACGGGGGTTTACGAATTATGCTGTGGCACTTGTAATAAAACGTATATAGGACAAACATGCAGAGCTTTTTATAAAAGAATAGAGAAACATAAACAAAGCTATAGAATGAAAAATAATAAATCTCATTACGCTAAACATTTAACAGAAGAAAATCATACGTTCAATGAAGATTTCAAAATTTTGCATAATGGAAAGAAAGGAAAATTACTAAATTGTTTAGAACAGGTAGAAATTAACCAGAAAAAATCCTCAGGTTTATTACTCAACGATCAATTAGATGGGGGAGGGTCTCCTTTATTAAACTTGTTCTAAGTATTAAGGTAAATATTGTTAATGAATTGAGTACTTGTAATT